>JADWQK010002392.1:1800000-2332453 GCA_017933935.1 Sesamia nonagrioides | reverse complement strand
TGTTGAGGGTGCATCCGAACACGGTACGCGGTCAGATTGTTTCCCCTCTTTAGCTCCATTGCATGAGGGAATGGTAAAAAATAAAGTTCTTATATCATTTATTCAATAATATTTGTTATAACCTTTATCAAAATATAAGCTTTATCAAAATAATACAATACACTTAATTTTCATATAAAAATAACACAAAAACGGTAGCGTTACATTGCTACTTAACATAAGCTCTGAACTAAACTGGTGCTTTCTAAAGTGCGAGCTGCCTGTACGTTTACCACGAGTTGCTATTTTAACGTTATTATTTCATTTGTTATGGAGTCTGCGTCATCTATTCCTCCACACATGCAAGTCTCCTCACTAGAGGAGTCTTTTTGCATCTTAGATTGCTGGTTTGCCTGATGGCGCTACTTATGGCTTGCCTGATGGCGGGTCAGCTGGACCTTTTGATAGCATGGTTGCCAGTACATCTGCCGACTTTTCTCGTGGTGCTGTTGCTGGTTTGTTATATTATCTGTTATTGCGCCTGTACTCTTCTTTCTTAAGACTGCCGGATTGACTCCGAGGGGTTTAAATTTATTGGTTTGGTTTCTTTCTTCGAGTAATCTGAAATAGCCAGAGCCACTTTTAGAAATAGTAAGACAGAAATCCTAACAATAAAAGGATATAGACAACAACGTTCCTCTGGAAGTCTGATACTAATGTAATGTAACGTAACGTACAATCATTATAAGATACATGATAAGGCTCCTGGTGGGCCAGTATTAATCGTGAAAGAACTAACTAAGGCCACTGAGGCACAGTCTCCTTTTGGTGCGTCCTCCTATGCGTCGATATGAAGGTTTGCCACGTACTGTTATTTTGTCAAAATCCATGCATCGGCTATACGTTATAAGCATTGTGGCCGAATTGAGAACAATACGTGACGATACTCCTAAATAGGTAATGATATCGATGTCTGATGCCCCTCCGACCCACACATGAGGAAGAGAAGACTTAGGAAGAAAAAAATATACGGATTTTTTTACAGTAGGGATCAGAAGTGGAGTGACATTCTCATGAAACAATAGATTCGCTATGGTTTTACTTACGAATTCTACATTCGTTTGCAACTGATTGCATTTCATAAATTCAACTATTAGCGTTAGATAGCTTAGCGGTTATCATGAATGGGTAAGCGCATACTGCGTAGCAAGCCAAGCGGGTTCAATTCTCACAGGCGTTTTGTTACTAATATTGCATAAAAAAATCTATACTAATATATAAAGCTGAAGAGTTTGTTTGTATGTTTGTTTATTTGTTCGCGCTAATCTCGGGAACTCCCGGTCCGATTTGCAAAATTATTTTTGCGTTTTATAGCCCAATAATCCAGGAAGGCTTTAGGCTATAAAACATCACGCTGCGACCAACAGGAGCGGAGCATAACTCCACGCGAACGAAGTCGCTGGCGGCTGCTAGTAATATATAAAGAATCCGATTTGAAAAATTCTTTTTGCATTGGATAGCCTATTAATCCAGGAAGGCTTTAGGCTATATATCATCCCGCTATGACCAATAGGAGCAGAGCAGTAACAAAAAATGTTGCAAAAACGGGAGCTAACGCAGACGTACATATTGCTTCCATTATTTAAACAGACGCTTATTTTATATCAACTGAGCTCTTTTTAATTTTTTTCGGAACGGGACGAACAGCGCACAGTGTAAGTTGTTAGTTTGGGATGAATGTGATGATATTCCACAAAAGGGCAATTGAAACACTCGATCGCACAATGGGGGACATCAAAGGCAACCAAGATATAAAACTAAAAGTAAGCAAGAAAACCAAAAACAAATGTAAAGATGATTACAATAAGTTGTTTAAAATCTGTAAAATTCCTTCTGTCAGCCCAAAGCTTATATATCTAGTTCTGGTCAGCAGTTATGGTAGCTGGGAGCGTCACTCGCTAATAATAACCCATAACTACGCAACTAAGATGGTGTCAGCAGGTAAATTTAATGTACCAAGAGTTAGTAATTATTTTGGCGACCGAACGCTGGACAAAAGAGTACCATACTGGCGCAACCAATTGCCTGCTGATATAAGAGGTCAGAAAACAAAAAGAAAATTTGCCAGAGCACTTAAAATGTTCTTACTCAGTAGTCTGTTAGCAATTTTGTAAGACCTGATATTGTTGATGTAACTTTTTTGTAATATTGTTGTATATTTAATTATTGCTGATACACTGTTTGTTCCGTTCCCGCAGACAACCGTGAAAACGGTTTTGCGGGGCATAGCATTTATCCCAATATATTGTACACGTGGAGATTAAGAAAATAAATAAATAATAATAATCACGGGAGGGATGGTGGTACTTTTAGCTGGTGACTTTAGACAGATCCTTCCGGTGATTCCGAGGGGCATGTCGCCGGCAGATGAAATACGTGCCTCTTTGAAAGCAACCGCATTATGGGTTCACGTGTAAAGTATTGTCACCACGAATATGCGAGGGCAACTCCATCACCATTATTAAGCTGCAATATGCAGCTACCATACACGATATGTGCTCGATGTGCGTAGTAAACGCTCTTAGGCCTGTATTCCAGAAGGAAACTCAAGCATTGATCTCTGTTTAAACATTACTTAAAACTAGTTTCAACCAATCAAAAGGCTTCAAACGAGGCTTAAATAGAGCTCGAGTTTTGAGTGACGTTCTGTAATACGCACCTTAAGAATGTTTAATTCTTATACAAATTGATCCTTTTTAAACAATACAAGCCAACACTCCTGATCTTTGATGCCTTTGCCAATTTTTATTGATTTGATAAAACAAAATATACGTATCCAACATTTTTCTATAATCTGAATGACGGACTAAATAGAATCAATTTTTTTTTTACCCAGGAAGCATCCCTATTGTCTAAATACAGTTTAAATCCCATAATTATTTTTTTTTTTAAATTAACAAACAAAAACTCCACTGAAACAGTAATAACAACTACTTAATACTGTTTCCGTGGAGTTTTCCTTTGTTAATTTTTTTTATGAAATTTGTTTTTGTTTTTTACATTTTTGACGCGTTAGTGAAGCCTGTTGGTTGCACCAACATTAAAATTATAATACTAGCTTTCCGCCCACGGCTTCGCCCGCGTGAAATTCGGTTCTATCGCGTTTTTTAGATTACCCTAGGGAGTAAAACTAATTAAATGACGATTGATCAGTTTTCGATCGGAGATGAAAACTGATTAAATTACTAAAATGGCTATTAAAAATAAGGGTTGATCGTAGACGGGTGAAAATTTAGGATTGTATGTATTTTTGTATGTTGTATCATGAAGTAGAAACTAAAAATTTTGCCAAAAAAAAAAAATTAGGGGGACTACCCCTAACATTTAGGGGGATGAAAAATAGATGTTGGGCCGATTCTCAAACCTACTCAATACGCTCACAAAATTTCATGAGAATCGGTCAAGCCGTTTCGGAGGAGTATGGGAACGAAAACTGTGACACGAGAATTCTAGATTTAAGATGTAAAGAAAACCCTGTCCGATCCGTGAAGGTGAGGATTCTAATAATGCCTACACGGCATTATTAGAATCATACTAGTATCAAAATTTACACCACACATTATGATACTATAGTACCTACTACCAATCACTACATAATATACACATAATATAACATACACTACATAATATACAAAGTCGCTTTCTCTCTCCCTATGTCCCCATGTATGATTATAAAACGGATTTTAATGTGTTTTATTTAATAGATACAGTGATTAAAGAGGAAGGTTTATACATATAAACCGTCCTCTTTAATCAAAAGTCCTCTTTAATCTTTAAAAATAATAGTGGAGAAACACTATTAGTTTTGAGGTTTCTAATGTGATGTCGTAATTAATTACATATTTTCGCGTTTACAGTAAAATGCAGGCTGAACCCTACGAGATTTATCAAAATAAACTGTACTGAATATTATACAAAAAATCCCCTTAGAAAAATAAATTTTATTTCGAATAAGCGAGGTAACTTAATAAATGTGCGCTAGGCAACACGGTAAGCACACATGCGCAGTCGAGCAGGCGCGCGGCACGTGGTCGCATCACTCATAAATAATACTGTCTAAAATGGTGTTGTCACTTTTTACAAATTACCGAATTTTGGGGAAGTTGGAATTAACTCGCGGAAAAAAAAAGAATATTTCAAAATTCATTAGTATTGTTACTAATTATGATGATTATATAAAATTCAATATTTTATTTGGTCATGTGTTTACCTAACCTTTATTATTCTTTTAGGTCGGACCGGTTTTTCTTTACATATTGTAGATATTGTGATCTATGTTATTAACAATTTTTTTTTTCTATTTTTATTTTCTTTTATTTTTCTAGCATAATGTGTGGTGGCATTGTTTGTAGTTGGGAAATGAATTTAACGCTGATTCCTGCTATGTTTACTTACTTTGGAAGAGACGGGACGAATCGATACTATTGGATGATTTGCACAGCAGTACTGATGATGTTGTTGTTGGAGTATACACGCCCAGAAAATGGCAACAGCCGAACGATATATCTAAAATATTTACAGGTTATGAATAATATAATCAGTAATTTTAGTTATTTTATATAACATTTAAATTTTGGTATTTTTTTTAAGAAAGTTAAATAAATGATAAATTTCATATAGACCAAAATATAATTGCCAACGATAATAAATTTATTTTTTACAGCGACACAGTTGCCTTTGGGCGATGTAGTTTTGCCTTTATGTAACGAACCTACTAAAATAAAAACTATTTTGATAAAAAGAAATGCTTGGGGTGACAATATAAAAAATACATTCATAAATCAGTAGGTACCTACACACAATTCTTTTTTTAATGTTGGTACTAGCCCAATTGGAGGTTTTATTATTGGCTAAGCGAGCAATATCGTCAGCTTAATAGTCAGGATAGCACTACCTACTCAAAAAGATGGGTAACCCATCATATCGACGTGTCAATGTCGTACCTAAAGGGCAAAGGCTTCATCAGCAACAAGAAGGAGGGCCGTCCAATGTGCCAACATTTAGTATAACTTGAATTATAAACTTGGATTGGGCAGGTGAGGTAGGTAAGTGAGGTGTAAGGTGAGGCAAGTGCTGTAATAAAATTATGACATATTGATGCCTATGCCTGATATATCGATATAAATGATGATATAACTTCATAAAGATAACATACATAATATAATTGTGAATGTTTATATAATCAATTCAATCATTTTGGAAAAATTTAACCTCAAGTACATACTACTAGTATCTATTATTAACCTTTTACTTAGTTTAACTACGGATCTAAATACATTGGTTACCTTGCAGAAAACGTGCCAATTTTTCCAAGTGGTAAAATTCGGTGAATAACAACCTTTGGAGTTGCAGTTCTGAATAAAAAAGGCGAAGAATATTGTTTCTGACAGGAGTTAGAGGACCTATCTGCGGTTGCATCACTTCCAGCGTCTTGGGCCGGCTTTTTATCATTTGCCCTATTTCATTCCATACGCTATTTCATACCAATATGTTGAAGAATTTTGTAGTTTTATTATTGAGTATCGTTTCATTTGAAGATGGTATTTCCTCCACGTAAAACTTTTTACCTTTTCTGCAAATCTGTTCGCGCCATTACGTAAGTGGTAGGTAGGCAGGTGCTACTGCATACAATATGTTACTTTAATAGTCTATTCCAAACGTATCTGGTGAAAATGTAAATAAATACATCTTAAAAATAAATCAGAAAATGTTCCGCCTATTTGTAACCTAACTATAGATACCTACGTAACTATTATGGTAACGGTTATCTCTTTCATGATCGACTATTCAGTTATTGTTAACATTTCAATTCTACATAGTTAGGTACTATGTTATATATATTACGTTCAACCCAACAAGAATCTCTTGGAGCTCTGACGCTATTTATTTACTTTCCCACTCCATCCACTCATATGAACCTGTTAAATTAATTTCATTTCTCCTTTTTTAAATAACTAACTGGCCAATGCAAAAACCGTGTGGTGCAATTAAAAAAAAATACATTCAGTGCAATATTTATTTTAAACATTAGGTTGCATTAGTCCCGACGCCACGCACCAAAATATCCTTGTTGAGTTATATTTTTTATTTCTAGGCACGTGGAAAGCCGGTAAATTACTAAATGTTAAGAAAAAGCCGGTAAATTTGGCTGAAATTTTTGTAAAATATAGTCTCATGGGCGTACCCAGGTGGAGGCACCCCCCCCCTGAAATCTCGCATAACATGGGAACTCCCCTAATTACCTGCGTGCGACTATAGCGCACAAAGATTACACACTCTAAAAATTTGACTTGCCCCCCCATGCCTGACATGCTTTCCCCTAGGCCTGACTTGCCCCCCCACCCAGGTCAGAAGCTGGGTACGCCCATGTATAATCTGTTAATGCACAATGATAATCGAATCATCAAACGGCGTGCAAATTAATCTGATGGTCAGCCATTTATGAAGAATAGCCATTTCCTTCTCAAATCCGAGAGGCTTTTTATATCAACAAAAAGCATTCACATTCACATACACAACAAAACAAAAAACAAAATAAAATAATATTTTGGAGTTTAGGACACTCCACGTGCCTTTTCAGCGCAATCAGAACAACAAAATGCTTGGATATGTTCTTTGTATTCAAGTGGTCGTTGATAGCTTAAACGGACACACGCCTTGAGGAATCATGGTTTGAATTAATTTGTTTCAGTTAGAAAACTTTATAGAGAATTTTGATGGTCTGTCTGCACTGGCCGTTGTCTTGGTCTTGTTATAGGAACACAGACCCATAAACATGTCTCGCTTGCTTCCGAAGCACGCATCACATTAATTTTTATGGGATATATCTAATGAACTACTCACTCTGATCATCTTGACTGGTGGCGGATGAATGAATACGACTAATGGACTCGACACAGTAGGAGCCACGTTCCTCATCATCATCAGACATCGGCATTATTATGTATACAGAGGAAGCATCCAAGAATCGGTTTTTAGACATGATTTTGTCCATTAGCTTCGATAAATCTAATTCACTCAGCAAGCGGTTGAAGAACACATTCGGTTCTTTAGGCTCTTTAGACCTCATGATGTTAGTTTCTAAGTTAATTTTTGTTTTAGAAACTGTATAAATAGTATATTCGTGTCGTGGGATTGCTCCTCCAATACTTCTTAGTATTTTACGTTTCCCAACAGATGGGGGATGGTCGATCAAATCATCACTGTGGATAATTAAAACATGTTTATGTTTTGAGTAAGTGTAGTAGATACTTTTTCTAGATACTTCATCTTCTTCACAGCATTTAGATCTTAAAATTAACATTCTTTTATTTTTCTTTCTGTTTTGGCTTCGCACGGTTTGTGCATTTAGCCAATGTCATGTAATGAATATTATCCATGTCGAAAAAGACGACCGCGTGACCTGTCTTACGAAAAAAGTCTTTTGAAAAAAGTCATGATGTGGCTACTGTGCTGCGATATTTCACTGTTCTTTATAAATTATTTACTGAATGCACTTTTTACTACATAAATCACGCACTTTTATTTAGTAAACAACACTATAAATAATTTTAAAAGTCCAATGAAAAATGAGCGTGACACTCAGCTTGACTTTCCAAAAAATTAACATTAGGTACTATTAAAAACCACTGTTTCTCTTTATTTATGGTAGGAAGGTTGAAATTCATTTTTTTTAAAGCTATTTGCATAGCTTCTATCGCGGGTCTTGTGCGTGAAAACCGAATCCTGAAATCCCGTAACGAAAATAAGCTCCCCACTCCGGCCGGCACAAATAATACAATAACAATTTATAGATTTTTAAAAAGAGCATGCATATTGCAGGGTTCGAACTCAGTTCTACACATTTGGCAAGTTGACGATTGTCGCGACGTGCTAAACATGCGATTAATTTCCACTCTGAAATAGGTCTTCTAAGTAGTACAAAATAGTTCGTTACGACGCGGCCGACGCCAATTTTTAACCGACTTCAAAAAGGAGGAGGTTTCTCAATACGACCGTATATATGCTTTTTTATGTTTGTTCGCGGATAACTTCGTCGTTTATGAACCGATTTTGATAATTCTTTTTTTTTGTCGAAAATAAGACATTCCCAAAACGGTTTCATACGAATATGGACATCAGGGTTTAATGGTGGAAGACCAGAGAAATCAAGGGGAGCTTTGAGAAATTATAGGGACGGCTAGTGCATTTGTACGTTTTTTCATTAGGTATTTTAAAGCACTACAATTTAATGGTCTGGAGTAGATCTGATGATGGAGCCGGGAGACAGGCGAGGGAACTCTTCAACGATTCACAGCAGCTACCTTGTGTTTGAGCTTGAATAATTTGTATTGATAAGAACCTTACACCTAGATAAGTTGTGACTGTCATGAAGAGGCTGATAATGAAGTCAAAGGTCAGTTCAGGGAACTTTTCAACAATTTACAGTAGCTACCTTGTATTTGGACTCAATTCATTTATATTGATGAGAAGTTTGCATCCATGTGGAAGTTCTGCAGTAAATCTGATGATAGATCCGAGAAGCAGTCGAGGGAACTCCTCAACGATTCACAGCAGCTACCTTATGTTCGTGCTTGATTATTTTGAATTGATAAGGACCTTACACGTAGAGTTGTGACGGTTAGTAGGGAGATGATGATGAAGACAAAGGTCAGTTCAGGGAACTCCTCAACGATTTACAGTAGTTACGTTGTGTTTGGATTCATTATTTTAATGAGAACTTTGATTCATATGGGTTATAATGAAAGTCTGCAGTAGATCTGATGATGGAGCGGAGAGACACACAAGGGAACTCCTCAACGGCTCACGGCAGCTACGTTATGTTCGCGCTTGATTAATTTGTATTGATAAGAACCTTACGTCTAGATGGGTTGTGACTGGCATTAGGGAGCTGATGATGAAGACAAAGGTCAGTTCAGAGAAATAACTTCTCAACAATTACAGTTATTATCATGTGTTTGGATTCAATTCATTTATATAACACATTGATGAGAAGTTTGTTCCTGCTTGTGGGTTATAATGAAAGTCTGCAATAGATTTGAGAATAAAGGCCATAGACAGTCGAGGGTCCTCAAAAATTCACAACATTGAAATTGCTACTCGTCATGCTGATGAGACAATCAAAACAATCAAGAGACTGAATTTAAGTCGCATAATCGTGTCATCTCTAGCAATGCTCATACCTTCAGTCCGGTCCTATTGAAATTTTATAAACATCGCTTCAGTAGTTTGGTATTTAAACCAAAATTACGGGTAACAATTCAAGTAAACAAAATGCGTCGTTTTCTTGCTAGCCTATTCCCAACTATGTTGGCGGCAGCGCCCAGTCTGACCAGATGCAGCTGAGCAGTACTTTTTGCAACAAAAAATGTAGAATAAAATCTTTTTAAAACACTACAAAGTGAAAAATAACTAATTTCGGAAGTCGATGGCAAAAACGAATACACAAAAACCAAAGACACCATGATCGTGAGCATGTGACACCAATTTTATGATATTTCGACATGGGTGTCGTGACGAGGGTATTCGGGGGTGCTGATCACGAAAATGACGTCATTTTTGAAATCCAAGATGGCCGACATCAAATTTCATGATATTTTGACTTGGGTGTCGTAACATGGTGCTGATCATGAAAATGACGTCATTTTAAGCTATTGTATAGCTTCTATCTCTTTATCAAATTCAAACATTTAATATAGTTTAGTCGCTAAATCGCCACCATTTTTGCACTCTTTTGATGACGTTACTGGTATCAAAGAAAAAAAAAAACAAAGGAAAAAATACTGCATAAATACAATTAATAAATAATTATAATTGCATAAGTTGTTAAGCAATTCTTTACCGCGGCAGTCTCCGAGTGCCACATGTAATTGTTTTTTTTGGGATGGGAAGTCATCAAATGACTTCCCCCGCTTTGGGCGGAGCAGAAAGGCGTCTCCGAACCAGCCTGGCCTGGAAAGGGGTCGGACGCGAGAGATCGCCCCGATCGCCGCTACGAGGACACGGCGGTGCTCTAACCAAGCCGGGCAGACCTCCACTGTATGCTCCACCGTGACCTCAGGGCGATCCACACAATGGTGACACCCTGGCGTTTCCTCCTACCTTATACGTGTCCAGTGAGGACCTGTGTCAGGCGGAAGGTGATGGCGCTGTGGCGCCTCTCTAGCCACTCCTCAAAGGTTGGGACTTACCGCCGCTATTGTGGCGTGCCCAGGTTGAAATTTACTGTAAAGTAAATTTGCAACTTCTCTACTCAAACCCACAGCTCCGAGATTGTGTTCACTGTTTCGTAACCTTTCTGTAACTCGCTTTTGCAAAAGAGTATTCTAGGCTGTCTAGGTAGTTTTATACAGATTTTTTATTAAATTCAGCATCAAAGTGATAATTTACCTTGTTGTTGGTTCGTCTAGTGAGCTACTACTCATAGCGTCATCATTAAACTTGTAGTCCGAGTAGTGCGTGGAGTTTGATGTGACACTGCTATCGACACTCGACTTCACGCTGACTATGTCTATGCTCTTGCTTGTATTTGTGCTACATAATGACGTCTCACTTTTTATTATAATAATTGAATTAAGACTGCTTGCAGCAGATTTAGTCTTGGAGTTCAGGTCTTTGTAATAATTATATACTGGTTGTTGACGTCTTAAACTTTCCGCAGTCCTGTCTAATTTACTTGTTCTGCCTTCGTAGGGTGGTGTACTGCTCTGCAGATAGATGTTCTCGCTTTCCGTACTATTTGGTACCGTACTAGAGCTTACAACAGAACTGGATCTGCTAAAACAGTCATTTACTCTATCAGAGCAAGGACCAGATTCAAATCTATAGACTTTATATTTTGGAAATATTGAGAATTTAAAATTTTCGTACTCAGTATGAGTGTTGCTTCTATTGGTATTTGTCAAAAACTCTCTTGTATATGATGGCATACCAACAGCTCTACCAACTGTAACTTTAATACCCTCGTTGTCAATAAAGGCCCCGCTCTTAACACCTGGGATACATTCATCAGGACAATCGCAGAAGGAAGATATATCTGGAGAGGTCACTCTGATTTTTACATAACTGTGTTTAAATCTAATTTTCTTTTTGTCGCAACCGCAGCCACGGTCACATGTTGTTGTTTTGATAACATCTTGGTATTCAGTTGCTATTCCTGCTTCTCGTCCCGCTGCTGGTTTCTTTGGCACTGACACACGAACGGATTTTCCTATAGGACCTGCCATTATTTTGGCTATGAGAGCTTTCTCAGATGCCGTCCGCCCTACAGGCAATGGAATCTCCATATCATGTAGATCTTGTAATATCTTTTCCTTCTCTGCAGGAGTCTTGCCTCCTAATGGCAGTAGTTTGCCAACTATAGCAGCTTGTTCATGCTTATCCCGAATCGATTTAGTTTTGGGTTCAACAGGTAGACCAAGGTCGGTACGAACCTTGTCAATAAGCTTTTCTTCTGAAGGTGATTGACCTTCAGGGAGGGGAATACCTTGGTTAGCTAAGGCTCTAAGAATATTTTCTCTGTTTTCTGGTGTTTTGTCTTTGAGCGTAGTTACTAACCCTTCAGCTTTTGCTTTACGCAATTGTTCAGAAGGTGGCAACACCGCTGAAGCAACTTTCGAAGGATGACGACTACTTGCTGCTATCTTGGCAATTAGAGATTTCTCCGATGGCGTCCGTCCCACAGGTAATGGGATACCCATATCATGTTGACCTCGTAACAACTTTTCTTTCTGTGCAAGTGTTTTACCTTCTAATGGAAAGAGTAAGCCAGCTAAAGCTGCTTTTTCGTGTTTATTTCTAATAGCTTTAGTTTTAGGCTCAACAGGTAGACCAAGGTCGGTACGAACCTTGTCGACTAGTTCTTTTTCTGAAGGTGATTGACCTTCAGGGAGGGGTATACCTCTGTTAGCTAAGGCTCTAAGAATTTTTTCTCGTTCTTCTGGTGTTTTGTCTTTAAGTGGTGTAAGTAATCCTTCCGCTTTCGCCCTACGAATTTTTTCAGAAGCTGCCAACACTGCTGAAGCCACCTTCGAAGGATGACGACTACTTGCCGCTATCTTTGCTATTAGTGATTTCTCTGATGGCGTCCGTCCTTTAGGTAAAGGAATACCCATATCATGTTGCCCTTTCAATATGTTTTTCTTCTCTGCAGGTGTCTTGCCTTCCAATGGCTGTAGTAAGCCAGCTTTAGCAGCTCGTTCATGTTTGTCTCTAATCGATTCAGTTTTAGGTTCCGCAGGTAAACCAAGCTCATCACGAACCTTGTCGACAAGTTCTTTTTCCGACGGTGATTGACTTTCAGGGAGCGGTAAGCCGGTCATAGCAAGACCTTTTAGTATTTTCTCTTTTTCCTCAGGTGTTTTACCCTTGAGTGGCGTTAGTAATCCTTCCGCCTTTGCTTTACGCATTTGCTCCGATAGCGCTAGGACTGCCGAAGCCACCTTTGAAGGATGACGACTAGTTGCCGCTATCTTGGCAATAAGAGCTTTCTCTGATGGTGTCCGTCCTTTAGGCAATGGAATACCCATATCATGTTGCCTATTTAATATTTTTTCCTTCTGTGCAGGTGTCTTGCCTTCCAATGGCTGCAAAAATCCAGCTTCAGCAGCTCGTTCATGTCTGTCTCTAATCGATTTAGTTTTAGGTTCCGCAGGTAAACCAAGCTCATCACGAACCTTGTCAACCAGTTTCTTTTCCGATGGTGATTGTCCTTCAGGGAGAGGTAAGCCGGTCATAGCAAGACCTTTTAGAATTTTTTCCTTTTCTTCAGGTTTTTTACCTTTGAGTGGCGTTAGTAATCCTTGCGCCTTCGCTCTACGAACTTTCTCCGATGGCGCCAGGACAGCTGGAGCCACCTTTGAAGAATGTCGACTACTTGCTGCTATTTTGGCAATAAGAGCTTTCTCTGACGGCGTCCGACCTATAGGTAATGGGATACCCATATTATGTTGACCTCGTAATAACTTTTGCTTCTGTGCAGGTGTTTTGCCTTCTAGTGGAAAGAGAAGTCCAACAAAAGCTGCTTTTTCATGTTTATGTCTAATATCTTTACTTTTAGGTTCAATAGGTAAACCCAAGTCTGCGCGAATCTTGTCAATAAGTTTTTTTTCCGATGGTGATTGACCTTCAGGTAAGGGTATACCTCGCATAGCTAACGCTTTAAGAATATTTTCTCGTTGTTCCGGTGTTTTGCCTTTAAGTGGCGTAAGTAATCCTTCGGCTTTCGCCCTACGCATGTGCTCCGAGGGTGCTAGGATCGCTGAAATCGCCTTAGAAGGTATTTTGCTAGTCGAAACTGGACGTGAAGCCGCCATTACTTTAGCTATTAGCGATTTCTCCGATGGTGTCCTTCCTACAGGTAACGGAATACCCATGTTATGTTGACCTCGTAATATCTTTTCCTTCTGTGCAGGTGTTTTGCCTTCCAAAGGAAAAAGCAAGCCTGCTAAAGCTGCTTTTTCATGTTTCTCTCTTATAGCTTTAGTTTTGGGTTCAATAGGAAGACCAAGATCGGCGCGAACCTTGTTAATCAGGGTTTTTTCTGATTGTGATTGACCTTCAGGGAGAGGTATACCTCGTTTCCCTAGTGCCCTAAGAATTTTTTCTCTTTGTTCTGGTGTTTTGCCTTTAAGTGGTGTAAGTAATCCTTCCGCTTTCGCTTTACGCATTTGTTCAGAAGCTGCTAACACCGCTGAAACTACCTTCGAAGAACGGCCACTACTTGCCCCTATCTTGGCAATTAGAGATTTCTCCGATGGCGTCCGTCCCAAAGGTAATGGGATACCCATATTATGTTGACCTCGTAACAACTTTTCCTTTTGTGCAGGTGTTTTGCCTTCTAATGGAAAGAGTATGCCAACTAAAGCTGCTTGTTCGTGTGTATTTCTAATAGCTTTAGTTTTAGGCTCAACAGGTAGACCAAGGTCGGTACGAACCTTGTCAATTAGTTTTTTTTCTGAAGGTGATTGACCTTCAGGCAGGGGTATACCTCTGTTAGCTAAGGCTCTAAGAATTTTTTCTCTTTGTTCTGGTGTTTTCCCCTTAAATGGTGTAAGTAATCCTTCGGCTTTTGCTCTACGCAGTTGTTCGGAAGCTGCCAACATGACTGAAGCCACCTTCGAAGGATGACGACTACTTGCCGCTATCTTGGCAATCAGAGATTTCTCCGATGGCGTCCGTCCCATAGGTAATGGGATACCCAAATTATGTTGCCCCTTTAGTATATTTTCCTTCTCTGAAGGTGTCTTGCCTTCCAATGGCTCTAGTAAGCCTGCCTTAGCTGCTCGTTCGTGTTTGTCTCTAACTGATTTAGTTTCAGGTTCCACAGGTAGACCAAGCTCAGCGCGCACCTTGTCAACAAGTTTTTCTTCCGACGGTGATTGACCTTCAGGGAGCGATATTCCCGCCATAGCAAGTCGTTTTAGTATTTTTTCCTTTTGTTCAGGTGTTTTGCCCTTGAGTGGCGTTAGTAATCCCTGCGCTTTTGCTTTACGCATTTGCTCCGATGGCGCCAGGCCCGCTGGAGCCACCTTTGATGGGTGACGACTAGTTGCTGTTATCTTGGCAATAAGAGATTTCTCCGATGGCGTGCGACCTACAGGTAATGGAATACCCATATTATGTTGACCTCGTAATAACTTCTCCTTCTGTGCAGATGTTTTGCCTTCTAATGGAAAGAGTAAGCCAGCTAAAGCTGCTTTTTCATGTTTATATCTAATGTCTTTACTTTTAGGTTCAATAGGTAAACCTAAGTCTGCGCGAACCTTGTCAATGAGGCTTTTTTCGGATGGTGATTGACCTTCAGGTAAGGGTATCCCTCGCATAGCTAACGCTTTAAGAATATTTTCTCGTTGTTCCGGTGTTTTGCCTTTAAGCGGGGTAAGTAATCCTTCGGCTTTCGCCCTACGCAAGTGTTCCGAGGGTGCCAGGATTGCTGAAATCACCTTCGAAGGTATTTTGCTAGTCGAAACTGGACGTGAAGCTGCCATAATTTTAGATATTAGCGATTTCTCCGATGGTGTCCTTCCTACAGGTAACGGAATACCCATATTATGTTGACCCCGTAACAACTTTTCCTTCTGTGCAGGTGTTTTGCCTTCTAATGGGAAGAGTATGCCAGCTAAAGCTGCTTTTTCGTGTTTATTTCTAATAGCTTTAGTTTTAGGCTCAACAGGTAGACCAAGGTTGGTACGAACCTTGTCGATTAGTTTTTTTTCTGAAGGTGATTGACCTTCAGGGAGGGGTATACCTCTGTTAGCTAAGGCTCTAAGAATTTTTTCTCGTTCTTCTGGTTTTTTGTCTTTAAGTGGTGTGAATAATCCTTCCACGTTCGCTCTACGCATTTGTTCAGAAAGCGACAAAAATGCTGAAGCTACTTTCGAAGGATGACGGCTACTTGTCGCTATCTTTGCTATCAGTGATTTCTCTGATGGCGTCCGTCCTTTAGGTAAAGGAATACCCATATCATGTTGCCCTTTTAATATCTTTTCCTTCTCTGCGGGTGTCTTGCCTTCCAATGGCTGTAGTAAGCCAGCTATAGCTGCTCGATCATGTTTGTCTCTAACCGATTTAGTTTTAGGTTCCACAGGTAAACCAAGCTCAGCGCGAACCTTGTCAACAAGATTCTTTTCTGATGGTGATTGACCTTCAGGGAGCGGCACGCCGGTCATGGCTAGACCCTTTAGTATTTTCTCCTTTTCTTTAGGTGCTTTACCTTTGAGTGGTGTAAGTAATCCTTCCGCTTTTGCTCTACGCATCTGATGCGAAGGCGCCAGAATAGCAGAAGCCACCTTTGAAGGATGACGACTAGTTGCTGCTACCTTGGCAATAAGAGACTTTTCTGACGGCGTCCGTCCTTTAGGTAATGGAATACCCATATCGTGTAGACCTTTCAATATCTTTTCTTTCTCTGCAGGCGTTTTGCCTTTCAATGGCCTTAGCAAGCCAGCTTTAGCTGCTCGATCATGTTTGTCTCTAACCGATTTAGTTTTAGGTTCCGCAGGTAAACCAAGCTCAGCGCGAACCTTGTCAACAAGATTCTTTTCCGATGGTGATTGACCTTCGGGGAGCGGCAAACCGGTCATGGCTAGACCTTTTAGTATTTTCTCCTTTTCTTTAGGTGTTTTACCTTTGAGCGGTGTAAGTAATCCTTCCGCTTTTGCTCTACGCATTTGCTCCGAAGGAGCCAGAATAGCTAAAGCCACCTTTGAAGGATGCCGACTGGTTGCTGCTATCTTGGCAATAAGAGATTTTTCTGATGGCGTCCGTCCTTTAGGTAATGGAACACCCATATCGTGTAGACCTTTCAATATATTTTCTTTCTCTGCAGGGGTTTTGCCTTCCAATGGTTTTAGCAAGCCAGCATTTGCTGCTTGTTCATGTTTATCTCTAACTGATTTAGTTTTAGGTTCCACAGGTAGACCAAGGTCAGCGCGAACCTTATCAATTATTTTTTTTTCTGAAGGTGATTGACCTTCTGGGAGAGGTATACCTTTCTTAGCTAGTGCCTTTAGAATTTTTTCTTTTTTTTCTGGTGATTTCCCTTTTAAAGGCGTTAGTAAACCTTCAGCTTTTGCTCTACGCATTTGCTCAGCAGGTGCATACACCGCTGAAACGGCTCCCGGAGAAGCCTCAATATTGGCTATAAGAGCTTTCTCTGACGGCGTCCGACCCACAGGTAATGGGATACCCATATTATGTTGACCTCGTAATAACTTTTCCTTCTGTGCAGGTGTTTTGCCTTCTAATGGAAAGAGTAAGTCAACTAAAGCTGCTTTTTCATGTTTATTTCTAATATCTTTACTTTTAGGTTCAATAGGTAATCCCAAGTCAGCTCGAACCTTGTCAATAAGTTTCTTTTCGGATGGTGATTGACCTTCGGGTAAGGGTATCCCTCGCATAGCTAACGCTTTAAGAATATTTTCTCGTTGTTCCGGTGTTTTGCCTTTAAGTGGCGTAAGTAATCCTTCGGCTTTTGCTCTACGCATTTGCTCCGAGGGTGCCAAGTTCAGTGAAGCCACCTCCGAAGGATGACGACTAGTTGCCGCTATCTTGGCAATAAGAGATTTCTCTGATGCTGTCCGTCCTTTAGGTAAAGAAATACCCATATCATGTTGCCCTTTTAATATCTTGTCCTTCTCTGCAGGTGTCTTGCCTTCCAATGGCTGTAGTAAGCCAGCTTTAGCTGCTTGTTCATGTTTGTCTCTATCCGATTTAGTTTTAGGTTCAATAGGTAGACCAAGGTCGGCGCGCACCTTGTTGATAATTTTTTTTTCTGATGTTGATTGACCTTCAGGGAGAGGTAAACCTTTCATAGCTAGTGCCTTAAGAATTTTTTCTTTTTTCCCTGGTGATTTGCCTTTTAGGGGCGTTAGTAATCCTTCCGCTTTTGCTCTACGCAATTTTCCCGAATGCGCCAAGACTGCTGAAGGCAATTTTGAAGAATGACGACTGCTTGCCGCTACTTTGGCTATTAGAGATTTCTCTGACGGTGTGCGTCCTTTAGGTAACGGAATACCCATATCATGTAGACCTTTCAATATCTTTCCTTTCTCTGCAGGTGTCTTACCTTCCAATGGCTTTAGCAAGCCAGCTTTAGCTGCTTTTTCATGTTTATCTCTAGCTAATTTAGTTTTGGGTTCCACAGGTAGACCTAGGTCAGCGCGAACTTTATCAATTAGTTTTTTTTCTGAAAGTGATTGAGCTTCAGGGAGTGGCAAACCTTTCATAGCTAGTGACTTTAGAATTTTTTCTTTTTTTTCTGGTGATTTCCCTTGGAGTGGTGTAGTTACTCCTTCCGCTTTTGCTTTACGTTCTTTCTCCGAAGGCGGCAAAGATGCTGGTGCTACATTTGAAGGATGACGACTAGCTGCTGCAATCTTAGCAATAAGAGATTTCTCTGATGGTGTCCGTCCTACAGGTAATGGAATACCCATATAGTGTTGACCTTTTAATATCTTTTCCTTTTCTGCAGGTGTCTTACCTTCCAATGGCACAAGTAAACCAACTTTAGCTGCTTTTGCATGTTTGTCTCTAATAGCTTCATTTGTAGGTTCAATAGGTAGACCAAGGTCAACGCGAATCTTGTCTATTAGATTTTTTTCTGAAGGTGATTGACCTTCAGGCAGAGGTATACCTCGGTTAGCTAGTGCCCTTAATATTTTTTCTCTTTGTTCTGGTGTTTTGTCTTTGAGCGGAGTTAGTAGTCCCTCCGCCTTTGCTCTTTGCATTTGCTCTGAAAGCCTCAGACTCGGTGTTTTGCCCATTATTTTGGCTATAAGAGACTTTTCTGATGGCGTTCGTCCTACAGGTAATGGAATGCCCATATTATGTAGAGCTTGCAATATCTTTTCCTTCTCTGGGTACGTTTTGCCTTCTAATGGCAATAATTTTCCATCTTTTGCTGCTTCTTCATGTTTATCTCTAATAGCTTTATTTTTAGGTTCAATAGGTACACCAAGGTCAGTGCGAACCTTTTCAATAAGTCTTTTTTCAGATGCCGTTTGTCCTTTAGGGAGAGGCAAACCTTTCATAGCTTGTTCTCTTAGAAGTTTTTCTTGTTCTGATAGCACCGCTACAGATTGTTTTTCTCGTTGTAAATGACCACAAAGTATGCAATTGCAATTAACGCAATTTTTCTTTTTATAACAGTCGTACAAGCTCTTCATCACTTCAAACATAGCATCAGAGTTACAGGAACAGCAACATGCGTCTTCCGCACCGCCGACTTGACACCTGTATACTGTAAAGCTGGTTTGTCTGGTATAGTTAAATGGATTTAAACATTCGTCAAATCGATGTTCCGAAACTACATTGACAATAAAATTCGATTGAAAAGGACTTTGTTTGTATTTGTTTTGTTTTGTATCTTTTCTATGGCCACTTCTGTTTTGTGGCGCGACTGGTCTTTTACATTTCTTTAGTTCAGGCATACTTGAGGATTTGGTGACTGAAGTTTGCTTCTTTCCTTCTTTATTGAATCTTGATAATCGAGAAGCGACTCTAGGCTGTTGTGCCTGTATGAATACATTACGCTTTTTAGGGTTTTTCAATCTTTTCTTATTAACTATTATTATACTGACATTTTCAATACCACGACTGGGATGTTGATGTTCTTGATCAAAGTAAGAAAAATCATTTTGTGAATACTTCTGTAAAGTAATGTTGTCTAAACCAGTCATTTCGCCTTTTTTCTTTTTCAAATTTCGTGACTGATCAAGAGTTTTTAATAAAGACTTTTAGAAAAAATAAAAATGTTATTAATAATTTCACATTATTCTTTTTTGTATGCCATAAGTAATGCTAGGCATTTTAATTCTTTTATTCAGAAAGCGTTCATCAAATGGGTGATCATTACTATTATGTGCATAAATGTTTGACAGTATTATCTTGTACGAAGACTTATATTTGGGCTGAAAAACAAGAAAAACAGCTAAATAATTAAGTTGCTAAGGTACTAAGAAGGTACTAAGTTTAGTTTTTCAATCAGGCAGTGGACTGAATTCAGAAAACAAAGCTTACGAACAAAACATAATTATGGAGTCGCAAAAATACGTGCCTAAACTTAATATGGCGGGGTTTATATCATGGATCTCGTGTTGCTGTATGTGCAAATTGTCAAAAAGTTTGGCGGTAAAGAGTGAAAAAACATGAGTTTGATAATTGCAAATCGATTGCTTAACTATGCCGACTATTTTGCTTCTGATAAAACCATGGTCCCAGCGAGTGAAGGAGAACATGTTTAAAAATCAATGAGACGCACAATATTACCGCACAAATTAAGTATTGCGTATCTGCGTTAATTAACTGCCAAAATAATTAAAAAAAAAAACAGTTCCTGTTCCATTAAAAGAATTTAAGGCATAAAACGATTTTAAATCGCATTCTAAAATTAATGTTATCTTTCAAAATTGGGTTCATTTTATGCCCATGCATAAAGTATAAATCCTGAAAAAATAATAATTATCGTTACCTACGTAGAATTAGTTATTGTTCACTGTTATTTTTTAGAAAAAATATTATTTTAACAGACTTTATTTGTGATAATGACATTGTGATTTATTTTAAAACCTCTTTTTCTATTTTTTTTTTCATATCTACCTAACCTAATCACTATGATCCGGACGAAGCGTTTCGCCTCGTCTTTTGTACTGCGTACATCGAGGGATTGGAACAATTTGCCAGCGGCGTTGTTTTCGTCTGACTAAAATTAAAGGGTCTACAAGGCTAGAGTGAATGGTCTCTTAATAAACTAGTGCCCTTTACCAATAACGATTGCATCACTGCTTACCATCGGGCGGGATTTTGGTTAAGCACTAAAATTATTTAAAAAAATCAAGTACATTTCAAGATGCGCGTATCTGAGAGCACGGGTTACCGCCTGGGAAGATGGCTAGCGGCCAAACAGGTATAGCTAAAGCTAAAGATGTATCCTTCTGCAAATAATCCTGATGTTGCCTATGTTTGGAGATGTCTATGTCATAGGATAAGACCGCTAATAAAATAAAAAAATAATTGCTGACGGCTACCTACTAAGCGGCTTGGAGCGGCCATAATTTTCTAGTCCGTCTCTGGACACGCGATACTGCATCGCACCGATGCAGGAGAAGTACCCCAGATTGTCAATAAATAAAAATCAACACTAGAGTCACTCAAGAGGCTGTTGCGAAGCCTTAGTCAGTCACGTTGCCCATATGGCACGTGAAATTACGAAATCAAAGACACCAGTAAGATCGTGTGGCAAGTTATAAGTTCTAGCATATTTGGGCTCAACAGGATAACTAGAACAATTCTTTATTTTTACATACCTGTCATATTTTACCTCAAAATAACTGATTACACTAAAAATATGTATATTAATGAAAAAAAAAAACAGGTCCAATTACGACTAAGACTAGTGCTTGGATAGTGTTGCATGTGATTTTTTTTTATAATTTTATATAAAAATAATTAATTACACGAAAAATATTTTATTCTCTTGTCATGTCCATAGATTAATCAGTCGTATTCTTCTTTTTCCATAAGGAAAGGCAACGGTACAGAGCCATACAGCCTGATCTTTAATACTTTAGTGTAATCTTTAATTAAGAAATATATTATGTCCACAGGCTCATAAAAATCTTTTTATGTCTAAATTGAACGCGGAGCATGTGTAAACTAAGCTCAACAAAGGTTCCCGTATATAGGCTTTCAATCAGAGGTCAGATAGCCGAGAAACATTTTTTATATAACATAACTAGCGACCCGGCCCGGTTTCGAACGGGTGCAATGCTGATTGTAAATACGCTACAGAAAACTGTGAACGTTGTATAAAAAACATAACGGCCCCCCGCTCCCGCTACCCGGCTAGTCAAGTACAACTTCTAGACTTCAATCGTCGTGTAAATGTAACTGTAGCGGTATCTACAAACACCACATGATCACAACGCGTCATACTGACGTCACGCAGATCTGCATCTTGCAAGTAGAGTTAACCGTGCAACTAGATATATATGTATACAACTTCTAGACTTCAATCGTCGTGTAAATGTAACTGTAGCGGTATCTACAAACACCACATGATCACAACGCGTCATACTGACGTCACGCAGATCTGCATCTTGCAAGTAGAGTTAACCGTGCAACTAGATATATATGTATACAACTTCTAGACTTCAATCGTCGTGTAAATGTCATCTTCCACAGTAAGCCTCCGGACTAAAACATCATCTCGGGATCAGACGAGAGACAATGCACGTTTGTAAAATAGAAAATTATTAAGGGAAAAAAAAAACTAAAAACTTATATTAATTTTATTTTACTGTATCAAGGTAAATTTTGGAAACAAAACTGTTTATAAAAATACACAAACCATGGAAAAAAATCAGAATGAGTTGCTGAATTGACTGTCTTCATTAAACTTAAATAATAATTACAAACGCCTAATGTGGAATGTTTCGTTTCGGAAATGTTCAACAAAACATATTGAAGTAACATACACAAGACCGTTAAATTCAGTACCTATATCACTCAAAGATAAATTATTTATTGATGTTCTGTTTTTTTTTATTTACTTTTGACTCGTATGGGTAGCCTATGAATATGAGTCTGTAGTAAATAAGTGATTTGATTTGATTAAATCCTCCGGGGGAAGACACGTTTTCAATGAACTGCCAGTGAGGCCTTCCAACTTCACTTTTGTATATTTCTTCGACTTTTCTCATTCTTTCGCCTATGTACTGGAAGGATTTTGGAGGGAAGACATTCACAAATTACCCACTTATTGTAGAATATATTTTTCGTTTTTCTTTAATTCTTTATTACAAGCTACAAGCTCCTGCCCTACTTTCATGCAATATCTTCGCAGATATTTTCCAGTTTCGTGTGCTTGATGTTTTCCTTTGAAACGAAATCTTTCAATTAAACTATCAATAAGAAAATAACAATCACATCACTAATATTCTATTCTATCTAGGGTTGTAACGGAGCTTCGCCTCCGCTTCCGTTACTGCGGAAGTTCCGCAAGAAATCCTATCTTCGCTTCCGCCTCCGCCTCCGCACAATTTTTGCGGAGTTATAACGGAGGTTTATTTATGTATTTATAAAATAAATAACGCGCAAGCTGCGACGCTCGACAACAGTTCGGCCGCGTTTGAGCACGAAATGGTCAAGAATCAACTAGTGCGAGGAGGGAATGCGGCAAACACAATTTGTTTCTCCTTAATTTTCATTACAAGAAGGTAATATTTTTTTTCCCCAAAGTATACTACTATTAATGTACGTATTTAAAATAAAAATTTAGTTTTAATTAACCATAAATTTCAATTTTTTCTATATGTACTTTCACCTCCGCCTCCGTTAACCTCCGGACTGAGGTGAGACTCGTCGCCACCGCATCCGCCTCCGCCTCCGCTAATAAGCCTCCGTTACAACCCTAATTCTATCCAAACTAATAAAATGTGTCTTTCACAACTAAACACAGCGACGACAAATTGAGGTGACATAGCCTTGTTGCTTTCTAACTCCCAATTCCCTAAAATGAGGGTTTTTTTTTTATATAAATTATAAACTAGCGCTTGACCGCAATCCCGCCTGATGGTAAGCAGTGATGCGATCGTTGATGGTAAAGCGCGCTAGTTTAATAAGAGTCTATTCACTCTAGCCGTGAAGACACTCAAATTGTAGTCCGACGGAAACTGGCAAATTGTTCTAGTGCCTCGATGTACGCGGTATAAAGAAGGAGGCGAAACGCTTCGTCCAGATCGTAGTGGTGTTAACAACGTAAGGGTGGAAACTCGCCGTACGACGGGTCCTCCGATGGTGGAACGGCGATGGGGAAATTAAATCATGCAATTCCCTTGCTCAGTCACCAGAATTCATCCTATAGAAGACGGAAGGCTGGCTACTCTACGCCTGTGCTCCAGGCTTTGGAGACCGTTTCGTTTCTTCGCACGCCTCTCCACTGAATCCAAAGTGGCCAGGTGACATTTCGCAGCACCAGCCCAAATGTGTTGTACGGAGCATTCCGCAATTTTCAAGTTAGAACGCTAAAAATTGGTACGCGGGCTATTTGTGTCTAACAAAAAATCCTAAATATTTTTTTTTTGAAATCCGCTAGAGCTAAACTACTATCTAAGCTAAACTACTACCTAAAAGAGTCGGAGGAAGAAAGGTAAGAAGCTAAAAATCGGTCCACAGACTTTTTGTTAACAACGAAAAAACCTGTCTTGTTTATTTTTGTCTAAAATAGGGGATGGAAATTTGGGAAGGGCCACCGTGTTACCCCGAATTGAACCTTTTTTTACCGAATTCAGATTTTTGTACAGCTGACTGGCCATATGCAAAATAAACAATGGTCAAGTCATTTACTCTACTAGGAATGAATGGCGAGCCTTTTTTTAAATAATAAATTATGACTCCTAAAATCTGTAGCTTCACAGTCGGATCGTGTTCTCGGTAAGTAACAAATGGTAGCCCATTCACGGATAGACCTATGTGGCACTTATTGCTTAGCCACGAGCAGCGAGCCACAAGCCACATGTGAGGCAAAGAGTAGCCAGCCTGACGGAGTTCTATAGGATGCATTTTGGACTGGTGCTGCGAAATGTCATTTGGCTACTTCGGATTCAGTGGAGAGGCGTGCGAAGAGGCTGATTGGCCTCGACACGGACGTGTGACACGGTGTTTGACTCGAAACGGTCTCCAAAGCCTGGAGCACAGGCGTAGAGTAGCCAGCCTTTCGGTCTTCTATAGGATGCATTCTGGTGACACCACTACGATCCGGACGAAGAGTTTCGCCTCGTCTTTTATACCGCGTACATCGAGGGACTGGAACAATTTGCCAGCGGCGGTATTTCCGTCAGACTACATAAAAATTAAGTCCCTTCAAGCCTAGAATGGATGGGCTCTTAATGAACTAGCGCGTTTTCATAAAAATTAAGTCCCTTCAAGCCTAGAATGGATGGGCTCTTAATGAACTAGCGCGTTTTACTATCGATGATTGCATCACTTCTTACCATCAAGTGTGAAAGCGGCTTAGTTTATAATTATATAAAAAAATGAATCGAAGTAGTTTCGTAAAAGATAAATTCCTTACCAGATTTTTCAATATAGTGTTATCCATAATACAATTGGGCATAATGTTTAGATAACTCCATGGATAGAGTAGAGCAATTTGTCGAGAGGTCTGAGTCATTGTCGTCAGATGTTGGAACTGCTACAAATATTGAGGACGCATCAGAAAACCTCTTTGAGAGAAGCTGGTCCACCACCGTTGTTATATCACACTCATTGTCCAACTTGCTCATGACTAAGACAGGTTCGCCACCGTCAGTTATTACTGTACTTATTTTTGCGTTATGTTTATAGCTCACTTTTTTTGGGTCAGACAGTAAATATGAAAAGTTATCAATTCGTTTTCTTCTGATACCATCTGTCACGTTGTGTCCTTTGGGTGTTCTTTTAATGCGCGCAATACTCACTTGGTAGTCGCTATCGCTAATGGAAAAAAGTGACATTAGTACACGCATCAATTGAGAAACGATTGGGTGCATTGGGGTCCCACCACCATCTTTGGGACGCAAGTCAACCCCACCTGTCAGACGGTGCACCTGCTGACATACGGACGGGGCCATGACGCCGGCTTCCCTTTCGAGGTTGAGTGGTCAGACGGCAGTCGCACTCGTAAAAGCCAAAAATCGCCAAACATGAGAAGGAACAGAAGAAAGGCACGAGTTACAGTTAGGGCGCCGCCGCAAAATGGCGCGTAGGAGCCCCGCCCGACTCCTGTGACCTGTGGGCTAGGGCTACCGTGTCAGGGGCGGACACGGCTGAAGAAGCGAGCCCAAACCAGTAAACTCCGTTTCGCTTCGTGGAACGTTGGCACGCTAACTGGACACGCGAGAGAACTGGCCGAAACTCCCCACAGGCGGAGTGATGCCGTGGCGTTCCTGCAGGAGACTCGGTGGAAAGGCAGCAGATCCCGGCTTGTTGGGAATGGCTACAAGCTGATCTACATGGGTGCACCTAATGGGAGAAATGGGGTCGCCGTGGTGTTGTCTGACGAGCTCCAGGATAACGTCTTGAAGGTGGATCGCATCAGTGATCGGCTAATGTCGGTGCGGGTGCTTGTCAATGGGGTGATAACCCACTTGACAAGTGCCTACGCTCCGCAGGCCGGGTGCGGTGACGCCGAAAGGACGTTGTTCTGGAGCCAGCTCGAAGGATTGCTTCGCGGGATCCCGTTATCCCAGGGAATCGTTCTGGGTGGTGATTTGAACGGTCATGTGGATGAGAAGTGTGATGGGTTTGAGCGTGTTCACGGTGGCTTTGGGTACGGTAGCCGTAACGCGGAAGGGGACAACATTCTCCGAACGTGTGCGGCCGCTGACCTGGCAATTGTGAACACCTATTTCAAAAAGAAACCGGAGCACCTTGTTACCTACCGGAGCGGGCGAAGCGCTACCCAGATCGACTTCCTATTAACTAGAAGACACCACATGGGCAAAGTAGCCAACTGCAAGGTCATACCCGGTGAGAGTCTTACTGCACAACACCGTCTCCTTGTCATGGATCTCTGCGTTAAGGCCCAACGTAGACGTGTTTAGTACTGCCGACGCCAGACCCGGTGGTGGCTGCTTGATGAAAATAAGTACCAGGAGTTCGCTTCGGTTATTGGCGACAAGTGCGCTGGTACCGAGGGAGAATCTGTCCAAGATCATTGGGACAGAATGCAGGCAGCTATTACTAGGGCGGCGCGGGTGCTGCTCGGCGTATCTAAGGGCGGTCGCAAAAGTGACAAGGAGACCTGGTGGTGGAATGACACAGTCCAGAGGGAGACAAGGGTGAAGAAAGCCCTCTTCAAAACGTGGCAGGCGACCGGATCTCCTGAAGATCGCGACGCATACAAGGTTGCCAAACGTGCCACTAAAAGAGCTGTAGCCAGAGCCAGACGAGACCACTTGCAACCGCTCTACGAGAAGTTGGAATCGTCTGAGGGGCAGAAGCTCATTACAAGTTGGCACGTGCTAGGGTGAAAGCGGCACTGGATATATCCAAGTGCCGTTGTGTAAAAGACCCTACTGGCAACCTGCTTTGCGAGGATCGCGCGGTGAAGGAGAGACGGCGTATGTACTTCCACGAACTGCTGAATAAGCAGCATAAAGAGGTGCAGATACCAGAACTCCCTCCGAACCTTGGATTAGTGCCCCCGATAACGCCTGAGGAAGTCCACACGGCTCTTCGTCGCATGGCGAATCGGAAAGCTGTCGGAGCTGATGGAGTCCCCATTGAGGCCTGGAAGGCGATGGGTCCTCGCGGTGTGGGCATGTTAACTTGCTTTTTGAACGCGTGCTACTGACCGGCAAAATCCCGAGCCAATGGAGACTGAGTATTATTACTCCAGTCTTCAAAGGCAAGGGCTCGGTACAGGAGTGTGGCAACTATCGCGGGATAAAGGTCATGTCAAGATCTTTGAGAGGATTATAGACTCCCGGATCCGGCAGGAGTGTGTTGTTTCGACGTGTCAATATGGGTTCCGTCCAGGGTACGGAACCACGGACCCTATCTTCGCTCTAAGGATCACCATGGAGAGATACAGATCGAAGAACACGCCTCTGCATATGCTGCATTTATACATGCAGAAGGCCTTCGACTGTGTCCCTCGGGGGGTGATCTGATGGGCACTGAGGTCCAAAGGGGTACCAGAAGCCTATGTTGACATTATTCGAGACATGTACCTCAATTCCGATTCCGTTGTTAGGACCTCAGTTGGCGAAACTAAACCCTTCCCCATCACCGTCGGAGTACACCAGGGATCCGTCCTTAGTCCGTTCCTGTTCAGCGTGATATTAGATGTCTTGTCAGACAGCATTAAGAACTCACATGAGCAACCTCCCTGGTTGCTCATATATGCTGATGATATCGCGCTGGCAGACGCGGACAGGGAACGGTTGGTGCGGCGGGTAAATGCGTGGAAGAACTCGCTTGAGAACGGAGGTCTTAAACTCAAAGTGGTGAAGACAGTGTACATGGCCAGCAACACCACAGAGCCTATGCCTGTGTGCATAGGCGGAGATATGGTCGAGTGCACAGACCAATTTAAATACCTGGGGTCTGTGCTCCATGCGTCCGGCGACATTGATTGCGACGTTAAAGCACGCATTTTCGCAGCTTGGGCAAAATGGTGTGAGATGACAGGTGTCATTTGTGACCCCAAAATGCCGGTTAAGCTTAAGGGACAGGTCTATAAGACCATCATTAGACCTGTCCTTCTGTATGGCAGTGAGGCGTGGTCTGTGCTTGAGCGACACAAGCAGGAGCTGCGTGTCACGGAGATGAATATGCTTCGGTGGATGTGTGGAGTTACGCGGAAAGACCGCATTAGAAACTCCCGCATCCGTGGCAGTCTTCGTGTCCGTGACATAGCAGACAAACTGCAAGAGAGTCGCCTGCGCTGGTACGGTCACGTCTTACGTAAACCGGCAGGTTATGTGGGTAACAAATGTCTTGCCATGGCGCCTCCGCCGGGCCGGAACAAGCGAGGTAGACCAAAGAAGTGCTGGCTTGACGTTGTAAGAGATGACATGCGTGCCAACAATCTCACACCACGGGATGCCAGAGATCGTGCAAAATGGAGGCGTATTAGTAGGAAAGTGGACTCCGGGCTCCAACGCGAAAGCCGCGGTTGCGACCGGGATTATACGCTGAGATGATGATGATGATGATGATCAATTGAGAAACGAAAAATAGTAAAACATTCTTAAGAGGGGACTCGAGTGGTGCTTTCTCTATACAAATGGATTCCGCTGTTTTTTTCGTGGATACTGCTTTTAGAGTTTTACAATTTAACACCCTGATTATTATTATTATTCATTTATTATTATCCTTTGATTTTAATTAATTAATAGAAGAAATACGATACTTCAAAATCGCGAAAAATAACCCATTTTTACCGTGATGTTCAGGTGACTATTAGACAAAAGTGATAAGTTTTTGACAAAAAAGAAAATAATAGAAGCATAGGTATACTTTTCCTCTAAATTTTGATATAAAAGTATTTGAGATCAGTCGTGTTTTGAAAAGAAAACAGCGGAACGGAACGTGTTTTGGTCAACGTTTTCGTAGGTAAAATCAGCCTGAGCTGCAACTGTCCTTTTCGATCTTTACTGGGAGAGGTTGGAAGCAGCGCGACAGCAATAGTTTCTTCAAATACCTATTTTCCAAATTCCCCGGCACTAGAGTCCTTTCTTAATCTTCTCTTCAAAACAAAAAACGTTCGATGTGCAACCGGGAGGGCCGGCTAATGTGAAAACTTGAAAATTGATGTTGTGAATTTTTTAATATATAGGAATGATTATTACAGATAATATAACAGAAGCAGATTGCGTCTAGAGCGGTCCATTTTTGGAATGTACTAAAACACACATTCTGCTTCTGTTGTTAATAAGAAGATGACCACGACGCTCTGTTTCGCATCTGTTACGTCGCGCCGTTTTTTGGGGGCTTACCCTCCTTCCGTCTGCAGAATTTTTGAACGGGCACACAAGTACACAGACACAGAAGTTTTCACTTTAAAAATGCTTAAAGCACCAAAAAGTCAGTATTGAAAGAGAAAATCAATTACTGTAGCCTGATCTGTTCCTAATATCGAAATAAACATAATATTTATGAAACAAGGTGCCACTGAAGTCATGGATAATATTATGAACATTTAGTTTGCTATACTGCTCACGAAGCTCATTGCACAAGGCAAATCAAAAATATTACTAATGCAAGTAAGGAAGACCATAAACACAAGTTTGTGTTCTGTTCAGTTTATTCAGTTTCTTCTGTGTTTGTGCACTAGTATGTTTCGAATATATGGAGCAATGGATTGGTAATATGCTTCAAAATGATTCATTTTGAGAGTAATAGTGTTTTACGCTAAAAGGGCGCGTGAATTCTCTCACGTGACATACGAGTAGGTAAGTTGCAAACGATTTGATTCCTAATACATTTCAACTTTTCAGAAAGTATTAGAAAAGATTACGAGAGGAGGATAAGTTTACTCCAAACCAGTTCCGGTTTACGCCAGGTCGAGGGACAATGGACTCACACAGTCCGCGTATTGTGTGAAAAGTACAGATGTCACACAAGAACTTGTACATTATGTTCATTGATCTGGAGAAAACATATGATAGGATACCTAGTGACGTGGTGTGGTGGGCATTAAAAGAGAAAGGTTTGCCCAAAAGGTAAGTATATAGAGTTAATTTGCGCCATGTACAATCTCGTATACAGGTCAGATCTGCTGCTGGCATTACCACCGAGTTCAGTAATCTAACCTGGGATCGGCTTGAACTTGGAGAAGTATTTCGGACGGTTAAGCAAACATAACACTTACTTGATGAAATGGTGGCAAAGCAAGGATTGATTCGATTTGACGATCGGAGAGTCCCGAGTTAGTAAAACCATTTGTAGGTATTGTTAGTTGTTATTCAGCCGATCGATTGTGTAAAATTATACACCATGATGTGACTAAATAGTAGAATATTGAGGTACCATATAACGATATTATTTATTGTGTATTCATCATCATCATCATCATTTCAGCCGAAAGACGTCCACTGCTGGACATAGGCCTCCCCCAGGGTTCTCCACGACGATCGGTCCTGCGCCTCCCGTATCTAGCGGTTTGCCGCGACCTTCACCAGGCCGTCGGTCCACCTTATCTGGGGCCTACCCACGCTACGTCTTCCGGTGCGTGGTCGCCACTCGAGACCCCATCGGGCATCGGTCCTACGGGCAATGTGTCCAACCCACTGCCACTTTAGTGTTGCAATTCTTCGGGCTATGTCGGTTACTCTCGTTCTTCTGCGGATCTCCTCATTCCTGATTCGATCGCACAGTGAAACCCCAAGCATAGTCCTTTCCATTGTCCTTTGAGTGACTTTGAGCCTTCTTATAAGGCCCATTGTTAGCGACCACGTCTCAATTCCATAAGTCATCACTGGCAACACACACTGGTCGAAGACTTTTGTCTTGAGACACTGCGGTATTTCGGGCGAGAAGATTTTACGTAGCTTCCCGAAAGCAGCCCAGCCGAGTTGGATTCGACGATTGACCTCTTTCTCGAAGTTGGACCTTCCTAACTGGATAGTTTGTCCCAGGTACACATAACTGTCAACAACTTCGTGAACAGAGTCTCCAATCTTTATAGGAGTCGGTACAACATGGGCATTAGACATGACTTTCGTCTTGTCCATGTTCATTTTAAGACCGACTCGCTCGGAGGCTCTACTGAGGTCTTCGAGCATTGTACTCAGGTCTCCGCAGTCTCAGCCATGACTACGATATCATCAACAAACCGAAGTTGTGTCATGTACTCGCCATTTATGTTGATGCTCAGTCCTTTCCAGTCCAGAACCTTGAAGACATCCTCCAATGCAGCGGTGAATAGTTTCGGGGAGATAACATCTCCCTGCCTGACACGACGCTGCAGAGGTATTGGTTTCGGGGTCTAGTCCTGTATTCCGACTGACATGGTGGCGTTTTCAATATACCAATAGTCTATTTGGAACCGCTGAAGAGACTGCAGTGTAGGTCTCGATCGAATCAAAGGCTTTTTCGTAGTCCACAAACGCTAAGCTAAGGGGTAAATTATACTCCTCGGTCTTCTGTATAACCTGTCGCAGCGTATTTATGTGGTCTACTGTGCTGAAGCCCTTTCGGAAACCGGCTTGTTCGGGAGGCTGGAAGTCGTCAAACCTGCAGGCGAGACGATTCGTGAGGACTCCCGAAAACAACTTATAGACATGACTCAGAAGTGAGATGGCTCTGTAGTTTTTGAAAAGGGTGTTGTCACCCTTTTTGAAAAAGAGTACCACCACACTTTATTGTGTTTATTGTGTATTGTATGTGTGTATTACGTACTTATAATAAAGTAAATAATAAATGTATAATGGTGCTATATATCACTTTGATTTTGGGGTTTGCAGGCTGCAGACCCGAGACGGCAGAGGTGGTGCGGTTGACAATAAATTGCAGGTATGAGTGTCACTAACTTTTGATTACGTACGTGCAGAAGCTAGCAGTGAATTATTTCAGCGGCACTTCGTTTCTTTAGCATCGCGAAAACAAACTTTCAAGCAAAAATACATCTTGTCACTTCGTTACTGACAATCACTGACAGCAACCCTATACCGCCTGTAGTTACATCACGACAGACTTAGCAAAGCGTTTTCATTGAAACAATAGAAAACAGTAGTGTCCCTGCGTTCTATCGTTGCGTTTAGTAGTACTACCGCTACCGTCTGTAATCTGTCGTCGCCTTCAGAATAGTAGCTACATAATTACCTCATCATTTTGTCATCGCCACTATCTTCATTCTCACCGTAGTCAATTCTGTTTGGAAAGTGCTGTGTTTCTGCAATTGTACTGTTGCTGAAATATTCATTGGATTTCGGATTGAGCAAATAACGAGTAGAACTTATTGCGTAGCAGCTGCTATTAGATTGTGATATCATGCTAGTTATATCTATGCTATCACTTGAGACCGTATTTAAGGATAGCGATGATTCACTTTTGATAATTCGAATCGAATCATAACTGTCGAAACAGTCCTCTAAAGCGTAAGATGAGCTTCTAAAAATGTCTTCCGTTTGTTTTGTATCACTAGAACTACTAACAAACCAGTCAGATTTATGGTTATAGATTTCGGAGCTATCATTTTCATATATATAATTGCTTTTATAACTTTCTATTTCGTTTATTGTGGCGTTAGAATAACTATTGTAAGAGCCACTGGTGTCCGCAAATGAACTTTCAAGATCAAAATTCATTTGATCGTTATCAAAAGGTTTTATCAGGTACGGACACGCATCATTTAATGACTTTTTTAAATCATTTGTCTCAAACATATTATGAAAGAGAGTTATGTTATTTTTAGGTATTTCTAAAATATGGTGGCTGAAATGACTGGTGTATGAAGTTACACTATCAGCTCTCCCAATAGTAACTTTTATACCCTCGTTGTCAATGAAGGCTCCAGCTTTAACACCAGGAAGACACTCGTCCGGACAATCACACAGAGAAGAGATGTCTGGAGATGTCACTCTAATCTTGACGTAACTGTGTTTAAATTTGATTTTCTTTTTATCACAACCACAAGCACGGTCGCAGGTTGTTGTTTTAATAATATCTTCAAACTTGTGGCTAATTCCAGCAGCTATCGTTTTAGCTCGTTTTGATGCTGAAACGCCAATTTTTTTCGTTTTGGTTTTTATTTTTCCTTTCTTTTCTGAAGGCGTTGGCTCAGATGGAAGGCCAGCTTCAGCTCTAACTTTTTTTATTAAATCTTTTTCAGAAGCAGTTTTTCCTTCAGGTAGCGGCAATCCAGCTTCGGCCAGTCCCTTGAGTATCCTCTCCTTGTCTTGAGCGGACTTTCCGGTAATAGGCGTCAACAGTCCCTCTGCTTTAGCCTTGCGGACTACTTCCTTTTCCGAAATTGTTTTCGCTGGTGGCGGCATACCTAATTCAGCCCGAACTTTTTGTATCAAATCTTTCTCCGACGAAGTTCTACCTTCTGGTAACGGTATACCAGCCTCGGCTCGAGCTCTTACAATTTTCTCTTTCTGGGATGGCGTTTTTCCTGTCAAAGGTGTGAGTAAACCAGCAACTGCTTTCGCTGATAACTTTTCTTCTGCTTTAACTTTTTTCATCATAGATTTTTCAGAAGCAGTTCTTCCTTCTGGTAATGGTACTCCAGCTGCAATCATTTCTCTCACAATACGTTCCTTCTGAGATGGTGTTTTACCTTCAAGAGGTGTCACAATACCAGCAGCTTCAGCTTTATGCATCTTTTCTTTTTCTGATAATGTTGTAGGTTCAGGTGGAAGACCTATTTCTTTGCGAACCTTTTCCGCAATCTTTTTTTCTGATGCTGTTTGAGATTCAGGAAGAGGCAGGCCTTGTTCTATTAAGCCTTTTAATATTCTTTCTTTCTCTTTTGGAGATTTCCCTGTAAGTGGTGTCAATAAACCAGCTTCTTTTGCTTTTCGTAATTTTTCGGAAGTAACTTTCGACGGTCGTTCAGTTTCCGCTATAACTTTAGCTATCAGTTCTTTTTCTGATGGTGTTTTTCCTTCGGGCAGGGCTTTTCCAGCTTTACGGAGACTTCTTAAAATTTTTTCTTTTGCTGAAGGAGTTTTAGCTTGTCTTAACTTCGCTGAAGGTCGCATTACTGCAGGAGGCTCACCTGCGGTGATTCTTCGAACAATTTCTTTTTCAGATGGTGTTGTACCTTCTGGAATGGGAACACCTGCGGCCACTCTATCTCGAAGAATTTTTTCTTTAACTGAAGGCATTTTACCTTCTAAAGGAGTTAACAGACCTGCATCTTTTGCCCGTTGCAATCTCTCTGACGGTGTGGGTGAAACGTAACCTGTATCTTCTTTAATTTTTTGAATAATTTCTCTTTCAGATGGTGTTCTACCTACTGGTAATGGCAAACCTGCTGCAACCCTACCTCTGAGAATTTTTTCTTTCTGTAAAGGTGTTTTACCCTCTAAAGGCGTTAAAATACCGGTTCTTTTTGCTTTTCTAACTTTATCTGATGGAGTCTTATCGGGAATTCCAAATCTTGTCTTAATATCTTTAATCATAGCTTTTTCGGAAGCTGTTTTACCTTCTGGTAAAGGTAAACCAGCTCCAGCAAGACCCTGTAAGATTTTTTCTTTTTGTTCTGGAGATTTTCCTTCGAGGGGTGTAAGTAAACCAGCTACTTTGGCCTTTTTCAATTTCTCAGTAGTAATTGATAAAACTGGTTTACCTGCTTTCACTTCAGCTATAAGAGCTTTTTCGGATGACGTTCGGCCTTCGGGCAACGGGATACCCCTGCTTTGCAAATCTTGTAATATTTTTTCTTTTTCTTTCAGTGATTTACCTTCTAGGGGCTTTAATAAGCCGTCACTTGCAGCTTTAGCGTACTTCTCTTTCATCGATGGAGTTTTAGGTACCGGAGGAAGGCCGAGGTCAACGTGTACCTTTTCTATGAGCTTTTTCTCGGAATCAGTTTTCCCTTCAGGCAAAGGAAGTCCGTGCATTGCTAATCCTTTTACAATTTTTTCTTTTTGTGAGGGTGTTTTTCCTTCCAAAGGTGTAAGTAATCCCTCATCTTTGACTTTACGTAGTCTTGCTGAAGGTGTAACCAATGGGGCACGCTCTCCCGCCTTCACTTTCGCAATAAGATCTTTCTCTGTTGGCGTTCGTCCTTCTGGCAATGGTATACCCCTGTCCTGCAGATTTTGCAAGATTTGTTCTTTTTCCTTCGGTGATTTACCTTCTAAGGGCTTCAATAACCCGTCACTTGCAGCTTTAGCGTACTTCTCTTTCATGGATGGAGTTGCGGGTTCCGGCGGAAGACCGAGGTCAGCACGCACATTGTCCATGAGCTTTTTCTCTGAAGCAGTTTTCCCCTCAGGCAAAGGTAGTCCATGCATTGCTAGTCCTTTTACAATTTTTTCTTTTTGCGAGGGTGTTTTTCCTTCCCAAGGTGTAAGTAATCCCTCATCTTTGGCTTTACGTAGTCTTGCTGTAGGTGTAAGCGATGGGGCACGCTTTCCCGCCTTCACTTTTGCTATAAGATCTTTCTCTGTTGGCGTTCGTCCTTCAGGCAATGGGATACCTCTGTCCTGCAGATTTTGTAAGATTTGTTCTTTTTCCTTCGGTGATTTACCTTCTAAAGGCTTCAATAACCCGTCACTTACAGCTTTAGCGTACCTCTCTTTCATGGATGGAGTTGCGGGTTCCGGCGGAAGACCGAGGTCAGCTCGCACTTTGTCCATGAGCTTTTTCTCTGAAGCAGTTTTCCCCTCAGGCAGAGGTAGTCCATGCATTGCTAGTCCTTTTACAATTTTTTCTTTTTGCGTGGGAGTTTTTCCTTCTAAAGGCGTCAGCAGTCCTGCAGCTTTTGCTTCACGTATTTTCTCAGATAGCTTAAGAGAGGGCACACGTTCTCCAGCCTTCACTTTAGCTACAAGGGCTTTCTCTGTTGGCGTTCGTCCTTCTGGCAAGGGTATACCCCTGTCCTGCAGTTTTTGCAAAATTACCTCTTTTTCTTTCGGCGATTTACCTTCTAGTGGTTTCAGTAAGCCGTCACTTGCAGCTTTAGCGTACTTCTCTTTCATGGATGGAGTTGCGGGTTCCGGCGGAAGACCGAGGTCAACGCGCATCTTGTCAATGAGCTTTTTCTCTGAAGCAGTGTTTCCCTCAGGCAGAGGTAGTCCATGCATTGCTAGTCCTTTAATAATTTTTTCTTTTTGCGAAGAAGTTTTTCCTTCCAAAGGCGTAAGTAATCCCTCGTCTTTGGCTTTACGTAGTCTTGCTGAAGGCGTAACGGATGGTGCACGCTCTTCCGCCTTCACTTTTGCTATAAGAGATTTTTCTGTTCGTGTTCGTCCTTCAGGCAATGGGATACCTCTGTCATGCAGATTTTGTAAGATTTGTTCTTTTTCTTTTGGTGATTTACCTTCTAGGGGTTTCATTAAGCCGTCACTTGCAGCTTTAGCGTACTTTTCTTTCATGGATGGAGTTTCTGGTTCCGGCGGAAGACCGAGGTCAGCGCGCACCTTATCAATGAGCTTTTCCTCTGAAGCAGTGTTACCCTCAGGCAGAGGTAGTCCGTGCATTGCTAGTCCTTTTACAATTTTTTCTTTTTGCGAGGGAGTTTTTCCTTCTAAAGGCGTCAGCAGTCCTGCAGCTTTTGCTTCACGTAGTTTCTCAGATAGCTTAAGAGACGGCACACGTTCTCCAGTCTTCACTTTAGCTACAAGAGCTTTCTCTGATGCCGTTCGTCCTTCTGGCAATGGGATACCTCTGTCCTGCAGATTCTGTAAGATTTGTTGCTTTTCTTTCGGCGATTTACCTTCTAAGGGCTTCAATAAGCCATCACCTGCAGCTTTAGCGTACTTCTCTTTCATGGATGGAGTTGCTGGTTCCGGAGGTAAGCCAAGGTCAGCGCGAACCTTGTCAACAAGCCTTTTTTCCGAATCAGTTTTTACTTCAGGCAAAGGAAGTCCGTGCATTGCTAGTCCTTTTAAAATTTTGACTTTTTGGGAAGGAGTTTTTCCTTCCAAAGGTGTAAGTAGTCCTGCGGCTTTTGCTTCACGTAATTTCGCAGATGGTTTTGGAGACGGTGCCCGTGATCTAGCCTTCACTTTAGCTATAAGAGCTTTCTCGGATGACGTTCGTCCTTCAGGCAAGGGGATACCTCTGTCCTGTAAATTTTGCAGGATTATTTCTTTTTCTTTCGGTGATTTACCTTGTAAGGGCTTCAGTAAACCGTCATTTGCAGCTTTAGCGTACTTCTCTTTCATGGACGGAGTTTTAGGTTCTGGAGGTAGGCCAACGTCAGTGCGAATCTTGTCAATAAGCTTTTTCTCCGAAGCAGTTTTCCCTTCAGGCAAAGGAAGTCCATGCATAGCTAATCCTTTTACAATTTTTTCTTTTTGTGAAGGAGTTTTTCCTTCTAGTGGCGTCAGTAGTCCTGCGGCTTTTGCTACACGTAATTTCGCAGACGGTCTTGGAGACGGCGCCCGTGATCTAGCCTTTACTTTAGCTATAAGAGCTTTCTCGGATGTCGTTCGTCCTTCAGGCAAAGGGATACCTCTATCCTGTAAATTTTGCAAGATTATTTCTTTTTCTTTCGGTGATTTACCTTGTAAGGGCTTCAATAAACCGTCACTTGCAGCTTTAGCATACTTCTCTTTCATGGACGGAGTTTTAGGTTCTGGAGGAAGACCAACATCAGTCCGAACCTTGTCAATAAGCCTTTTTTCAGAGTCAGTTTTCCCTTCAGGCAAAGGAAGGCCATGTATTGCTAATCCTTTTACAATTTTTTCTTTTTGTGAGGGAGTTTTTCCTTCCAGAGGCGTAAGCAGTCCCTCATCTTTGGCTTTACGTAGTCTTGCAGAAGCTGTAATGGATGGTGCACGCTCCGCCGCTTTCACTTTTGCTATAAGAGCTTTCTCTGTTGGTGTTCGTCCTTCGGGCAATGGGATACCTCTGTCCTGCAAATGTTGCAAGATACGTTCTTTTTCCATTGGTGATTTACCTTCTAGGGGCTTTAATAACCCGGCACTTGCAGCTTTAGCGAACTTTTCTTTCATGGATGGAGTTTTTGGTTCCGGAGGAAGACCGAGGTCAGCACGCACCTTGTCAATGAGTTTTTTCTCTGAAGCAGTTTTACCCTCTGGCAGAGGTAGTCCTTGCATTGCTAATCCTTTTATAATTTTTTCTTTTTGTGCGAGACTTTTTCCTTCTAAAGGAGTGAGTAGTCCTACGGCTTTTGCTTCACGTAATTTCGCAGATGGTGTTAGAGACGGCGGCCGTGATCTAGCTTTCACTTTAGCTATAAGAGCTTTCTCGGATGTCGTTCGTCCTTCAGGTAAGGGGATACCTCTGTCCTGTAGATTTTGTAAGATTTGTTGCTTTTCTTTCGGCGCTTTACCTTCTAAGGGTTTCATTAAGCCATCCCTTGCAGCTTCAGCGTACTTCTCTTTCATGGATGGAGTTGCGGGTTCCGGTGGAAGACCGAAGTCAGCACGCATCTTGTCAATAAGCTTCTTCTCCGAAGCAGTTTTCCCCTCAGGCAGAGGTAGACCGTGCATTGCTAGTCCTTTTATAATTTTTCCTTTTTGCGAAGGAGTTTTTCCTTCCAATGGCGTAAGTAAACCCTCATCTTTGGCTTTACGTAGCCTTGCAGAAGGTGTAACGGATGGTGCACGCTCTCCCGCCCTCACTTTTGCTATAAGAGATTTCTCTGTTCGTGTCCGTCCTTCAGGCAATGGTATACCCCTGTCCTGCAAATTTTGTAAGATTTGCTGCTTTTCTTTAGGCGATTTACCTTTTAGGGGTTTCATTAAGCCGTCACTTGCAGCTTTAGCGTACTTTTCTTTCATGGATGGAGTTGCAGGTTCCGGCGGAAGACCGAGGGCAGCCCGCACCTTGTGAATGAGCTTTTTCTCTGAAGCAGTTCTACCCTCAGGCAGAGGTAGTCCGTACATAGCTAGTCCTTTTACAATTTTCTCTTTTTGCGAAGGAGTTTTTCCTTCTAAAGGCGTAAGCAGTCCTGCAGCTTTTGCTTCACGTAGTTTCGCAGATGGCTTAAGAGACGGCACTCGTTCTCCAACCTTCACTTTAGCTACAAGAGATTTCTCAGATGCCGTTCGTCCTTCTGGCAAGGGTATACCCCTGTCCTGCAAATTTTGTAAGATTTGTTGCTTTTCTTTTGGCGATTTACCTTCTAGGGGTTTCATTAAGCCGTCACTTGCAGCTTTAGCGTACTTCTCTTTCATGGATGGAGTTGCGGGCTCCGGTGGAAGACCGAGGTCAGCGCGCACCTTTTCAATTAGCTTCTTCTCTGAAGCAGTTTTCCCCTCAGGCAGAGGTAGACCGTGCATTGCAAGTCCTTTTAAAATTAATCTTTTTTGAGAAGGAGTTTTTCCTTCCAATGGCGTAAGTAAACCCTCATCTTTGGCATTACGTAGCCTTGCAGAAGGTGTAACGGATGGTGCACGCTCTCCCGCTCTCACTTTTGCTATAAGAGATTTTTCTGTTCGTGTTCGTCCTTCAGGCAATGGGATACCTCTATCCTGAAGATTTTGTAAGATTTGCTGCTTTTCTTTTGGCGATTTACCTTTTAGGGGTTTCATTAAGCCGTCACTTGCAGCTTTCGCGTACTTCTCTTTCATGGATGGAGTTGCGGGTTCCGGCGGAAGACCGAGGTCAGCACGCACCTTGTCAATGAGCTTTTTCTCTGAAGCAGTTTTGCCCTCAGGCAGAGGTAGTCCGTACATAGCTAGTCCTTTTACAATTTTTTCTTTTTGCGAAGAAGTTTTTCCTTCTAAAGGCGTAAGCAGTCCTGCAGCTTTTGCTTCACGTACTTTCGCAGATGGCTTAAGAGATGGTACTCGTTCTTCAGCCTTCACTTTAGCTACAAGAGATTTCTCCGATGCCGTTCGTCCTTCTGGCAAGGGTATACCCCTGTCCTGCAGATTTTGTAAGATTTGTTGCTTTTCTTTTGGCGATTTACCTTCAAGGGGCTGCAGTAATCCTTCGTTTGCAGCTTTTGCATACTTCTCTTTCATAGATAGAGTTTTAGGTTCTGGAGGAAGGCCAAGGTCGGCGCGCACCTTATCAATGAGTTTTTTCTCTGAAGCAGTTTTTCCTTCAGGCAAAAGAAGGCCGTGCATCGCTAACCCCTTTACTATATTTTCTTTTTGCGTGGGTGTTTTTCCTTCAAACGGTGTAACCAGTCCTGCAGCTTGTGCCTCACGTAGTCTTGCAGATGGAGTAATTAGTGGTTTACCAGGTTCGGCCTTTACTTTGGCAATGAGAGCTTTCTCTGATGGTGTTCTTCCTTCAGGTAATGGTATTCCTTTGTCTTGCAAACCCTGTAAGATTTTTTCTTTTTTTTCTGATGATTTACCTTCAAGAGGCTGCAGTAATCCTTCTATAGCAGCTTTTGCATACTTTTCTTTCATAGACGGTGTTTTAGGTTCCGGAGGAAGGCCCAGGTCATCGCGAACCTTATCAATGAGTTTTTTCTCTGAAACAGTTTTTCCTTCAGGTAAAAGAAGGCCGTGCATTGCTAATCCCTTTACTATATTTTCTTTTTGCGCGGGTGATTTCCCTTCTAATGGGGTGAGCAGTCCTGCAGCTTTTGCTTCACGTAGTCTTGCAGATGGAGTAATTAGTGGTTTACGGGGTTCGGCCTTTACTTTGGCAATGAGAGCTTTCTCTGATGGTGTTCTTCCTTCAGGTAATGATATTTCTTTGTCTTGCAAACCTTGTAAGATTTTTTCTTTTTCTTCGGATGATTTACCTTCAAGAGGCTGCAGTAATCCTTCTTTAGCAGCTTTTGCATACTTCTCTTTCATAGACGGCGTTTTAGGTTCCGGAGGAAGGCCTAGGTCATCGCGTATTTTATCAATGAGTTTTTTCTCCGAAGCAGTTTTTCCTTCAGGCAAAGGAATATTGCTAATCCCTTTACTATATTTTCTTTTTGGGCGTTGGTGTAGGTTCCGGTAGGCAGAGGCCTAGGTCATCTGATGGTGTTCTTCCTTCAGGTAATGGTATGCAAACCTTGTAAGATCATTTATCAAGAGGCTTTTTTCTCCGAGACGGCGTTTTAGGTTTTCATCGCTATCAATGAGCGAAAAGGGAAGGCCAAGCATTGCTAATCCCTTCACAATATTTTCTTTTTGCGCGGGTGTTTTTCCTTCCAAAGGTGTAAGTAATCCCTTACCTTTGGCTTTACGTAGTCTTGCAGAAGGTGTAACGGATGGTTTACGCTCACTCGCCATCACTTTTGCTATAAGAGATTTCTCTGATCGTGTTCGTCCTTCAGGCAATGGTATACCTCTGTCCTGCAGATTCTGTAAGATTTGTTGCTTTTCTTTCGGCGATTTTCCTTCAAGAGGCTGCAGTAATCCTTCTTTAGCAGCTTTTGCATACTTCTCTTTCATAGACGGCGTTTTAGGTTCCGGAGGGAGGCCCAGGTCATCGCGCACCTTATCAATGAGTTTTTTCTCTGAAGCAGTTTTTCCTTCAGGCAAAGGAAGGCCGTGCATTGCTAATCCCTTCACTATATTTTCTTTTTGCGCGGGTGTTTTTCCTTCTAATGGTGTGAGCAGTCCTGCAACTTTTGCTTCACGTAGTCTTGCAGATGTACTAATTAGTGGTTTACGAGGTTCGGCCTTTACTTTGGCAATGAGAGCTTTCTCTGATGGTGTTCTTCCTTCAGGTAATGGTATTCCCTTGTCTTGCAAACCTTGTAAGATTTTTTCTTTTTCTTTTGGTGATTTACCTTCAAGAGGCTGCAATAATCCTCCTTTAGCAGCTTTTGCATACTTTTCTTTCATAGACGGCGTTTTAGCTTCCGGAGGAAGGCCTAGGTCATCGCGTATTTTATCAATGAGTTTTTTCTCTGAAGCAGTTTTTCCTTCAGGCAAAGGAAGGCCATGCATTGCTAATCCCTTCACAATATTTTCTTTTTGCGCGGGTGTTTTTCCTTCCAAAGGTGTAAGTAATCCCTTATCTTTGGCTTTACGTAGTCTTGCAGAAGGTGTAACGGATGGTGTACGCTCACTCGCCATCACTTTTGCTACAAGAGATTTCTCTGATCGTGTTCGTCCTTCAGGCAATGGTATACCTCTGTCCTGCAGATTCTGTAAGATTTGTTGCTTTTCTTTCGGCGATTTTCCTTCAAGCGGCTGCAGTAATCCTTCATTTGCAGCTTTTGCATACTTCTCTTTCATAGATGGAGTTTTAGGTTCTGGAGGAAGGCCAAGGTCAGCGCGCACCTTATCAATGAGTTTTTTCTCAGAAGCAGTTTTTCCTTCAGGCAAAGGAAGTCCGTGCATCGCTAACCCCTTTACGATATTTTCTTTTTGCGCGGGTGTTTTTCCTTCTAATGGTGTAACCAGTCCTGCAGCTTTTGCTTCACGTAGTCTTGCAGATGTACTAATTAGTGGTTTACGAGATTCGGCCTTTACTTTGGCAATGAGAGCTTTCTCTGATGGTGTTCTTCCTTCAGGCAATGGTATACCTCTGTCCTGCAGATTCTGTAAGATTTGTTGCTTTTCTTTCGGCGATTTTCCTTCAAGAGGCTGCAGTAATCCTTCTTTAGCAGCTTTTGCATACTTCTCTTTCATAGATGGCGTTTTAGGTTCCGGAGGGAGGCCCAGGTCATCGCGCACCTTATCAATGAGTTTTTTCTCTGAAGCAGTTTTTCCTTCAGGCAAAGGAAGTCCGTGCATCGCTAACCCCTTTACGATATTTTCTTTTTGCGCGGGTGTTTTTCCTTCTAATGGTGTGAGCAGTCCTGCAACTTTTGCTTCACGTAGTCTTGCAGATGTACTAATTAGTGGTTTACGAGGTTCGGCCTTTACTTGGTCAATGAGAGCTTTCTCAGATGGTGTTCTTCCTTCAGGTAATGGTATTCCTTTGGCTTGCAAGCCTTGTAAGATTTTTTCTTTTTCCTTTGGTGATTTGCCTTCAAGAGGCTGCAGTAATCCTTCTTTAGCAGCTTTTGCATACTTTTCTTTCATAGACGGCGTTTTAGGTTCCGGAGGGAGGCCCAGGTCATCGCGCACCTTATCAATGAGTTTTTTCTCTGAAGCAGTTTTTCCTTCAGGCAAAGGAAGGCCATGCATTGCTAATCCCTTCACTATATTTTCTTTTTGCGCGGGTGTTTTTCCTTCCAAAGGTGTAAGTAATCCCTTAACTTTGGCTTTACGTAGTCTTGCAGAAGGTGTAACGGATGGTGTACGCTCACTCGCCGTCACTTTTGCTATAAGAGATTTCTCTGTTCGTGTTCGTCCTTCAGGTAATGGTATACCTCTGTCCTGCAGATTCTGTAAGATTTTTTGCTTTTCTTTCGGCGATTTTCCTTCAAGCGGCTGCAGTAATCCTTCGTTTGCAGCTTTTGCATACTTCTCTTTCATAGATGGAGTCTTAGGTTCTGGAGGAAGGCCAAGGTCGGCGCGCACCTTATCAATTAGTTTTTTCTCCGAAGCAGTTTTTCCTTCAGGCAAAGGAAGGCCGTGCATCGCTAACCCTTTTACTATATTTTCTTTTTGTGTGGGTGTTTTTCCTTCTAACGGTGTAACCAGTCCTGCAGCTTGTGCCTCACGTTGTCTTGCAGATGGAGTAATTAGTGGTTTACGAGGTTCGGCCTTTACTTTGGCAATGAGAGCTTTCTCTGATGGTGTTCTTCCTTCAGGTAATGGTATTCCTTTGTCTTGCAAACCTTGTAAGATTTTTTCTTTTTCTTCTGATGATTTACCTTGAAGAGGCTGCAGTAATCCTTCTTTGGCAGCTTTTGCATACTTTTCTTTCATAGACGGCGTTTTAGGTTCCGGAGGAAGGCCCAGGTCATCGCGCACCTTATCAATGAGATTTTTCTCCGAAGCAGTTTTTCCTTCAGGCAAAGGAAGGCCGTGCATTGCTAATCCCTTTACTATATTTTCTTTTTGCGCGGGTGTTTTTCCCTCTAATGGTGTGAGCAGACCTGCAGCTTTTGCTTCACGTAGTCTTGCAGATGGAGTAATAAGTGGTTTACGGGGTTCGGCCTTCACTTTGGCAATGAGGGCTTTCTCTGATGGTGTTCTTCCATCAGGTAATGGTATTCCTTTGTCTTGCAAACCTTGTAAAATTTTTTCTTTTTCTTTTGGTGCTTTACCTTCTAGAGGCTGCAGTAATCCTTCTTTAGCAGCTTTTGCATACTTCTCTTTCATAGATGGAGTTTTAGGTTCTGGAGGAAGGCCAAGGTCAGCGCGCACCTTAACAATGAGTTTTTCCTCCGAAGCAGTTTTTCCTTCGGGCAAAGGAAGTCCGTGCATCGCTAACCCCTTTATGATATTTTCTTTTTGTGCGGGTGTTTTTCCTTCTAATGGTGTGAGCAGACCTGCAGTTTTTGCTTCACGTAGTCTTGCAGATGGAGTAATAAGTGGTTTACGGGGTTCAGCCTTCACTTTGGCAATGAGGGCTTTCTCTGATGGTGTTCTTCCATCAGGTAATGGTATTCCTTTGTCTTGCAAACCTTGTAAGATTTTTTCTTTTTCTTTTGGTGATTTACCTTCAAGAGGCTGCAATAATCCTTCTTTAGCAGCTTTTGCATACTTTTCTTTCATAGACGGTGTTTTAGCTTCCGGAGGAAGGCCTAGTTCATCGCGTATTTTATCAATGAGTTTTTTCTCTGAAGCAGTTTTTCCTTCAGGCAAAGGAAGGCCATGCATTGCTAATCCCTTCACTATATTTTCTTTTTGCGCGGGTGTTTTTCCTTCCAAAGGTGTAAGTAATCCCTTATCTTTGGCTTTACGTAGTCTTGCAGAAGGTGTAACGGATGGTGTACGCTCACTCGCCATCACTTTTGCTACAAGAGATTTCTCTGATCGTGTTCGTCCTTCAGGCAATGGTATACCTCTGTCCTGCAGATTCTGTAAGATTTGTTGCTTTTCTTTCGGCGATTTTCCTTCAAGCGGCTGCAGTAATCCTTCATTTGCAGCTTTTGCATACTTCTCTTTCATAGATGGAGTTTTAGGTTCTGGAGGAAGGCCAAGGTCAGCGCGCACCTTATCAATGAGTTTTTTCTCAGAAGCAGTTTTTCCTTCAGGCAAAGGAAGTCCGTGCATCGCTAACCCCTTTACGATATTTTCTTTTTGCGCGGGTGTTTTTCCTTCTAATGGTGTAACCAGTCCTGCAGCTTTTGCTTCACGTAGTCTTGCAGATGTACTAATTAGTGGTTTACGAGGTTCGGCCTTTACTTTGGCAATGAGAGCTTTCTCTGATGGTGTTCTTCCTTCAGGTAATGGTATTCCTTTGTCTTGCAAACCTTGTAAGATTTTTTCTTTTTCTTCTGATGATTTACCTTGAAGAGGCTGCAGTAATCCTTCTTTGGCAGCTTTTGCATACTTTTCTTTCATAGACGGCGTTTTAGGTTCCGGAGGAAGGCCCAGGTCATCGCGCACCTTATCAATGAGTTTTTTCTCCGAAGCAGTTTTTCCTTCAGGCAAAGGAAGGCCGTGCATTGCTAATCCCTTTACTATATTTTCTTTTTGCGCGGGTGTTTTCCCTTCTAATGGTGTGAGCAGACCTGCAGCTTTTGCTTCACGTAGTCTTGCAGATGGAGTAATAAGTGGTTTACGGGGTTCGGCCTTCACTTTGGCAATGAGGGCTTTCTCTGATGGTGTTCTTCCATCAGGTAATGGTATTCCTTTGTCTTGCAAACCTTGTAAAATTTTTTCTTTTTCTTTTGGTGCTTTACCTTCTAGAGGCTGCAGTAATCCTTCTTTAGCAGCTTTTGCATACTTCTCTTTCATAGATGGAGTTTTAGGTTCTGGAGGAAGGCCAAGGTCAGCGCGCACCTTAACAATGAGTTTTTCCTCCGAAGCAGTTTTTCCTTCGGGCAAAGGAAGTCCGTGCATCGCTAACCCCTTTATGATATTTTCTTTTTGTGCGGGTGTTTTTCCTTCTAATGGTGTGAGCAGACCTGCAGTTTTTGCTTCACGTAGTCTTGCAGATGGAGTAATAAGTGGTTTACGGGGTTCAGCCTTCACTTTGGCAATGAGGGCTTTCTCTGATGGTGTTCTTCCATCAGGTAATGGTATTCCTTTGTCTTGCAAACCTTGTAAAATTTTTTCTTTTTCTTTTGGTGCTTTACCTTCCAGAGGCTGCAGTAATCCTTCTTTAGCAGCTTTTGCATACTTCTCTTTCATAGATGGAGTTTTAGGTTCCGGAGGAAGGCCAAGATCAGCGCGCACCTTATCAATGAGTTTTGTCTCTGAAGCAGTTTTTCCTTCAGGCAAAGGAAGGCCGTGCATTGCTAATCCCTTCACTATATTTTCTTTTTGCGCGGGTGTTTTCCCTTCTAATGGGGTGAGCAGTCCTGCAGCTTTTGCTTCACGTAGTCTTGCAGATGGAGTTATTAGTAGTTTACGGGGTTCGGCCTTAACTTTGGCAATGAGAGCTTTCTCTGATGGTGTTCTTCCTTCAGGTAATGGTATTCGTTTGTCTTGCAAACCTTGTAAGATTTTTTCTTTTTCTTTTGGTGATTTACCCTCAAGAGGCTTCAGTAATCCCTCGTTTGCAGCTTTTTCATACTTTTCTTTCATCGATGGAGTTTTAGGTTCCGGAGGAAGACCAAGTTCAGCGCGCACCTTATTAATGAGCTTTTTCTCTGAAGCAGTTTTCCCTTCAGGTATCGGCAGTCCTTGCATTGCTAACCCTTTGATAATTTTTTCTTTTTGTGCAGGAGTCTTTCCTTCTAAAGGCGTCAGCAATCCTGCAGCTTTTGCTTTGCGTAGTCTTTCAGTTGGAGTAACAGATGGTGCAATTATTTCATCCTTCAGTTTAGCAATTAGGGCTTTCTCTGACGGGGTACGTCCTTCAGGTAATGTAATACCTTTGTCTAATAAACCTTGCAATATTTTTTGTTTTTCTGTAGGTGATTTACCTTCCAAAGGCTGCAGTAATCCAGCACCTTCTGCGCTTGCATACTTTTCTTTCATGGACGCAGTTTTAGGTCTTGGAGGCAAACCAAGTTCAGCTCGTACCTTGTCACTAATCTTTTTTTCTGAAGCAGTTTTTGCTTCTGAAAGAGGCAGGCCTTTCATTGCTTGGGTTTTCAATATTTTTTCTTTCTCTTCTGTGGTCTTTCCTTTTAAGGATATTCCAGTTAACGACTTTTTTTCTTCTCCTAGGCGCCTTTCGTCCCTTAACTTGTGGCTGCATAATATGCAATCACAATCATCACAATTTTTTTTCTTATAGCAGTCGTAGAGACCTTTCATTACTTCAAACATTGCGTCCGAATTGCATGAACAGCAACAGCTGTCCTCCGGTGCGCTCAACTGACAACGATAAACTTTCCATTTCTTCTGCGTAGGAAAATGAAACGAATGCAAGTACTCGTTTAAATGGGATCCCGATACTCTGTTCACTATTAATTTGGAGTTGAAAATCGATTTGTGTTTAATAGCTTCAGAGCTTCTGGTACTTTGCTTGCTTAGTTTATTCCGTTTCCAAATGTCAGTCATGCTGATGTGTTTAGTAAAGTGTGGTTGGGCTTTTTTCCTACAAGAGCTTGATAACCGAAACGCGATGGCTGGCTGATGGCCATGTTTTACTAAATCGACTGTATTGCGATATTTCATCTTTTTCTTATGAACTATTATGTTGATATAATTGATCTCGTTACTCTTATTATGATTTTGATCCCGATCATGTGTAACATGTAGTCGCTTATTCTTTTTTTCGATGTTCATCCTGGGCGGTCAAACTAAACAGGCGGTCGAACTAAACTAAAAACCGGTTTTTGTTACAAAATCTCCTACTGGTGAAAACTTTTTATTCATTTCATTCACGTTATTATCTATTTCTAACTTTCTCTTTATTTTTATGCTCTTCCTTTTCTTACTGATTTAGTTGTGTTTGATAACTCTTCATTTTCTTTTTTATTAGGTTATGTTTGAGACATTCCTAAAACAGCAATTTTTAAACTTAGTTCATTCCTCTCTGCTAATTGTGAACCTCCGCGTTAAATTGTTGCTGAAACAGTAATTTTTATTGAGTGTTTTAAAAAACGATGAAGTTAATAAAGGGATATAATTGCGAAATGAGTAGATAAGATTGTGGCCATTATCGAGACATCGGCACAACGAGTTTTAGAGAGAGACTGTCACACAGGTCATGTGTAAGAGGCAACGCGAATTAACTTTAAACCGTTCCAAAAGTCTTGTGGTCTTTATGCCATTTTGAACCAGTTGTGCCAAGGCTGTAAATAGGCTTTAAGAGCTCCTTCTTTAACTAAATATACTTTATAAACATTGATAATTCTTGATCAACCATTTATAATTCAAGATAATTGATGATTCTTGGAATATCAACCACATTGTAGGTAGGTACTGTGCATTCAACCTGGGCTTGCCCTTACCAAGTTATTGTCCTGTCGGCATCGTGAACAGTCCTACTAGCGGAGACGTACGAGTGAAGCTATGGCTCAAAAGACCGTTGCATAGTTGGTAACTGAAATAATGCAAAAAATTAGAGAAGACATCCCATAAATAATATAATTAATATATAAAAATAATGTACGGAATAAGGGTACTAAAATCTTGGCAATCTAAGTCTTGGCAATAAACCTTGTAACCCTTAGGTTACAAGGTTTATTGACAACGATGGTAGTCGATAGTAGGCAATGGCAAGTAAAACGTAGCTGATTTCGCAACGAAGTCATCCCTGACATCCACAAAGTCTATGTCGTACAAACAAAACACTACCGAAGTCACTGCAACGAGTACTTCGAGGACTACCCTCGAAGTTCTCGTTGCAGTTGTCACTGTAGAAGGTTTCAATTTTTGCTTCTTGCGCTTCGATAGTCAAATGCAGACTAACTACTGGCGCGCTGAATTACGCCGTTTTATTTATGCAAGCAGCACGGCTGTTCCAGATCTATCTTGAAGTAATATAACGCTAATAATAACGCTCGTTTTCCCAGTATATTCTTGTTTACTACCAGGTGGTCTAAAGGAAACGAAATTTGTAGCAATTTCGATGTCGACCCTTTTTTTGGTGTGGATGGGAAATCATCAAATGACTTCTCCCGATGTGTCAAACTTGTACTGGCTAAAACTCACCTGTGTACCTTTACTTGCCTGTGCGCCAGGGCCACAGTTTCTCGTTCAACCAACCCGCAACCCAGAGGCATCGGTCTTCAAAGTCCCCGTCACGATGTGCTGACAACTCTTTGAGGAACGCGTGAAACAACGCGCCGTCGACCTGGGCCTGGACCTTATCGGCTGCAAGCTTGCGCCTACGGCAGCTGACAGTTCGATGTTGTTTCCCGACCAGGTCGTCTCCTTCGTTGTCAGCATCATTGCTTCGCAGAAGAAGGTGACGGCCTGCCATGCACTCCCGCTCCAGACCATAACCTGAACCAGGGCCGGACGCGATAGATCACCGCCGATCGCCACCACGAGGACACGGTGGTGCTACGCCCAAGCCAGCCAGACCTCCATCGTATGCTCCAATGTGCCCTCAGGGTGATCCCCACAGTGGTGGCGCCACCCTGGCGTTTCCTCCCGCTTTATCCGGTACAGGTACCTCCCGAAACAGCCGTATCCGGTGAGGACCTGCGTCAGGTGGAAGTAGAGGACGCCGTGGCTCCTTTCTCGTCACTTCGCAAGGAGGGGACTTATCGCCACTATTGTGGCGTGCCCAGCACTAGGAAAATCGCATCGCGTCTTCATGTCGCCATGAGATCCCGCCGGAACTCTGTTCGCCGTATCGCGATTTCTCGCGGCAGCAGAGTTATGCCCGTCTTGCCTACTCTCACCTCTCCCACACGTGGGCGTAGGCATTGGCCTCCAGATCTCATGGCGACAACCCGGCAAGGAGGCTCACAACCTCTGCGGAGACCATGCGTTATCCCCAGACTAGCCGAATGGCCAAGACCCCTCTGTGACGCAGTTAGGCGTCTTAAGGATCTCCCTCACACCGGTGCCCCTTAAAGGGTCATGGACCGCACAACCCCCGCATAAAGCCTCCAGCAGGAGGCGTTTGGTCCCCCAAGAATGGGGATGAGCTACCTCAGGGCAGCCCCGGCCCGTTCCAGTCTGGAAGCCAAATGTTGGAAGTGCTCCTCGAAGTTCCACCGGTTGTCGAGAACGAGTCCAGCCACAGGTACTTTATCGTCGACCCGACGCTGATGTGAAGCCCTCCTACCGTTATGTGGGAACCCGCGGTGGCGCGTCTCGAGGACCATGAAAGCATGTACATTTGATTAAGTAAAAATTATTGAGCACTATTTCTTTTCGCTTTATTGTTTTTATTTGTTTAAAGATTTATTCGTTTAGGAAAGTTACGTATTAACATACCTACATGCCTTTTTGTTCGTGTAAAATGTCGTATGATGTGTGACTGATATATATTGTGGCTGATATATGCAACTAGCGAACTCTGTTGTCGACGGGAGGTGATAGCATCAATGAACGAGTTTATGCATAATATTAGTAACTGCTTGCCTTTCGACACCAGAGGCGCTGTATTATAAATGAAACGGTTATAGTATTGGGGGGTGGGAACTGTAGTACCGCCTTTGAACGCCAGGGGGCGCTGTTTTTGTCAATGAATCACGGTTATTTGTCATTGAAAATTGTAGTTGACCGCCTCTCGGCACTAGAGGCGGTAAGGTAGACACGTTTCGAATGTTCTAGAAACTCTCAGGCCCGAAAGTTGATTTAAAATATCAGCTCTCTTCCGCCCTCATGCTGTTGTTACGTACTCTTTCTGCTTCGAGACGCCGAGAGTGCGGGTGCGTTAGTGTTAGTCTCGTAAAATGTAACCGTGTTTTGGATAGTAAGACTGCATCGTGGCTATAATTGCCCGAATCCAAGGATTGTAATACTTTTAAACCTGTGGAAATACCGATAATAAATCTGGTAGTAGTATCCGCCTGTTTTTCATTACTATTTAGTATTTATTTCATTTTATAATAAGGGAAGTCCGCTGTCCTCAACAATATGTACGTGCGTTTTAACAATTACGCTCGGCGCAAATGGGCCACCGACCACAGCCACCGGTGGCCAGCGTGACTTAACACACTTTTTAATATATTTTGTATAGACGCGCCGCACACGTGTATCCGGTGGCGGCCACTCGCTACGCACGTGCCACACAATACGCCGACGCCCGCCACTATCGCATTGCTCCACCCCCCGCGCAGTTAACCGTCCGTTTGCCGTGGTATTCTGCCGTATTAATCCATCTTGTATTGTAACACAAACAGCAGTTCTTGAAATGTAGTCAAACTCATTCGAAAATGTTAAAAACTTTTTTGGATATCTTTATAGATTATCGAAATGCAAGTTATGTTTCACTGTAGGACCAGTTAAAATTGGATGTACCCAATACAGGCGGCGACTGCCTCGTCTACGTCTTCTGCTTATTAACAAAAGCGCGAGCAAACTTTCAGAAATAGATGTTTTATTTGTAGAACATAGGTAAAATACAATTTTGATGTCAACATAAAATTAACACTAGGTATATCTTGCTGTCGAAGGCGTATAAAAATTAACATTAAAATTATTATAAAACACAAATAAATTAAAAAATATGTAATAATACAGTCAAAATTAATTAAAACAAAGTCAGAACAATGATCAAAACAAAATATTGAGTAGGTAGGTGCAGCACAAAACATCATTAACAAAATCAAAAAAATCCAAATCAAAATTGTTTATTTCAAATTAACCAACAGTTGGTGCTTTTGAATAGTCAATGTCGGTCAGTCCAAGAAAAGTGAAGCTAAATTGCACGTTCCAAAGCGTAGATCTCTATGAAGAAGAACGTGCAAGAAACTCTATGGAAACTCTAAATAATTATAAATTCAACTTTGTAATAAACATTTAAATTAAACTAGACTACATAAAATAATTCCTTAATAATAAAATTGTCCTTATATTAATTAATCTTTCAAGTAAGAATTTCCGTGTCCGAATCCATCTTCAGACTGCGCAACAACGAGCGGGTTATAAAATGTGGCGGCTTCCAGACACCGGTGGCTGTCGCTCGCTTCTGACACTTTTAGAAATGTGGCGGTAGCGCGCGACAGACACCGGTGGCCCATTTGCGCCGAGCCTTAGTTACAGCCTCTGCTTTCTTGTAGGAATATAGCCTCGGCTGTAATTTTCAACTTACCGCACTTATCATAATGTATTGTCGGACGACAGCAGGTCAAGCTACCCGTCAAATATTCCCAATCAACCTTGTGCCTTAATGCTTTAGAGATAAAGTTGAAAATATAATAAAGAAATCTGACAGATTGTAGTAGGCTGATGTGTTGTCGTCTGTACTATGTGTATAGTGTTATCGTACCTGTCATATTGTGATTTTAAAATGAATGAAAAAAGATCATCACGTCTGTTTCTTCTGAAGTTGGGTTTGAACTAGGTACCGAAGTACGTTTGATAACTATGCACTCATGCTAACAGTTTAATTTTGATTCATTAGTAAGACTTGTAGGATGGAAGTAGGAATGGTTAGGAAAAGGAATACGTTACAAATGACATGTGACAGGCTATCCATCAGATGACTGTAGTTTTGGCAATGGTTAGTTCTGGCCAGGTCGAAAATTTTGATTTTTCTGGCGGCGTATTATCTATGATGATTAATTTCAAGCGATGGTGACTACTAAGCTTTAGGGTAAGCAGCTAATGCCAAAGCTACACACGAAGGGAACTAAGCTTTGTGCTTAGGATCCTCATCGCTCCAATTGTAAAAGTACTTACTACCTACTTATACCTCGTTTCACTTTCATCTTCAAATTATATTTTTATTATATTTTAATTATTATATTATTTGAATATAACTAAATGCTTCCTGAAATAATGTGACGCCAAAATATCTTAACTCTTTAATATCCGTGGATCAGGGCATCCCCACTTCTTCTTTGTCTTCTTCTTCTCGGCCTATAGAGGTCAACTGCTAGCCAAAGGCCTCCTCCAGGGCCTTCTACAATGATCGGTCTTATGCTGCCCGCATTCAACAGTTTCCCGCGACCTTCACGAGGTCATCGGTCCAGCTTGTTGGACCTCCTTAATCTGCGTCTTTCGGTACGGGTCCCTACTATGACCTGTTAAAACCATCATTAAACCGTTGCGAAAAAAAGGGTAGTGCTATTCATCCTGTATAGATTCATCTTTGTTTGATACTGGAACCATGATAGTTTTTACACGTCATAATAACCCATAAGAACAGTCGCCAACAATTCAGTGGCGGATTTACCAGCAGGCTGAGTAGGCTTGAGCCTAGGGCGGCAGATTTTTGTGGCGGCAAAAAGGACCACTTATTTTTTGCTATACCCTCATAGAAATCAAAAACATTCATTATGACGTATTCTGTTTTTCTGCATAAAACCAGTGTGCAAAATTTTGAAATTTTAACGAAATTGTTGGATTTTTTAGAAATTTAGAACATGACAATTGTACAAGCAAAAGGGCTGCAAAAACCTTCCAGCCTACATCTTGAAGATTTGTAAATCCGGCGCTGGCAAACGCATACTAGGGCGGCTGAAAAGTTTAAAGCCTAAGTACCTTAATGCACTACTAATGACTTAGGCTGCACAGCATTAATTGCGAGTGTCCTCAGTAGTATAAATACCAAGTTTCATGTGACACATCGCGCAAACACCTTTTTCATGTGCATGGTTATGCAAAATGTCGCCGATTCATTCCTTGCTGATGTCTATAGCTTCAGCCATCTGCCACAAATTGATTCGCCGATCTTTGAGAACAAGTTTTTTCACGTTTTCAATGTTTTCTTGGGTAACGGCGGTGTTCGGGCGTCCCGACCGGGGTTATCTTCGAGCGCTTCCCTGCCGTGCTTGAATTATCGTCTCCAACGTTTTACGGTGGCAAATGAAGGTGCAGACTCCCCGTAAACCGCAGACATGTCTGTAAATGAAAAAATTGATTTTTTCATTTCCAAAACCGCCACGGAAGTTCCAAATGGAAAGATCGGCTCATGTCCAGTGTTTTTTGACCAGACCCCTAGCGATTAATTCCTTTTTCAAATTTTAAAAAGGATCTCAATGGACAGAGATTTTCCAGTGACGAGGAAATGAAGGCGGCTGTCGACGAAAATTTTGAAGGCAAAGTTTGCGAATATTTTTTTACCGGGTTAAAAGCCCTTTATAATAAATGGAAGAAATATATTGAAATAGAGGGAGACTATATTGAAAATTATTTTTTTTTGTACATTTCTATCAGGATTTTTAATACCTCAGGCTCAAAACTTTTCAGCCGCCGCGCCCCTCGTAGATTTAGGATTTCATTGGTACTTCCTAAATCTATTGGCAAATGTAGCATTTTGACAGCTCACTCAAAAAAATAATTAGTCCGTCTTCATCATCAACCTTTTATCGTCCCACTGCTGGGCACAGGTCTCCTCTCATACAGAGAAGGATTGAGCGTAATCACCACTTATAAAGTCGAGGTTTCGTCAAGATTTTTCCTTCACCTTCAGTCATTGGTGTCCAAGATATACTTAGAAAGTACATATAACTTTATAAAAGTTACATTGGTACTTGCCTGACCGGGAATTGAACTCGCACACTCATACTTGAGAGGCTGGTGTATTAACCACTAGGCCACCACGACTTCAGCTGAAATGTTCAGCTGTATTTAATAAAACAATGAAGGTCTAGCCGTCTTGATCTCTTGCTCTAGGTTACGCGTAGGTAAATCAGTCGTCTTTAGAGATTAATTAACTGTCGGGAAGGGAATAGTATATATTTGTTATATTAATATTTTACTTTGCATATTTTAATTACTGTGGTAGTATTGTTAATAGCACAGTAAAAAAACCGGCCAAGCGCGTATCGGACTCACTCACAGAGGGTTCCGTACCATTGATTTATGAAATTAAGTTATTTGTGTGAAAGATTACGCGGTAATAAGCGGTTTAATTTACTAAAAAAAACTACTTACTAGATCTCGTTCAAAACAATTTTCGTTGGTAGTTTTTATAGTAATGTACATCATATGTTTTTTTTAGATTTTCATTTTCTTATTTTAGAAGTTAGAGAGGGGACCAACTTTTTCCACTTTGGAAGCGTTTGTCTCGCAAACTATTCGGTTTAGAAAAAAATATTTTAGAAACCTCGATATCATTTTTGAAGACCTATCCATAGATATCCCACAAGTAGGTATGTGTTTGGCGAAAAAAATTTTTTGAGTTTCAGTTTTAAGTATGGGGAGTCCCCAATATTTATTATTATTTTTATATTTGTGCATCAAAATCTTAATGCGGTTCACAGAATACATCTAACTACCAAGTTTCAACAGAATAGCTCTTATAGTTTCGGAAAAAATGGCTGTGACATACGGACGGACAGATGGACAGACAGACATGACGAATCTATAAGGGTTCCGTTTTTTGCCATTTGGCTATCTTAATAAACTAGCGCGCTTTTCCATCAATGATTGCATCACTGCTATCATCATTTAAGTGTGTGTGGGTGTTATAGGCAAGAGCCTATTCACTCTAGCCTTGAAAACACTTAAATTTATGTAATTTATATGATGATGTACGCGGTATAAACGATGAGGCGACGCTTCGTCCGGATCGTAATGGTGTCAACAAAGTCAGGGTGGAAACTCGCAGTACGACAATTACAAACAAGTCAGTCACACTAGTGAATGACATAGTCTAGGTATACGATACGGAACGTATCTCAGTTCCTATCAAATGTTGGTCATCAATGTCCAATGTTTGGACAATTTCGCTTCCAAACTACTGCTACAAAAGTGGTGTGAGCAGCTCTCTTGAGATCCTCGAAACATTGGACATCGAACGAACAACCCCACGAACTGGCTAAAATGTCGATCGCCATCAGATGGCGCTAGCGTTCCGAATCAATAATTATTATTTCTCAATTTCTTTTTTTGTCGGTACGTCATAACTTCCTTCTTACTTTATCAATATACATAAAAGAAGAAACATTATAAAGCTTTTCTGGACCGCTACACCGGAAACATATACAAATTACTCGCATGTCAGCCGCTCTTCAAAAATTTGCGATTGAAAGTGCGAATACTTTGCACGGGTCACCTAGTAGTGAAATTAATGACTAGGACGCACTTTATATTATTTTATAGTGTGACGTAGGACATGCAACCATGCAAGTAGTTTTTTTAAATAATTGTACACTACAATAGTGCTTGACGGCAAAAATAAAATGAATACTATTTTATTTATTTATTCATATAAAAACTAGTGCTTGACCGCAATCCTGTCTGATGGTAATCAGTGATGCAATCGTTGATGGTAAAGCGCGCTGGTTTAGTATGCCTATTCACTCAAAAAAAAAGTGAGTGAACAGGAAGGAAGACGGCAGTTGAGCGAGGTGATGCTATGTTAAACCCAACAACACGACCAACGATGCTGCACCAGAGGTAGAATGATTAGGAGACCCTCCACGACCAAACTCCCGACACAACATTTGGCGCACCGCAACCGGTAGACATCGCAACACAACTGCTCAGACCCGTCCTCCGTATGGCTTCAGGATGCTAAAGTTTTTAAACTCAAACCACAATGTAACTTAAAGTACTTAGTTGAGTATAACTGCGACCAATTGCTTGAAAATCCATTGCACTACAACAAATATTTGCGCTAAAGGCCAATCAGGGCTTACAAAAAAGTAAAAAAAAAACGGCCAAGTGCGAGTCGGACTCACGCTCAAAGAGTACCGCACTTACCACTGTCATACACATCACAATATAATTCTGTTTTTATGTTGTTATAGCGGCAACAAAAACACATAAATCTGCGAAAAATTCAAGTATCTAGGTATCACGATTCATGTGATATAGCTTAATGATAAGACAGACAGACACAGTCTTTATGTAAGACTCCACTATCTGTGTGAAAACTCCTGGACTAAGGCCTCCCCCAAGGCTTTTCATATTGGGGAGGTTTGCCATAATCCCCACGCTTGGTAGGCGGGTTGTGGATCGTAGTAATTTAATATTTTACAAGAGCAGCGCTGCTGCCCGCTTCCCTGGTGAGAGTTCCCTTAGTCTTCTTCTTCTTTTTTCAAGGTGAGATTCAACCTCAACTCTTGATCAATGACCTCTGTGGAATATAACTATAAGTACCACAATTTTGCCAATAACACGTGTAACAAAGAGAGTGTAGTAAAGAGTTCCCTTAGTCGCCTCTTACGACAAATGTGATTAGAGACAGTTTCAAACTAACATGTTTGACGTTTGCACGTCAACGTCACTAATCATCGTTTATGAATAAAACTTTGTGTCCTTGTTAGCACCAAACAATATTACTTAGGAAATATGTATTGTAATGTTTCGACTCACCCCTGCATTCCTATAAGCCCCGTTTTACAGTACCTACGTGGAGCCCGCTATTTTACCCGGTTGAGGAGGCATGAGGCACAAGGAGTAAAGTTCATTCATCCTCCATTGAAAAGAGAGAATCCTCCGAATAGACGGGTGTTATGACTGGGGGCACTTGCCCAATGCTTGAAATTGGGAAGTTGTATGTATGCTAGTTGCTCGGTAAACTCTGATTACGAGATGTAGAATTCGTATGACGTCACTATGACGCGTTGTTCCATGTGGCGTTTGTAGGTACACCGGTATTTGAAATTAGGTTCTCAAAAAATGCTTCCATTATTATTTGATCGTTGACCTCTTCCTTAGCTTCCCCAAAGTTTTAAGGTTGCTTGACAGAGTGACACCGAGACAGAAATGTAGGAAAAGATTAAGATGCAACACGAAAATTATTTCCAAATCTAGTTTACTTACTAATAAATATTTATCAGAAAACTTGACTGATTGTAAAATACACCAACAATAAGAAATGTTTACAGTAATACAGAACAGTATTGTCATGAATTCAAATATATATCAAGCACCTTTATAACAGATTTTGTTATTTATTGGAATATTTAGTGCTTGAAATGTTTGGCTCTTGAACCATATCGAAACAACAAACTCCACTAAGACCCTTAGATCCAGATCCTTTGCCGCCAATAGAAAACTTGAATCCTCTGGGAGGCTCATCCTCAGGCGGAGTAGGAACAGGCTCGGGCAATTCACCAGGTTTGGCAGAATCAGGTGAAGTCTTTGCACCAGTACTGGGAGGAGGAACACCGTATACAGGTGGACCGGGCGGACATTCGCATAATACATCAGTATTTAACATTTTCTTTCCTGACTTACTGGCACAAGGACAATCTTGCTGGGGCTGGGGGCAAAAGTCCTTTATAAGGTCCGGGTTTATAGCTACATAATACCTGACCGCATCTTCCACTGAAAATTCTGGCTCTGGTGGTGCTGGTGGTTTCTTTTTTTTAATTATTTTGAATCCTGATTGAGTCTGCGTCATATCTGATTTCTGCCTTAAAACTTGTTTCTCGTCAACCCATTGGTAACTTTGATACAGGTAGGCTAGATCAAGTTCCTCATCGGGTTCAGTTTTGATTTCCGATTTGGGTTCCGAGGGAGGACATTGACAAATTATATTCTTATTCTTTTTACCTCGCTTGCCGTTTTCACAGACACAATTTGTATTGGCTTTTACCGAACCACTTGAATCTTTTAGGCCTGCTTGACAGTAAGTTCCTTCTGCATCCATTTGGCACAATCCTCCGGCGGGACCTAGTGTTTCTTGCACACGGGTACTTTTTTTTTCTTTGGAGTCGCAAGAGCAGCACTGACAGCCCCTCGACTTGGTCCCTGCTTTTGGTCCAGCTCTTGTCTTTGACACTGGTGGCTGGTGCTGTTCACATGGGCACAAACGTCGAATCTTAATATTTCTTTTCCTACCACTACATGCGCATTTCATTTTGTGTCCGTCTTTGTACTTATGATGAGAACACTTTCCACAATCTTCATCTTCATCTGAAAATGTTAAAATTATATTTAAAAATCACTTCATGCTTAAAACGAGGTTTTTCTGACATGATGAACCCTTTTTATGATAAAACAAAAAGTCGAATACACACGCGTGACGCTGATGACCAGTAAGAAATTATACTTAAAAAAAACTTTAAATGTTTGATTTTTTTTTTCAAATCATGACAATGATTTCTTATAACCATGGTGCCTTTTAATTATGAACCCGTAGTTTCGGTTCCCTGGTGCCCTGATGTGCCATGTAAAAACCACTCTGTATAAACTGATATAACTCAGTTCAGTCTTAGACCAATTGCAACCTGTTGAACCTGTAGATCTGTTGCAGTTGCTGCTCATAATGGGTATTCTTATTAAAGGTCACCTAAAGTGCAATGAAGAGTGTTATAATTGGAGTTTCCCTGTGTGATCAAATCAGAAATGAAGACATCCGCATGAGAACCACGGTCCGTTGGATGGCTGGGAGGCCATCCAACTAACCGTGGGAAGCTAGAACAATGACAGTGTTAAAGCCTCGGTCAAAATGGAGGTAATTAAGGAAAGGCCTATGTTCAACAGTTGACATCTTCCGGCTGAAATCATGAACTTGCAGATTTTTATGATTTATCATAGACAACATAACATTACGCACCAAAGGATTAGTCAGGCACATCGAGCTACTGCAATCTGTTAGATTTTCAAGTTTATCTCTAAAGCATTCGGCTCTAGGTTTATTGGGAATATTTGACAGTTCTGGGTAGCATGATCTGCTGTCGTCCGTATAGAAAAGCTGCACCAACATTTCACCATATATGTTTTAAGTCCTGTGCATTGATCATGGTTATAAGCATGACTCGGGCTGCAACTGATAGTACACACACACCCAATAAGCCCCAGCTGGGAATGGGACCACTTGCAACCGGTAGAAGAACGGCGACTTCGTATAGCAATGCCTATTTATTTTGTTTTACTGCATATCTAGTAATTTTGAATAATAGAGCATGTTCGGAAACAGCAAAATGGGTTAAAAATTATATTCACCTGAATCAGACTCGACTTGCTCCTCACGCTTCTCGCTGATAATGGTTACTTGTTTGGTTGGAACATCACATCCCATTGAGTTTAAATTAAATGGTTTTCCTTTAAGTACATGTTCTAATAGTTCTTTCATTTTTTCTGGACTGCACTGACATGTCTCTGAATGCAGCAGTCCTAGAGCAAGGCTAAGCTCTGCACTTGGCTCTGTGGTTGACTCTGTGGTTGATTTTGTGGTTAACTTCGTGATTGGCCCCACACTTGGCTCTTTGATTGACTGCGACTGGTTCGATTTACAATCAAGATTTGGCATGGATGTGCCAAAAGGAATTTCAATACGCTTTGGTAGGTGGTGATGACAGTCCTGATATCCGGAACATGGAGGTATTACACACGGACTCACTGACGCTTCAGGTCTGTTAACGGACATGAAAGATACTTGCTGAGTCGCGTTCATTTTAGGCAAACGGCGACACACGTCGCTGTTCAGACCTAAAAATATTATCACTTATATAAGATACAAAGTAGTAAAATGATACATGTAACAACAATAATCTCAGCGGATAAGTCAGTCATAGAATAATTTGCTAGCCTAGATTACTATTCAGAACTTTAAAGAGGTAATTTTATTAATTTTAAGAAAGTTCACAGCCTCAACTTGTCCCCAATCTGTCAAAAATAGTTCGAATTTCCCCACACTTTGACAAGTTAAAAGTTTAACATTTGTTTGTTGCTGAGACGAAATTGCGACTAGATTTTAAGCGTTTTAAATTGACCTTCAGGAGTGGACCAACGGTTAATTATCTTCTTAAGCATAAAGCAGATTTCATTTCATTTTATCTTCCAGATAGATATCTTAACCGTGGCAGCTTAACATTTCTCAATACCTAATGGTCCCGATTCCCTCGTCCACAAACTAAATTAAACTTACTTTCAAAGCATCTTTTTCTTTCTATTTTATTTTGAAAAAGACAGAAGATAAAATGTTAGTTTAGACCTGTCAAATTAGTCCGCGCCTCACTTAAATTGACGTATTTTGGCCGCCATGTGTCTAAACTGCCTATGGAGTAACTTAATGCCAGGATTATACTAAAATGTTATCTTCTATCCTTTTCTTAACGAAATAGAATGAAAAACATGCACTTTACTTAAAATTAGTTTGTGAACAAGACAATCGGCGCCAATCTTTGAATAAATTCTAACTATGAGAGGACTATTCTAAATAGTCACCAAACCTGATTCTAGTGATGGTGAATGACCATTTACGTAACGGATCCACTCTACGGGAGCCCAGTGAAAGCCTTAAAATGGACCAAATTATAGGTTGGCTCGCGAGATTGCCGTCATGTAGCCTCCGGGATCATTGTATCATCATCAAGTCAACATAACCCGCCCCCTAATCGGCGAACACCTTTTTGTCAAACGATTGCGACTAGTTGGGATCAGTTGGTACCGTTCGGTCCAAACGGTTCGATCGCAACTATTCGCAATCATTTCAAAAAAATGTGTTCGCCGATCAGGGGGCGGATGGGGATCAAGATAAAAACTTAATAACAGGATTCCAAAAATATAACCCACTCATCATCGTCTTTACCTGTCTGCTCTTTCCCGACTATGTAGTGGTTGGCTTCCATTCCGTTTAACTGGTTATAGAATAAAAATATAACACACGAAAATACAAAACATCAATTCTCAGACTGTATTAAATTAAGTGCATGCAGGGCAGTTGATTTAGTAAAAAGAACATTTTTCAAGTAATCTGGTGCAGTTTCATTGAAGTGCATCAGATTGCTTGAAAAAGTTTCTTTTTTAATTTCAAGATGCGGTTGGTTGGAAAAAAAATAAAATCATTTCTTTTTTGTTTTCAGCTAGTGTGCTATAATTTTAAAATTTTGAGAGCTCATATCTCCACTGTAATAATTTTTTTCAAGATTTTACAGTTTTACCTCGAAAATGCGCTATTTTGTTTTTTAGAAAATGAAACTTAGCCTATAACCATCAAGCGACTTAAAAAAATCGATGAACACGCCATGAATCAGAAAACCCATCCAGCAGTTCGCATCTGCATCTGCCAATGCGAAGCTTCTGCTTAGATTTAGACATCAGAAACCGCATCTGTATTCGCAATAAATAATGCGGACGTTTATGCGGATGTGAATGTCACATAAATGGCGACAAGTAAGAAGTTAGCCGGGGCCGGCGAAAGGCGTGCACACTCCAAAATGCATCCTCTAGAATACCAAAAGGCTATCTACTCTACGCCTGTGCTGCAGGTTTTGGAGATTGTTCAAAACTAACTCTGGATTTTAACAACAATTAGCCTCTCCTCGCACGCCTCTACACTTAGGCCAAAGTTGCCACGTGACATCTTACAGCACTAGCCCATATGTGACTGCAGTGTATAAATAATTGTTTATTCTATACTAGCTGCACCGCGCGGTTTCATCCGCGTAGGTTACGATATGTTTTTTTATATGCGCCTTTCTGGATTAATGGCCTATCCATTTTTTTAAATCGGACCAGTAGTTCCTATGATTAGCGCGTTCAAACATACAAACCCTTCGCACTAGTTTATAATTATTAAAAAAAACTATTTGGTAATTTGCTTAATACATAACCATAACTCCATATAACCATCTTAATAGTACTCATTCCTACCAAGTCGTCGTTGGCCTGGTGAAGCGGACCCCGGACTTCGGGGCTGAAGGAGCTTCGGATGCGACTGGAATTGGCGCTGGGATGATGAAGATGCACGAGGACGTGCAAATCATCAGGCTGGCCGTGTCGGAGATCGTCGTTATAATTTTAATAGAAGTTGCTGATTTGATTTACGTAGTAGGGGGCAAACGCTTGTCCTGTTATTTTGTGATGGCGGCACATGGACAGAGTCGCTTTGGAAAGTGGGGTTCGTCAAACGGGCACTTTGCATCGAGACGCGGACCAAGGCACTTCTCCGAACCGAAACTGTCGGTTTGCCTATTTAAATTGTAATTATCAAGATTGGAGGGTATATTTACGAAATGGAACCCTTACCACCATACCAAGATACTGTCGACCCTACCGCTCTGCCGTTGCAGACTGAGACGGCAGAGCGGTAGGGTCATATCTAGAATGAGTATTTTAAATCCTTCATTTTAAAACCAACTCGATATGCTTGCTAAAATTTTTTTCTTACCTTTTAATAAATGGCGTCAAAATCCGCCATTTTGTTTTTTTTTTTAATGTCACCTGTCTAAGACAAATCTAACGATATCTCATTCGGTAAGCGTCCAAGGGAGTTGTGTACCGGTTTCTGCAAAAGTTAAATTTATAGGCGTTGTTTTAGATTCTAAATTGACTGGTTTATATCATCTAAATTATTTAGCTAATAGATGCTAGAGAACTATTCCCAACCTTAAAGTTCTTGCCGGTGTCTGGTGGGGTGCTCATCCCTACACCATGAAACTGGTATACAATGCTCTAGTCCGGAGTGTTCTGGACTACAAATCTTTCCTTTTAATTCCTTGGAACAAAGGTGCTTTGGCAAGGCTGGATAGTATTCAGGCTAAGTGCATAAGGATCATTTTGGGTTGTATGAAATCCTCACCAATTAACGCATTGCAGGTAGAGTGCGCTGAACCACCTTTGGCCTTGAGAAGACAGTATCGAGCATCGAGATATTGGGCTAGAGTCACTGTTAAATACTCTCACCCACTTGTTCAAAGAGTGAAAGACCTGGATACCGTATGTCAAAGTTCCAATTATTGGAAACACAAAGAAGTCCCCTTGTTGGTAAATTCTTTTCGTTTGTGTCAAAATTTAGATTGTCCTATCGTTCAGTTTCCGAATCTCCCTGCTTACAATTTTGACTATGAAACCGTATGTTTCAAACCTAACCTTTTCTATAATATATATATATATATATATATATATATATATATATATATATATATGCTGCACTGGTGTTGCGTTATCTTCACGGACTCCCTTAGTTGTCTGCAAGCTTTGGAGCAAAATCCTCTCAAGAGCAAACTGCACAGTACAATCTTGCTCCAAATCAAAAAGTCCCTTTTATCTTGTGCCAAGAACCTTAAAACAGTCCACTTGGTTTGGATTCCAAGCCACTGTGGCATAAGAGGAAACGAGTGTGTCGATGCTCTTGCTAAGGATGCTGTCACGTCCCAAGACGCTGACCTCAAATATTTTAAATGCCAGGGTTATGATTTACTGAGCCTTCCAAAAAAGAACTTGCTATCCACATGGCAGGTGCAGTGGCAAAATACAAGTAAGCGGAAAGGTGCTTTTTATCACGCAATACAGCCTAACGTTACACCCAAACCTTGGTTTTACCAGTTTAAAAAAACCTCAAAAAGGGTCCATCCTCGGGGGACGGAACATCGTTGGGATCGTTTGAACTGAATGGACCAATGGGCGGTCCAAACGATCTCGACTGATCCCAACTAGTCGCAATCATTTGACAAAAATGTGTTCGCGGATTAGGGGGCGTCTTAGCATGGCTCGAGAGCCTAGACCCAATTTGAGTTGGTTTGGTTTACTACCTGTTTTATTGGGATCTTCAGGTATGTATTCCTCTCGTGTTTGTTTTAGGATCAAATGAGATGTCTACAGCACTAACATTGTATACTTTTGTGAGCTTTCCTAACTTTTCTGTCATGGTCGCGTTATATGCATATTAATATAGCCTTTTCTTATCGTTCCATTTATAATTGAAACTGCAAGTTATAATAGTTCTTTACTTATGAAATTCCTATTCTGCCGTACTGGCCTTTTAAGTTCAAATTAATTTTATCTTAAAAACATGGAGCTATTTTTTAATTTAGTCATTTGTTTTTTGATTAGTGGTACATTTCCATCCCATTTAAATTTTTTCGTCATCATGAATACGTTAAAAATTCGAGTAATTATGAAATATGAGTACTAATAAACTGCCACTGCGTTGGCAAAGATACATTGATTGCATGGGTAACGGCAATTTTATAGGTAAAGATAGGTCTTTACCTATAAAATTGCCGTTCAATATATTGATTCTATATATATGTTATAGGTATGTTAAGACATACCTATAACATATATTTAGAATCAATATATTTATTAGAATCAGTGATTTAAATCCTACATTTTGATACCCAACTCGATATGCTTGGTAGAAAAAAATATACAATTCTTTTTTTTCGTTCCATTTAATATTAAGTTATATATACATATTTAGAATCAATGTTTACAATCCTTCATTCTGATATCCCACTCGATAGAACTTGGTAGAAATTTATTTCTTTATACCTCACAATATGGCGTCATACATCCGCCATTTTGGTTTTTTTTAATTTCACCTATCCCATAGCACTTGGGTTATTAAGACAATTCTAACGATACCTCAAATGTGAAAATCTGATTAGCGGTTCTGGAGATACCAGGTAATAAAGAATATTACATACAAGATACGCGCTAAAAACATAACTAAAATGAAAGTTAAAATGAAATAGGGTTAAAATGAAGGTCTGCAGTAGATCTGATGATGAAGACCCTAGACAGTCGAAGGAACTCCTCAACGATTCGCAGAAGCTAATTTGTTTTTATGCTTCATTAATTTGTATTGATAAGAACTTTACTCCTGCCTTAATGCTGCCCTAGTGCCTTAATGACAGTCACAACTCATCTAGGTTGTGACTGTCATTAAGGCACTGATGATGGACACAAAGGCCAGTTCGGGCAACTCTTCAACGGTTTACAGTAGTTTTCTTATGTTTGGACTTAATTCATTTATATTCATGAGAACTTTGCACCCATATGGGTTATAATGAAGGTCTGCAGTAGATTTGATGATGAAGCCAAGAGACAGTCGAGGGAACTCCTCAACGTTTCACAGCAACTACCTTGTGTTTGTGCGTGATTAATTTGTAGTTCTAAGAGCTTCACACATGTATAAATTGTGATTGTCATTAGGGGTCTTATGATGAAGACGAAGGACACTCCTCAACGGTTTACAGTAACTACTTTGTAATTGGACTTAATTCATTTATGAAAATAATTGATGAGAACTTTGCACCCATATGGATTAAATTTATGGTCTGCAGTAACCTTAGGATAAGATCAGAAGGAAGAAATTTTCTTCATCCAGTAAGCTATAATCACTTAAAATCCAAAATTTCAAGTCGGTAGATCATTTAGTTCCGAGGTTAAGCGAAAGCAGAGTTTCGCATTTATGACATTCACTCACTCATCATCATCAAAATAAAACTAGTACTTCGCATAAACTCAGAGAGCTGAGGTTTGGTACAGAGGTAGGTTCAATTGTCACTTACAGGGAAAACTATAAAAAACTAGGATAATCTAAAATCTGGAGCATCTGGTGACCCTGATTAGAAATCACAAGAGCCCAACCAAACTATTAGAGATCGACATACCGCCTTTACAAAAAAAAAAAATCAACTTGGTGGACCGCTTCATTTGATGTCAAAAATCGATGGTCTGAAGTATCTGATGAATAACCCTCCGCTGGTTCTACTATTACTACTACATAAAAAACATTGACTGTTATTGCAACAACCCAGCGTAGTGGGACGTATTTATCTTCTAATTTAATCTAGCTTTCAGTCCCACTGCTGGGCGAATGCCTCCCCTTCTGCTTTGATAAAAACTCTGGATAATACTAGACTGGCTTTTATACTTTTTAGTTTACACGAAGAAATAATCGAACGATTATCTTTTCAACTCGATGATAACATTACACAAATTAAATAAACAAATTACTTACACTAAAATAAATTTCACTCAAAATTTGGTCAAAATATAATCCATTGGACAAACGAGTGGCGGAGATAAACGCTTAAGGACAGACTTAAAAACTGTAGAACTATTTATTACTAGCTTTTCGCCCGCAGCTTCGCCCGCGTGGAATTCAGTTACATCGTGCTTTTTAGATTTCCCTCAAGAATATCATTTTTTTCAATAAAAGGTAGCCTATGTCCTTTCTCAGGGTCTAAAGATTGTCTGTGCCAGATTTCATCAAAATCGGTCGAGAGGTTTAAGCGGGAAAGCGTAACAGACAGACAGACAGAGTTACTTTCGCATTTATAATATTAGTATGGATTAGTATGGATAGGTGAAGTGTCTATGATATCTAATTAACCTACATAAATCTTCGTTTGGAAAAGCATATTTTAGTGCTTGAGGAAAATACTTTTCATAAATATAGAGAAATTTTAGTGTCTTCAAGGCTAGAGTGAATAGGCTCCTAATACACTACTGCGCTTTACCATCATCGATTGCGTCACTGCTTACCATCAGACGGGATAGCGGTCAAACGCTAGTTTAAAAAAAAATTAGACAGATTAGAAATATATAATCAGCCTAAAATGTTCCCACTCCTGGCATACGTGCCTCCTCTCGATGAGATAGAGTGGGCCGTAATCTACACGGGCCCAGTGCGGGTTGATAAATGTCACATGCCTTCGAAGTTTTTGCTTCTAAGACATGCCGGTTGCCTAACGAAGTTTTCCTTCAGTGCACAGTTTTGAGAGCAGTGGTGATGAAATAATTTACACAAAGTAAAGCGCCTGATAGGCTTCTAACCTACGGCCTACAACTTGTAAATGGCGGACGATACCACTAGGCCACCGCTGCTCTATCAGAGATCAGGGAAATTAAGAAACATTTTCAGGTTAAATTCTTACGAAACCATTCCCTAAAGTAGCACATTCATATGTATTTAGAAAGCTACAACTTATAATGCATTGGACCAACGAGTGGCGGTGATACCTGCTTAAGGACAGACTAAAAAACTGTCGTACTATTTATTATAGGTGAAGTGTCTAGGATATCTAATTAACCTACATTAAACTTCGTTTATGCAAAGTGTTTGATTCTTCTCTGCTTGTGTGCTTGGGGATCTTTTGCAACTCCAACCAGCAGTGTAATTACGTAAAACGCATTTTAACTGCTACCCATTGCTACTGATGGGTTTCATTTTGACATATCAACAACATTCATTGCGTTATTTACGTTTTTGGGTACCCATTTTTTGAACACATGGAGCAATAGATTAGCAATATGCTTCAAAATGATTCCAATTAATATTAATAGTGTTACGCAATTAGGGTGCCGTCAGAGAAAAGTTACCGTTTGAAAAACTAATACCTCTAGAAATTAATAAACTTATGGGCTCCCTAAGTATTCCAAACTTATGGACTGAATATTTTAGTAACAACAAACTTATGTTGAATATGAGACCGCTGGATGATTCTACGTTTGTAGAAATGTCAAAAAGAACCAGAGTAGGATTAACAACTGAATTAGACAGAGATATACTTCCTAACCGGTTGATACCTCTGCTCTTGCATTCCAATGAAGGAATGTTTAATGTAAATATATTTTTTTAATGTATTATAAACTAGCGCTTGATCGCAATCCTGCCTGATGGTAAGCAGTGACGCAATCGTTGATGGTAAAGCGCACTAGTTTATTATGAGCCTATTCGCTCTAGCTTTGAAGACACTCAAATTGTAGTCCGACGGAAACACCGCCGCTGGCAAATTGTTTCAGTCCCTCGATGTACGCGGTATAAAGGAGGAGGCGAAACGCTTCGTCCGGATCGTAGTGGTGTTAACAACATAAGGGTGGAAACTAGCCGTACGACGGGTCGTCCGATGGTGGAACGGAGATGGGGGAATTAAATCATGCAATTCCCTCGTACACTCCCCAAAATGCATCCTATAGAACACCGAAAGGCTGGCTACTCTACGCCTGTGCTCTAGGCTTTGGAGACCATCTCGAGTTAAATCAGGGTCACCAATCAGCCTCTTCGCAAGCCTCTCCATTGAATCCAAAGTGGCCAGGTGACACTTAGCAGCACCAGCCCAAATGTGGCTGCAGTACTACACACACAAACGGACCTGTGCTTTATACAACATTAGAAGCTGCCCAGGTGTGAAGTACTGTCGGATCTTTGCGATAACGCCAAGTTTCCTGGCAGCCACCTTGGCCTTGGACTCAATGAACCGCCCAAAGTTAAGGTTCGAGGAAATCTCAACTCCCAAAAGCTGAAGGCGGTCGGAACACTCCAAGGACACATTTCGAAAAGTAGGAGCCAAGGTGAACGGGCTCCTTTTGGCGGTGAAAAGACACGCCTGTGTTTTGGCGGCATTGAATGCTACAAGATTGGCATTGCCCCATTCGGAGACTGCCTGCAGTGCAACACTCGTTCGCTCAACCAGGGCCTCTCTTTCGGACCGGATTGATTCCCTACTAGCCCGAGCATCCGGCAGGTATCTCTCTACAACTGTGCTGTCATCTGCATACCCATAGATACCGGGCAACAGCAGATCGTTAATATGCAGCAGCAACAGAGTTGCAGAGAGAACAGACCCCTGAGGAACACCGGCATTAGTTGACATGGGCTCAGATGAGCATCCGTCGACAACAACTCGGAGGGACCGTTCAGTCAGGAAGTCTTTTACCCAGCCAGTCAGGCTAGGGGAAATACCGTACGCTGGAAGCTTACCCAAAGGCCAGCGTGCCATACCCAGTCGAAGGCCTTCGAGACATCAAGGGAGACAGCAATCGCTTCCCCATTCTTCTCGAGGGCCTCGCCCCACAAGCGAGCGGCATACACTAGTAGGTCCCCAGTTGACTGATTGAGGCGAAACCCGTACTGTCGGTCACTGAGGAGATCGTTACCTTCCAGGTATACCAAGAGGCGCGAGTTCAATACACGCTCCATAATTTTGCAAAGTATGGACGTGATCGAAATCGGCCGATAGTTGGTAGGATCGGCACGGCTACCTTTTTTGGGCACGGGCTGCACGTTAGCAAGCTTCCAGGGCTTGGGCACTATACCAGTCCTAAATGAGAGGCGATACAAGCGCGTCAATACAGGAGACAACTCGGGCGCACATGCTTTGAGAACAATCGCTGGTTTAGAAAAGCTGGTAAATAGCATAATGTTTGAGGGACTTACCAGAAGGTACTGCTTGTTTACTACCGTAGAGAAATGTGTATGCAGTTAAATAATAGTATGTTAAAAGCAGTTCCGCGCCTCGAGATAAATTTAGTTGCTAAAGATTCCTAGGATTGTTCAAAATGTAAGATAGCAAAAGCCCGAGCTTGTTAACATAAATATGAAGATGATGCGACGATGACTGCTGGACTGAAAGAAACTATAATCATTAAACAGGGAGCTAAAGTAATGCTTAGGAGAATAATTGATGTTTGGTTTAGTGAATGGTTCGATAGGCGTTGTATAAAAAGTGAAGTGGGACCCGGAAGGCCAAACAAAGCCTAAACAATTGGTAGTAAAATTCGCTAATAATTTGATGCACGAATTACTGCTTAGTATGTAAGTCATAATTTGAGATCATACCCCGGGCATACTTGTACAGGGAACAATTCCCAATCTGTGTGGTGTATGCCCTAGCAATTCACAAGAGCCCAGAACCATAGAAAAACAGAACCTTTTTATAACTTCGTATATACATAAATATATATCAACTCGTTTAATTTATATGTAGATGTGCATAGCCCATCGCACACCGCTGATGGCGCGGCGGAGCGCAATATTCTTTTTTATTTCTTTTTTTTTGTGGCTTTGCCATCGCATTAGCCAATTTCAAGTTAAGAAGCGCAATATTAAAGACAACAATTTAATATAAACCTTAACTACCTTCACATACGGTCTACAAAAGAATAAAGCCCGCGCGTTTCACGGAAATGCGCTCCGCGAAAGGAGATCCTGTGACCAGACGGGTTTTGTGACTAACGAGCACTTGCCCGACGGTTGATGTTGGGGAGTTGTATGTTTGCTAGTTGCACGGTAAACTCTGCATGCGAGATGTAGGGACTATATGACGTCAGTATGACGTGTTGTTCGCATGTGGAGTTAGTAAATACGCACTCACAATACGAATAATTTCTAGTGTGTGACATTTAATAGATACTATTAACAATATAAGAGCTATTAGCTTAGAATAGTGCTATTGACAATAATTACAAATAATTTTTGATAGCATAGAGTAGGTAGATTGAATCATTTTAATAGCGAGATTTTTCATGTTTTTTATAATAGCCATAAGAAAACTTGATGGGACGCCCACAGGCTAGGTGGAACGATCTTCACAATGTCTGGTAGCAGTTGGATGAGTTATGTCCAGCTGTGGACTGCTATAGGCTGATATTGATGATGATGATAAAGTCATGTATTTTTTTAAATGACTAGACAGCTGTGCTGCTGGGGTGTTTGTTCCGCCACTTCTTCTTCCCAGCGAAAGCACTAGGAAGTGTCGATGAGTGTTGGGGGACTGTCTTATGTAATATTGACGTTCAAAAAGTGCTGATTCTCAGCCTAATTTGAATTAATGACTTTTGATTTTGATGATGATAAGTAGTGTTTTTGAGGTTAATTTTTTTTTCAATTAATATGTATTAAAAACGATAAATATTATCTCACGTTTTATTTGAATGACAACAATAAATGTCGACGAGACAAAAAAGATGTCTTTTGTAACGTTTTGTATTACTTACTTAATTCAAATATCGTCCCAAATTACTTCTATCATTGATGAATATCGAGTGTTAGTTATTTTGTCGTGATTAACAGGACGAAATAATGTTTATAAAATGTGTACGGATGACAGCGGGTTAAGCTACCTGAAACCATGTTCTTACTCAACATTACCAGTCTAACTGCTGATTTTGGCTAAACTTCAATATTTTCCGTGAAGCGACTGCCATCTGACCTCCACAACACGAAGGCGATATCGAAGCATTGCAGGTAAACAAATTGCTGGACTTTTGAGGATTCCAACAACCCGTAACGACTACCATTAGATGTTCGTATGGCAACCGGGACCAACGGCTTAACGTGCTTTCCGAGGCACGACCAGACCAGTGCAAATATTCATATTCATGCATACAAATATTCCCACTGCGCGGAGATCGAACCCACGCCTCCTTACACAGCGGCCGCGTTCGCTGCCGCTACGCCACGGTGGTCGCTGTCTTACTCAACCTTGAGCCTTGATGCTTTAGCCATAAAAGTGAAAATCTAATAAAGAAAGGAAATGTTTCAGAAATGTATGGAGCCTGGGTCAGCACATTGTACCTACACTTAATGCTAGGTATAGTTAACTCTTTTTAATGTTTATTTCCTATATTTTGGCTTAGTTTTTATACAGATTCAATTTAACTCGGCCAAGGAGTGCAACACAACTACTAATAAATATGGTGGTCAGCAATAAGCGAAATAAAATTTTGACAGTGACATTTGATTGACGTGTCATGTATCTAAGGCTATCGTATCTGTATTATCTACCATATGACTGCGAAAAAAACAAAACATGAATTCCGAACATACGGCCCATTAAATAAACACAATCAACTCAAATCAACACTCGACACGAACACAACTGGAAAATAGAACTGTCAAAGTCGCCAATTAAACGTCATAACCAGTGTCATGGCTACCTTAATAAAGGGTTATCTCACTAAAAACGTTTCAAATAATTAATTATATATACTTGTATTTTTATTCAAATTAATTTAGTTGTATTTTAATGAAAATCTTCTATTTTTTCCTTTTTATCTATATAGCGTGGGTACATAGTGGTGGCCCAAAATGAAACATCTCCTTTGACAGATCGTAGTAGCTTGAATTACTGTCGTCCGTACAATTATGATCGGTGACGTGCAGATTTCGTGTTCTATTTCTGAACTAGTTTCTTTGATCCCTGGGTACTTTGAAAATCTCTATGTGTGATAGTTGTACTTGTGACGTCCACTTGTCACAAGGGTAAGCATTTGGTGTAATAAAACCACTACAGTCACAAGTACTATTAATGATAGTTGTGCTAAACGTCCAGCTAGCTTGATGGCGTGCTTTTCTAATGACCCCCACCTCGCGTGCCCGTATTTATACTATTGGTTTATTTAGTTATACCTACATTAATCATCACAGTACTCATGGTTGGTTTTCAATCACAGATCAACAGCAAATCACCTATGATGCGGGTACGGTATATTTACTTTTTACTTCCTATACAAAGTGGTGATGAATACGACACTAGGTAAATTATACATGGTACCTCAACACATTCTCAGTTTACCCATAATAATCAAAATATATCCATTAGTTTAGCCACAGGAAATTAATTTAATTTTTAATTATTCACATTTTCTACATGATAGTACATGTTGATAAGGAAGCGCTTACAGGTTGATGACCGCCACATCCAGCGGTAGTAAACTTTAATAATAGTGGCGCGAAAAAAGCAAGTCCCCGATCGGTTGTTTTTGTTGCTAGGTTTCTTTCATGATTTAGGATTATTCCTATGAACCAGCATTGACTGTGTTTTCATTTACTGTCGTATTATCAGCACCACTCTGTATATATGTACCTACAACTACTAGTTGGTGAATATATTTAAAAACAACACTTGGGTAGTACGTACCGTGGTCTACAAGAAGAGGTGTAACCAGTTCAGAGACTGCATTTGGTACACATACATGTTCGGGCTTCTCAATGTGAATTCCATGTTTTTTAGGAATACAGCAACATGGCCGGTCGGATGTGGTATCAGTACTGACTCCGTGATACAATATCATATTTTGATAAGGTGTAGAAATCTGACAAAGTTTATTTTTTGTTCCCTCTTTTTCTTCCGTTCTATGTGAGCACAGTTTTGGCAGACTATGGTTCGCCACACCACACTGAGACTTTGTAGACATGGTTTTATTGCTCTGAATAGGTGCTTTCTCCTGCATCCCTTCCATACAAAACTGCTTGCCTTTTGCAGATATTTTCAAGCCGCGTGTGGTAGAAGAATCCCTTCTAGACGATATACCTGTAATTAGAAATTTTCGTTATTTTGAGTAAAAAATCTTGTCCTTATCGTACTTTATTTGGGGTCGGCTTAACATTTTTTTGATCAGAATACATATTGCGTTCTTATGTATGAAATTAGCATTTCGTCAAACTGGCTACTTTCATCTAAAATATTTGAAATGGGCTGAGCTCAGCGATAGGCTATTGGTATCGAAGCCCCATCAGGCGCTTTACTTTGCGTAAATTTCAAAATTCTTCACCACTGCTCTGAAAACGATGAAGGAAGACATCGTGAGGAAAATGCGATATGTCTTAGAGGCCTATCTTAGAGGCCTATCTTATAGGCCTATCTTAGAGGCCTATCTTCGAAAACATGTGACATCTATCAACCCGTACTTGGTTCGCGTGGTAGGTTACGGCCCAATCCCTCTCACCGACAGGAGGTCTGTGTCCCAGGCGTGGGAACATTAGGTATAGGTTGATTATTTATGTATGTATCTGAGGCAATTCCCGTAATTTTACAAACGTTCAGTCTGATGTCAGTCTCAATCTCTCAAAATATACTATATTTTCCCACATTTTAACAAGTTTTCGACATTTATTTGTCATCATCATCAACTTTTCTTATCGTCCCACTGCTGGGCACAGGTCTCCTCTCTTACAGAGAACGATTGAGCGCAATCACCAGGCTTGCTGCTTAATGCGGGTTGGCGATTTCCAACTTAAAGTCCAGGTTTCCTCAAAATGTTTTCCTTTTTTTTACGGACAAATCACACAGATTGAGCTAGCCCCAAAGTAAGTTCGAGAATTGTGTTCTGGGAACTATACCATATTTATAATAGATACATAAATAGATAAACATCCAAGACCCATACCAATCGGGAAAAGATCGTTTTCCATCATAACCTGGCCGGGGATCGAACCCGGGGCCTCAACGTCGCAGGCAGGCGTGTTGAACGCTGCGCCAAGGAGGACGTTATAAACGTTCCTTCACCGTGTAATCAGTCATTGGTATACAAGATATACTTAGAAAGTACATATAATTTAGAAAAGTTATACTGCCTGACCTGGAATCGAATGCGCACACTCATACTTGAGAGGCTGGTGTTTTAACCACTAGGACCACAACGATTTATTTTGTCGCCGAAACGACACTGGGATTAGAGTTTTAACGCTTTAACCCTACAGAAAAATACGTGATGCGCATCAATACGTGATTATAATACCTAAGTGTTGGGAAAGTCAAAAGCAAGATGCAAATTTGAGTTACCAGCATTTATAATTCCTATTTCTGGAGTTAGATTCTTGGTAACCAGGCAAATGCCTCTAGGGGCGATAAATTAAAATGATGTTAACCATGCTTACTTGGTTCTTCAACGTTACATTGCTTTTTATTCCGATTGGGATAATGTTGAGATAACTGGATGCATATAGTAGAGCCGTCTGACGAGAGATCGGAGTCATTGTCGTCTGACGTGGGTACAACCAGCAATATTGAGGAAGCGTCAGAAAATTCATCCTTCATTAAAAGTTGGTCTACCATCGTACTTATGTCCTGATCACTGTCCAAATTGCTTATGACCACGACAGGTTCCCCATCGTTAGTTTTTCTTGTACTTATTTGTTTAGTATTCTGCTCGTTGTCCAACTTCGTCCCAGACAATAAATATGTAAAATAATTATTTCTCCCGAAATAATCTAGTCCATGGTCTATGTTCCCTGTGTGTGCTCTATTAAAGTGCGTCACACTGACTTGATCATCGGTTTCGCTGCTGGAAAAATGTGATTATAAAACAATTTTAAGACATAAGCTACTAATGCCCACTTTCATCATTCACAGAATCGGTGCCAATACCTCCACGAGGCTTATATGAGAGTGGGTGTCCGTGTATGAAGATCCATGCAGATTCTGTTGTTCACAAACTAATTTTAAGTGGATCTTTTTCTTTCTATTTCATTAACAAAAGGATAAAAGATAATATTTTAGTTTAATCCTGTCAAATTAAGATAATTCCATAGACAGTTTAGACGCGATTATAAACATGGCGACCAAAAATACATCAATTTACGTCAGGCGTGGACTAATTTGACAAGTCTAAACTAACATATTATCTTCTGTCCTTTTTTTAATGAAATATAAAGAAAAACATGCACTGATCAATGGATCATATCATATCGTATATGTTTATATTGGAACATGCCAATTTCATGGTTTGTATTATTATTTTTTCAGGCTGTAGGTACTCTAGTGACTGTGGCCAGGTATTTATTTTATTTATTGTCTCATTTTCAGAAAATGGTCTAGTCTGTAGACCCAGTTTATATTAACATCAATATGCGAGTTGAATTATTTGACATACTTCGAAACTCGAAACATTTTTACTTTTATAAATGTTGTTTAAAGATAATTTAGTTTTTTAAAGATATTGAGAAGACATAAAATGTCTCATTGTTCAGAAAAGGTCCGAGGCTTTGAGCAATAATCTTTGGAATCTTTCGATATGGAACATATTGTTTTACAGGCTCCATCTGTACAATGTGATACAGTCACTTCGAACAAAATTTATTTAGTGTGAAAAACATTAAAATCAGCGATATCTCGAAGCTTGTTAAAGGCCCAAATAAGTTTCCAAACTAGAGAGGCAGTTAATTCAAGTTGACACTGGCATTTTAGATTTTCGTCTCCAAGTATTTTATAACTTTTATTTGAAATATTGGAAGACATGAGCACTGACACATGTTTATAAGGGAATTGCAACAGTGCGCCCTGAGGGTTATTACTATAGGTTAGTTTTTGGTGATCCAGCCAGATAATTGCGTAACACATTATCAGTAGTTAATGTAGTAATCAATGGGTTTCATTTTGACAGTTTATCAATATTCATTATGTTACTTACATGCTGAGCAGACACATTTTTCGAACATGCGGAGCAATGAAATGGCAATGCACTTTCAAATGGCAGTAATAGTGTGTTACACAATTAGCGAGCTGAACCGCAGGTACGTAGTTTTAGAAATGACATGGATAATCCCTAAACACAAACCCCTTTTTTCATAAGCTAGTGTAACCAAACTTTTTTGACGTTTAAACGTCACTTAACTTTAATCATCGTTTATGAATAAACCCCTAAATTACAAACGGATGTTTTGTTTTTTCTAATAAGTTATGCTGCATTACAAATATCAAAGTGAACAATATCCTAAAATTTACCTCATCACGGTGTCATCAGCACTGTAATCGTTATCACTGTAATCGATTTTCATTGGAATGTGCTTTATTCCATCAACTGTACTGTTACAGAAACTACCATTGGATACCGAAAGGTATAAATATTGAGTAGAACTTAATGTTAAGTAGCTGCTATTTGATGACGATACGCTGCTGGTTGCATCCATACTATCACTTGTGACTGTATTCAAGGATAGTGATGATTCGCTCTTTAGGATTAGAATCGAATCGTAACTGGCGAAAGTTTCTTGTAAGGTAAAACAAGACTCTTTGCATTTTTTTTCCGATAGTTCCATATTTATAGAATAATCCGCAATTCTGCCAGATTCCACGTTGTCATTTTCATATGTAGAACTCTCAAATAAATCATTACATAAATCACTTTCAGTTTCATATATCTTGTCGTTAGTACAATTGTCGTAAAAATCACTGGAGTATGTATATGATATATTAAGGTCAGTATTCGATTGATCGACATCAAGAGGGCATCTTAGCAGAGGACATGCATCAAATAAAGACTTTTTTAAATCACTTGTCTCCAATTTCATTTCAAAGGGAACGTCTACTGTGTCAATGGACGTATTACTACTGTAGCTATCTGTTAGTATTTTGTCATACAGAGTTATAACATTTTTAGGTGTTTCTGAGCTATGGTTGCTGAACTGACTATTGAAGGAAGAAGCACCATTCACTCTCCCAATAGTCACTTTTATACCCTCGTTGTCAATGAAGGCTCCAGCTTTAACGCCAGGAAGACACTCGTCCGGACAATCACACAGAGAAGAGATGTCCGGAGATGTAACTCTAATCTTGACGTAGCTGTGTTTAAATTTTATTTTCTTCTTATCACAACCACAGCCACGATCGCAAGTTGTTGTTTTAATAATGTCTTCAAATTTTTCACTAATTCCTGCAGTTGTCGTCTTGACACGTCGCTTTGATGGTGAAATGCCAATTTTTTTCGATTTGGTTTTTATCTCTCCTCTCTTTTCAGAAGGTGTTGGTTCCGGTGGCAATCCAGATTCAGCTCTAACTTTTCTTACTAGTTCTTTCTCAGAAGCCGTTTTGCCTTCAGGCATTGGTAACCCAACATCAGCTAGTCCTTTCAGTATCCTTTCCTTTTCTTTAGTCGACTTTCCGGCAAGAGGTGTTAAGAGCCCCTCTTCTTTAGCCTTGCGGACTACTTCCTTTTCCGAGATTGTTTTAGCTGGTGGAGGCATACCTAATTCAGTGCGAACTTTCTGTATCAAGGCTTTTTCCGACGAAGTTTTACCTTCAGGTAATGGTATTCCAGCCTTGGCTCGACTCTTGATAACTTTTTCCTTCTGAGATAGCGTTTTCCCTTTTAAGGGTGTGAGTAATCCGGCAGCTGCTTTTGCCGATAGCTTTTCTTCCGCTTTAACTTTTTGAATCATTGATTTTTCCGAAGTCGTTCTTCCTGCCGGTAATGGTAATCCAGCCGCAACCATGCCTCTCACTATACGTTCCTTCTGAGATGGTGTTTTACCTTCAAGAGGTGTCACAATACCAGCAGCTTCAGCTTTACGCATCGTTGATTTTTCTGATAATGTTTTAGGTTCAGGTGGAAGACCGATTTCTTTACGAACTTTTTGAGCTATCTTCTTCTCTGATGCTGTTTCAGACTCAGGAAGTGGTAACCCTAGTTCTATTAAGCCTTTTAATATTCTCTCTTTTTCTTTTGGAGGTTTTCCTGACAAAGGTGTCAACAAACCAGCTTCTTTTGCTTTGCGTAATTTTTCAGAGGTGACTTTTGACAATACTTTACTTTCCGCTTTTACTTTAGCTATTAGTTCTTTTTCTGACACTGTGTCTCCTTCGGGCAGAGATTTTCCAGCTTTACGGAGGCTTTTTAATATTTTTTCTTTTTCTGTTAGAGTTTTGGCTTGTTTGAACTTGTCTGAAGGCTTCATTACTGCAGGGGGCTCTCCAGCAGTAATTCTTCTAACAATTTCCTTTTCAGATGGTGTTTTACCTTCAGGAATAGGGACACCCGCCGCTACTCTGTCTCGAAGAATCTTTTCCTTAACTGACGGTGTTTTACCTTCTAAAGGCGTTAGCAATCCTGCATCTTTTGCTCTTTTTAATCTATCTGCTGGTGTAGGTGATATGTAACCTGTATCCTCTTTGATTTTTTGTATTAAAGCTCTTTCGGATGGCGATCGGCCTACTGGTAATGGCAAGCCTGCCGCTGCCCTGCCTCTAAGTATTTTCTCTTTCTGTGAATGTGTTTTGCCTTCTAAAGGTGTCAAAAGACCAGACTTTTTGGCTTTTCTAATTTTTTCCGATGGGGTTTTTTCAGGTATTCCTAACTCAGTTTTAATTTTTTTTATCAACGCTTTATCAGACGCAGTTTTACCTTCTGGTAAAGGCAGACCAGTTTCAACGAGACTTTTAAGTATTTTTTCCTTTTCTTCGGGAGTTTTCCCTGCGAGAGGTGTTAATAAGCCCGCTGCTTTGGCCTTTTTTAATTTCTCTGTAGTAATTGATAACACCGCTTTTTTGGCCGATGGTTCCCTCACTTTAGCAATTAGAGCTTTTTCTGATGGTGTTCGTCCTTCAGGCAATGGGATGCTTTTGTCTTGTAAACCTTGTAATATTCTTTCTTTTTCTTCTGATGATTTACCTTCAAGTGGCTGCAGTAATCCGGCTTCTGCAGCTTTAGCGTATTTCTCTTTCATGGATACAGTTTTAGGTTGTGGAGGAAGACCAATATCAGCGCGTACCTTATCGATTAGCTTTTTTTCAGAGGCAGTTTTCCCCTCAGGAAGCGGCAGTCCTTGCATTGCTAATCCTTTAATAATCTTTTCTTTTTGCGAGGGAGTTTTTCCTTCCAAAGGAGTAAGTAATCCCTCATCTTTGGCTTTACGTAGTTTTGCAGATGGCGTTACACCCGGCAAAGGTTTTCCCTCTTTCAATTTAGCTATAAGGGCTTTCTCTGATGACGTTCGTCCTTCAGGCAAAGGGATTCCTTTATCCTGCAAACTTTTTAGAATTTTTTCTTTTTCTGATGGTGATTTACCTTCTAAGGGCTGCAACAGTCCAGCACTGGCAGCCTTTTCGTACTTCTCCTTCATGGATGGTGTTTTAGGTTCGGGAGGTAGACCAAGTTCAGCACGAATCTTTTCACTAAGCCTTTTCTCTGAAGCTGTCTTCGCTTCAGGTAGAGGCAGTCCTTCCTCTGCCAATCCTTTCAATATCTTTTCTTTCTGCGATAAAGTTTTGCCTTTCAAAGGCGTAAGTAATCCCTCATCTTTTGCTTTACGTAATTTTGTAGAAAGTGTAATGGATGGTGCACGCTCTCCAGCCTTCACTTTAGCTATAAGAGATTTTTCTGTTCGTGTTCGTCCTTCGGGCAACGGGATACCTTTTTCATGTAAACCTTGTAAAATTCTTTCCTTTTGTTCTGGTGATTTACCTTCAAGTGGCTGCAATAACCCGAATTCTGCAGCTTCAGCATATTTTTCTTTCATGGATACAGTTTTGGGTTCTGGAGGAAGACCAAGATCAGCGCGTACCTTATCGATTAGCTTTTTTTCAGAGGCAGTTTTCCCCTCTGGAATGGGTAGTCCTTGCATTGCTAATCCTTTAACAATCTTTTCTTTTTGCGAGAGAGTCTTACCTTCCAGAGGTGTAAGCAGTCCCTCAGCTTTAGCTTTACGTAGTTTTTCAGAACGTGTAACGGATGGAGCACGTTCTGCCTCTTTCACTTTAGCTATAAGGGCTTTTTCTGATGGCGTTCGTCCTTCAGGTAATGGGATTCCTTTGTCCTGCAAACTTTTTAGAATTTTTCCTTTTTCTGATGGTGACTTGCCTTCTAAGGGTTGCAACAATCCAGCACTTGCAGCCTCTTCGTACTTCTCCTTAATGGATGGTGTTTTAGGTTCGGGAGGTAAACCAAGTTCAGCACGAACCTTTTCACTAAGCCTTTTCTCTGAAGCTGTTTTCGCTTCAGGTAAAGGTAGTCCTTCTTCTGCCAATCCTTTTAATATCTTCTCTTTATGCGATGGAGTTTTACCTTCCAAAGGCGAAAGTAAACCCTCATCTTTGGCTTTACGTAGTTTTGCAGAAAAGGTAACCGATGGAGGACGCTCTCCCGCCTTGACTTTTGCTATAAGAGCTTTCTCTGTTGGCGTTCGTCCTTCGGGCAATGGGATGTCTTTGTCAAGTAAACCTTGTAAAATTCTTTGTTTTTCTTCTGGTGATCTACCTTCAAGTGGCTGCAGTAAACCGGCATCTGCGGCTTTAGCATACTTCTCCTTCATAGATGCAGTTTCAGGTTCTGGTGGAAGACCAAGATCAGCGCGCACCTTATCGATTAGCTTTTTCTCAGAGGCAGTTTTCCACTCAGGAAGCGGCAGTCCCTGCATTGCTAATCCTTTAACAATCTTTTCTTTTTGCGAGGGAGTTTTTCCTTCCAATGGCGTAATTAATCCCTCATCTTTGGCTTTACGTAGTTTTGCAGAAGGTGTAACGGTTGGTGCACGTTCTCCCGCCTTCACCTTTGCTATTAGAGATTTCTCTGTTCGTGTTCGTCCTTCGGGCAATGGAATACCCATGTCATGCAAACCTTGTAAAATTCTTTCTTTCTCATCCGGTGATTTACCTTCCAGTGGTGCCAGTAATCCGGCATCTGCGGCTTTATCATACTTCTCCTTCATGGATGCTGTTTTGGGTTCCGGAGGAAGACCAAGGTCAGCGCGTACCTTATCGACTAGCTTTTTCTCGGAGGCAGTTTTCCCCTCAGGAAGCGGGAGTCCTTCCATTGCTAATCCTTTAACAATCTTTTCTTTTTGTGAAGGAGTCTTTCCTTCTAATGGCGTAAGTAATCCCTCATCTTTGGCTTTACGTAGTTTTGCAGAAGGTGTAAATGGTTGGCGCACGTTCTCCCGCCTTCACCTTTGCTATTAGAGATTTCTCTGTTCGTGTTCGTCCTTCGGGCAATGGAATACCCATGTCATGCAAACCTTGTAAAATTCTTTCTTTCTCATCCGGTGATTTACCTTCCAGTGGTGCCAGTAATCCGGTATCTGCGGCTTTATCATACTTCTCCTTCATGGATGCTGTTTTGGGTTCCGGAGGAAGACCAAGGTCAGCGCGTACCTTATCGACTAGCTTTTTCTCGGAGGCAGTTTTCCCCTCAGGAAGCGGGAGTCCTTCCATTGCTAATCCTTTAACAATCTTTTCTTTTTGTGAAGGAGTCTTTCCTTCTAAAGGCGTAAGTAATCCCTCATCTTTGGCTTTACGTAGTTTTGCAGAAGGTGTAACGGTTGGTGCACGTTCTCCCGCCTTCACCTTTGCTATTAGAGATTTCTCTGTTCGTGTTCGTCCTTCGGGCAATGGAATACCCATGTCATGCAAACCTTGTAAAATTCTTTCTTTCTCATCCGGTGATTTACCTTCCAGTGGTGCCAGTAATCCGGCATCTGCGGCTTTATCATACTTCTCCTTCATGGATGCTGTTTTGGGTTCCGGAGGAAGACCAAGGTCAGCGCGTACCTTATCGACTAGCTTTTTCTCGGAGGCAGTTTTCCCCTCAGGAAGCGGGAGTCCTTCCATTGCTAATCCTTTAACAATCTTTTCTTTTTGTGAAGGAGTCTTTCCTTCTAATGGCGTAAGTAATCCCTCATCTTTGGCTTTACGTAGTTTTGCAGAAGGTGTAACGGTTGGTGCACGTTCTCCCGCCTTCACCTTTGCTATTAGAGATTTCTCTGTTCGTGTTCGTCCTTCGGGCAATGGAATACCCATGTCATGCAAACCTTGTAAAATTCTTTCTTTCTCATCCGGTGATTTACCTTCCAGTGGTGCCAGTAATCCGGCATCTGCGGCTTTATCATACTTCTCCTTCATGGATGCTGTTTTGGGTTCCGGAGGAAGACCAAGGTCAGCGCGTACCTTATCGACTAGCTTTTTCTCGGAGGCAGTTTTCCCCTCAGGAAGCGGGAGTCCTTCCATTGCTAATCCTTTAACAATCTTTTCTTTTTGTGAAGGAGTCTTTCCTTCTAAAGGCGTAAGTAATCCCTCATCTTTGGCTTTACGTAGTTTTGCAGAAGGTGTAACGGTTGGTGCACGTTCTCCCGCCTTCACCTTTGCTATTAGAGATTTCTCTGTTCGTGTTCGTCCTTCGGGCAATGGAATACCCATGTCATGCAAACCTTGTAAAATTCTTTCTTTCTCTTCTGGTGATTTACCTTCCAGTGGTGCCAGTAATCCGGCATCTGCGGCTTTATCATACTTCTCCTTCATGGATGCTGTTTGGGTTCCGGAGGAAGACCGAGGTCAGCGCGTACCTTATCGATTAGCTTTTTTTCAGAGGCAGTTTTCCCCTCAGGAAGGGGCAGTCCTTGCAATGCTAATCCTTTAACAATCTTTTCTTTTCGCGAGGGAGTCTTTCCTTCCAATGGCGTAAGTAATCCCTCATCTTTGGCTTTACGTAGTTTTGCAGAAGGTGTAATGGTTGGCGCACGTTCTCCCGCCTTCACCTTTGCTATTAGAGATTTCTCTGTTCGTGTTCGTCCTTCGGGCAATGGAATACCCATGTCATGCAAACCTTGTAAAATTCTTTCTTTCTCTTCTGGTGATTTACCTTCCAGTGGCGCCAGTAATCCGGCATCTGCGGCTTTATGATACTTCTTTTTCATGGATGCTGTTTTGGGTTCCGGAGGAAGACCAAGGTCAGCGCGTACCTTATCGACTAGCTTTTTCTCGGAGGCAGTTTTCCCCTCAGGAAGCGGGAGTCCTTCCATTGCTAATCCTTTAACAATCTTTTCTTTTTGTGAAGGAGTCTTTCCTTCTAAAGGCGTAAGTAATCCCTCATCTTTGGCTTTACGTAGTTTTGCAGAAGGTGTAATGGTTGGCGCACGTTCTCCCGCCTTCACCTTTGCTATTAGAGATTTCTCTGTTCGTGTTCGTCCTTCGGGCAATGGAATACCCATGTCATGCAAACCTTGTAAAATTCTTTCTTTCTCTTCTGGTGATTTACCTTCCAGTGGCGCCAGTAATCCGGCATCTGCGGCTTTATGATACTTCTTTTTCATGGATGCTGTTTTGGGTTCCGGAGGAAGACCAAGGTCAGCGCGTACCTTATCGATTAGCTTTTTCTCGGAGGCAGTTTTCCCCTCAGGAAGCGGGATTCCTTCCATTGCTAATCCTTTAACAATCTTTTCTTTTTGTGAAGGAGTTTTACCTTCTAAAGGCGTAAGTAATCCCTCATCTTTGGCTTTACGGAGTTTTGCAGAAGGTGTAATGGTTGGCGCACGTTCTCCCGCCTTCACCTTTGCTATTAGAGATTTCTCTGTTCGTGTTCGTCCTTCGGGCAATGGAATACCCATGTCATGCAAACCTTGTAAAATTCTTTCTTTCTCTTCTGGTGATTTACCTTCCAGTGGCGCCAGTAATCCGGCATCTGCGGCTTTATGATACTTCTTTTTCATGGATGCTGTTTTGGGTTCCGGAGGAAGACCAAGGTCAGCGCGTACCTTATCGATTAGCTTTTTCTCGGAAGCAGTTTTCCCCTCAGGAAGCGGGAGTCCTTCCATTGCTAATCCTTTAACAATCTTTTCTTTTTGTGAGGGAGTCTTTCCTTCCAATGGCGTAAGTAATCCCTCATCTTTGGCTTTACGTAGTTTTGCAGAAGGTGTAACGGTTGCTGCATGTTCTCCCGCCTTCACCTTTGCTATTAGAGATTTCTCTGTTCGTGTTCGTCCTTCGGGCAATGGAATACCCATGTCATGCAATCCATGTAAAATTCTTTCTTTCTCTTCTGGTGATTTACCTTCCAGTGGTGCCAGTAATCCGGCATCTGCGGCTTTATCATACTTCTCCTTCATGGATGCTGTTCTGGGTTCCGGAGGAAGACCGAGGTCAGCGCGTACCTTATCGATTAGCTTTTTTTCAGAGGCAGTTTTCCCCTCAGGAAGGGGCAGTCCTTGCAATGCTAATCCTTTAACAATCTTTTCTTTTCGCGAGGGAGTCTTTCCTTCCAATGGCGTAAGTAATCCCTCATCTTTGGCTTTACGTAGTTTTGCAGACGGCGTTACACTTGGCAAGCGTTTTCCCTCTTTCACTTTTGCTATAAGGGCTTTCTCTGATTGCGTTCTTCCTTCAGGCAATGGGATTCCTTTATCCTGCAAACGTTTTAATATTTTTTCTTTTTCTGATGGTGATTTGCCCTCTAAGGGCTGCAATAATCCAGCACTTGCAGCTTTTTCGTACTTCTCCTTCATGGATGGTGTTTTAGGTTCGGGAGGTAGACCGAGTTCAGTGCGAACCTTTTCACTTAGCCTTTTCTCTGAAGCTGTTTTCGCTTCAGGTAAAGGCAGTCCTTCCTTTGCCAATCCTTTTAAGATCTTTTCTGTTTGTGAGGGAGTTTTCCCTTTAAGAGGGGTAAGAAGTCCTGCAGCTTTGGCTTTACGTAGTTTTTCAGATGTAACAGTTGGCGCATGTTCTTCCGCCTTCACTTTTGCTATGAGAGCTTTTTCTGTGGGCGTTCGTCCTTCAGGCAATGGAATTCCCTTATCTTGCAGACTTTTAAGAATTCTTTCTTTTTCTGATGGTGATTTGCCTTCTAAGGGCTGCAACAATCCAGCACTTGCTGCTTTTTCGTACTTCTCCTTCATGGATGCAGTTTTAGGTTCCGGAGGTAGACCGAGTTCAGCACGAACCTTTTCACTAAGCTTTTTCTCTGAAGCTGTTTTCGCTGCTGGTAAAGGCAATCCTTGCTCAGCCAATCCTTTTAATATTTTTTCTTTTTGTGATGGAGTTTTTCCTTTCAAAGGCGTAAGAAGCCCTGCAGCTTGTGCTTTACGTAATCTTTCAGATGGTGTAACAGATGGAGCTCGTTCACCCGCCTTGACTTTTTCTATAAGAGCTTTTTCTGTTGCCGTTCGTCCTTCGGGCAATGGGATGCCTTTGTCATGTAAACCTTGTAATATTCTTTCTTTTTCTTCTGGTGATTTACCTTCAAGCGGCTGCAGTAATCCAGCATCTGCGGCTTTAGCATACTTCTCCCTCATGGATGCAGTTTTGGGTTCTGGAGGAAGACCAAGGTCAGCGCGAACCTTATCTATTAGTTTTTTCTCAGATGCAGTTTTCCCCTCGGGAAGCAGCAATCCTTTCACTGCTAACCCTTTTACAATCTTTTCTTTTTGCGAGGGCGTTTTTCCTTCCAAGGGGGTAAGTAATTCCTCATCTTTAGCTCTACGTAGTTTTGCAGATGGTGTAGCGGATGGTGCACGTTCTCCCGCATTCACTTTTACTATAAGAGCTTTCTCTGTTGACGTTCGTCCTTCAGGCAATGGGATGCCTACGTCCTGCAAACCTTGTAAGATTCTTTCTTTCTCCTTAGTTGATTTACCTTCCAAAGGCTCCAGTAATCCAGCTTTTGCAGCTTTGGCGTATTTTTCTTTCATTGATGTAGTTTTAGGTTCTGGAGGAAGTCCAAGATCCGCGCGTACCTTATCGATTAAATTTTTCTCGGAGGCAGTTCTTCCCTCAGGAAGCGGCAGTCCTTTCATTGCTAATCCTTTAACAATCTTTTCTTTTTGCGAAGGGGTCTTTCCTTCCAACGGCGTAAGTAATCCCTCTTCTTTGGCTTTACGTAGTTTTGCCGAAGGTGTAACAGCTGGAGTAGGTTCTTCCCCCTTTACTTTAGCAATGAGAGCTTTCTCGGTGGGCGTGCGCCCTTCAGGCAACGGAATTCCCTTGTCCTGCAAACTTTTAAGAATTTTTACTTTCTCAGATGGTGTTTTGCCTTCTAAGGGCTGCAACAATCCAGCACTTGCTGCTTTTTCGTACTTCTCCCTCATTGATGCAGTTTTAGGTTCCGGAGGTAGACCGAGTTCAGCACGAACCTTTTCACTTAGCTTTTTCTCTGAAGCTGTTTTCGCTGCAGGTAAAGGCAATCCTTGTTCAGCCAATCCTTTTAATATCTTTTCTTTTTGTGATGGAGTTTTTCCTTTCAAAGGTGTAAGAAGCCCTGCAGCTTGTGCTTTACGTAATCTTTCAGATGGTGTAACAGATGGAGCTCGTTCACCCGCCTTGACTTTTTCGATAAGAGCTTTTTCTGTTGCCGTTCGTCCTTCGGGTAATGGTATACCATTATCATGCAATCCTTGTAAAACTCTTTCTTTTTCTTTCGGTGATTTACCTTCAAGCGGTTGCAGTAATCCAGCGTCTGCGGCTTTAGCATACTTCTCCTTCATGGATGCAGTTTTAGGTTCTGGAGGAAGACCAAGATCAGCGCGTACCTTATCGATTAGCTTTTTCTCAGAGGCAGTTTTCCCCTCTGGAAGCTGCAGTCCTTGCATTGCTAACCCTTTAACAATCTTTTCTTTTTGTGAAGGAGTTTTACCTTCTAAAGGCGTAAGTAAACCTTCTTCTTTGGCTTTACGTAGTTTTGCAGAAGGTGTAACGAATGGTGCAGGCTCTCCCGCCTTTACTTTTGCTATAAGAGCTTTCTCTGTTGGCGTTCGTCCTTCGGGCAATGGGATTCCTATGTCATGCAAACCCTGTAAAATTCTTTCTTTTTCTTTACTTGATTTACCCTCGAGCGGCTCTAATAACCCAGCATCTGCGGCTGTAGCATACTTCTCCTTCATAGATGCAGTTTTGGGTTCTGGAGGAAGACCAAGGTCAGCGCGGACCTTATCGATTAGCTTTTTCTCAGAGGCAGTTTTCCCCTCTGGAAGCTGCAGTCCTTGCATTGCTAACCCTTTAACAATCTTTTCTTTTTGTGAAGGAGTTTTACCTTCTAAAGGCGTAAGTAAACCCTCTTCTTTGGCTTTACGTAGTTTTGCAGAAGGTGTAACGAATGGTGCAGGCTCTCCCGCCTTTACTTTTGCTATAAGAGCTTTCTCAGTTGGCGTTCGTCCTTCAGGCAATGGGATGCCTATATCATGCAAACCTTGTAAAATTCTTTCTTTTTCTTTAGTTGATTTACCTTCGAGTGGTTCCAGCAATCCAGCTTTTGCGGCTTTAGCGTGCTTCTCTTTCATGGATGTCGTTTTGGGTTCTGGTGGAAGACCAAGTTCCGCTCGTACCTCATCAATTAGATTTTTCTCAGAAGCAGTTTTCCCTTCAGGAAGTGGCAATCCTTTCGTTGCTAATCCTTTAACAATCTTTTTTTTCTGCGAGGGAGTTTTTCCTTCCAATGGCGTAAGTAATCCTTCTTCTTTTGCTTTACGTAGTTTTGCAGAAGGTGTAACGGATGGTTCACGCTCTCCCGCTTTCACTTTTGCTACAAGAGATTTCTCTGTTCGTGTTCGTCCTTCGGGCAATGGGATACCTTTGTCATGCAATCCTTGTAAAATTCTTTCTTTTTCTTGTGGTGATTTACCTTCAAGCGGCTGCAGTAATCCAGCATCTGCGGCTTTAGCATATTTCTCCTTCATGGATGCAGTTTTAGGTTCTGGAGGAAGACCAAGATCAGCGCGTACCTTATTGATTAGCTTTTTCTCAGAGGCAGTTTTCCCCTCTGGAAGCTGCAGTCCTTGCATTGCTAATCCTTTAATAATCTTTTCTTTTTGTGAAGGAGTTTTACCTTCTAAAGGCGTCAGTAATCCCTCATCTTTGGCTTTACGTAGTTTTGCAGAAGGTGTAACCAACGGTGAAGGCTCTCCCGCCTTCACTTTTGCTATAAGAGCTTTTTCTGTTGGCGTTCGTCCTTCGGGCAATGGGATTCCTATGTCATGCAGACCTTGTAAAATTCTTTCTTTTTCTTTAGTTGATTTACCTTCGAGTGGTTCCAGCAATCCAGCTTTTGCGGCTTTAGCGTGCTTCTCTTTCATGGATGTCGTTTTGGGTTCTGGTGGAAGACCAAGTTCCGCTCGTACCTCATCAATTAGATTTTTCTCAGAAGCAGTTTTCCCTTCAGGAAGTGGCAATCCTTTCGTTGCTAATCCTTTAACAATCTTTTTTTTCTGCGAGGGAGTTTTTCCTTCCAATGGCGTAAGTAATCCTTCTTCTTTTGCTTTACGTAGTTTTGCAGAAGGTGTAACGGATGGTTCACGCTCTCCCGCTTTCACTTTTGCTACAAGAGATTTCTCTGTTCGTGTTCGTCCTTCGGGCAATGGGATACCTTTGTCATGCAATCCTTGTAAAATTCTTTCTTTTTCTTGTGGTGATTTACCTTCAAGCGGCTGCAGTAATCCAGCATCTGCGGCTTTAGCATATTTCTCCTTCATGGATGCAGTTTTAGGTTCTGGAGGAAGACCAAGATCAGCGCGTACCTTATCGATTAGCTTTTTCTCAGAGGCAGTTTTCCCTACTGGAAGCTGCAGTCCTTGCATTGCTAATCCTTTAACAATCTTTTCCTTTTGTGAAGGAGTTTTACCTTCTAAAGGTGTCAGTAATCCCTCATCTTTGGCTTTACGTAGTTTTGCGGAAGGTGCAACGGACGGTGAAGGCTCTCCCGCCTTCACTTTTGCTATAAGAGCTTTCTCTGTTGGCGTTCGTCCTTCGGGCAATGGGATTCCTATGTCATGCAAACCCTGTAAAATTCTTTCTTTTTCTTTAGTTGATTTACCCTCGAGCGGCTCTAATAACCCAACATCTGCGGCTGTAGCATACTTCTCCTTCATGGATGCAGTTTTGGGTTCTGGAGGAAGACCAAGGTCAGCGCGGACCTTTTCAATTAGCTTTTTCTCAGAGGCAGATTTCCCCTCAGGAAGCGGCAATCCTTGCATTGCTAATCCTTTAACAATTTTTTCTTTTTGCGAAGGACTCTTTTCTTCTAATGGTGTAAGTAATCCCTCATCTTTGGCTTTACGTAGTTTTGCAGAAGGTGTGACAGTTGGTACACGCTCTCCCGCCTTCACCTTTGCAATAAGAGCTTTCTCTGTTGGCGTTCGTCCTTCGGGCAATGGGATACCTATGTCATTCAAACCTTGTAAAATTATTTCCTTTTCATTAGTTGATTTACCTTCGAGTGGCTCCAGCAATCCGGCATTTGCGGCTTTGGCATACTTCTCTTTCATGGATGCGGTTTTCGGTTCTGGCGGAAGACCTAGGTCAGCGCGTACCTTATCGATTAGCTTTTTCTCGGAGGCAGTTTTCCCCTCTGGAAGCGGCAGTCCTTGCATTGCTAATCGTTTAACAATGTTTTCTTTTTGCGAGGGAGTTTTTCCTTCCAAAGGCGTAATCAATCCTTCATCTTTGGCCTTACGAAGTTTTTCTGAATGCGTTGCTTTCCGTAAACGTTCTTCCTCTTTAACGTTAGCTATAAGGGCTTTCTCTGATCGCGTTCGGCCTTCAGGCAATGGAATTCCCTTATCTTGCAGACTTCTAAGAATTTTTTCTTTTTCAGATGGTGATTTGCCTTCTAAAGGCTGCAACAATCCAGCACTTGCAGCTTTTTCATACTTCTCCTTCATGGATGGTGTTTTAGGTTCGGGGGGTAGACCAAGTTCGGTACGAACTTTTTCACTTAGCCTTTTCTCTGAAGCGGTTTTTGCTTCAGGTAAAGGCAGTCCTTCCTCTGCCAATCCTTTCAATATCTTTTCTTTCTGCGATAGAGTTTTTCCTTCCAAAGGCGTAAGTAATCCCTCATCTTTGGCTTTACGTAGTTTTGCAGAAAGTGTTACGGATGGAGGACGCTCTCCCGCCTTCACTTTTGCTATGACGGATTTCTCTGTTGGTGTTCGTCCTTCGGGCAATGGGATACCTATGTCATGCAAACCTTGTAAGATTCTTTCTTTTTCTTCTGGTGATTTACCTTCGAGTGGCTTCAGTAATCCAGCTTTTGCAGCTTTGGCGTGCTTCTCTTTCATGGATGGAGTTTTAGGTTCAGGAGGAAGACCAAGGTCAACGCGTACCTTATCGATTAGCTTTTTCTCGGAGGCAGTTTTCCCCTCAGGAAGCGGTAGTCCTCCCATTGCTAATCCTTTAACAATCTTTTCTTTTTGTGAAGGAGTTTTACCTTCTAAAGGCGTAAGTAATCCCTCATCTTTGGCTTTGCGTAGTTTTGCAGAAGGTGTAACGGATGGGGCGCGCTCTCCCGCCTTCACTTTTGCTATAAGTGCTTTTTCTGTTGGGGTTCGTCCTTCGGGCAATGGGATGCCTTTGTCATGTAAACCTTGTAATATTATTCCTTTTTCTTCTGGTGATTTACCTTCAAGTGGCTGCAGTAATCCGGCTTCTGTAGCTTTAGCGTATTTCTCTTTCATGGATGCAGTTTTAGGTTCTGGAGGAAGACCAATATCAGCGCGTACCTTATCGATTAGCTTTTTCTCAGAGGCAGTTTTCCCCTCAGGAAGCGGCAATCCTTGCATTGCTAATCCTTTAACAATCTTTTCTTTTTGCGAGGGTGTCTTTCCTTCCAAAGGCGTAAGTAATCCCTCATCTTTGGCTTTGCGTAGCTTTGCAGAAGGTGTAACGGATGGGGCACGCTCTCCCGCCTTCACTTTTGCTATAAGTGCTTTTTCTGTTGGGGTTCGTCCTTCGGGCAATGGGATGCCTTTGTCATGTAAACCTTGTAATATTCTTTCTTTTTCCTCTGGTGATTTACCTTCAAGTGGCTGCAGTAATCCGGCTTCTGCAACTTTAGCGTATTTCTCTCTCATTGATGCAGTTTTAGGTTGTGGAGGAAGACCAATATCAGCGCGTACCTTATCGATTAGCTTTTTCTCAGAGGCAGTTTTCCCCTCAGGAAGCGGCAGTCCTTGCGTTGCTAATCCTTTAACAATCATTTCTTTTTGCGAGGGTGTCTTTCCTTCCAAAGGCGTAAGTAATCCGTCATCTTTGGCTTTGCGTAGCTTTGCAGAAGGTGTAACGGATGGGGCACGCTCCCCCGCCTTCACTTTTGCTATAAGAGCTTTTTCTGTTGGGGTTCGTCCTTCAGGCAATGGGATGCCTTTGTCATGTAAACCTTGTAATATTCTTTCTTTTTCTTCTGGTGATTTACCTTCAAGGGGCTGCAGTAATCCGGCTTCTGCAGCTTTAGCATATTTCTCTTTCATGGATGAAGTTTTAGGTTGTGGAGGGAGACCAATATCAGCGCGTACCTTATCGATTAGCTTTTTCTCAGAGGCAGTTTTCCCCTCAGGAAGCGGCAGTCCTTGCATTGCTAATCCTTTAACAATCTTTTCTTTTTGCGAGGGTGTCTTTCCTTCCAAAGGCGTAAGTAATCCCTCATCTTTGGCTTTGCGTAGTTTTGCAGAAGGTGTAACGGATGGGGCACGCTCTCCCGCTTTCACTCTTGCTATAAGTGCTTTATCTGTTGGGGTTCGTCCTTCGGGCAATGGGATGCCTTTGTCATGTAAACCTTGTAATATTCTTTCTTTTTCTTCTGGTGATTTACCTTCAAGTGGCTGCAGTAATCCGGCTTCTGCAGCTTTAGCGTATTTCTCTTTCATGGATGCAGTTTTCGGTTCTGGAGGAAGACCAATATCAGCGCGTACCTTATCAATTAGCTCTTTCTCGGAGGCAGTTTTCCCCTCTGGAAGTGGTAGTCCTTGCATTGCTAATCCTTTAACAATATTTTGTTTTTGTGAAGGACTTTTTCCTAGTAAAGGTGTAAGTAATCCTTCGTCTTTGGCTTTACGTAATTTTTCAGAAGGTGTAACGGATGGTGCACGCCCTCCCGCTTTTACTTTTGCTATAAGAGATTTCTCTGTTCGTGTTCGCCCTACGGGCAATGGGATACCTTCGTCACGCAATCCTTGTAAAATTCTTTCTTTTTCTTCTGGTGATTTACCTTCAAGTGGCTGCAGTAATCCGGCTTCTGCAGCTTTAGCGTATTTCTCTTTCATGGACGCAGTTTTCGGTTCTGGAGGAAGACCAATATCAGCGCGTACCTTATCAATTAGCTCTTTCTCGGAGGCAGTTTTCCCCTCTGGAAGTGGCAGTCCTTGCATTGCTAATCCTTTAACAATCTTTACTTTTTGCGAGGGCGTTTTTCCTTCTAAAGGCGTAAGTAATCCCTCATCCTTAGCTTTACGTAGTTTTGCAGAAGATGTAACTGAAGGTGCATGTTCTCCCGCCTTCACTTTTGCTATTAGAGATTTTTCTGTTTGTGTTCGTCCTTCAGGCAATGGGATACCTTCGTCATGCAATCCTTGTAAAATTCTTTCTTTTTCTTCTGGAGATTTACCTTCAAGTGGCTGCAGTAATCCGGCTTCTGCAGCTTTGGCGTATTTCTCTTTCATGGATGCGGTTTTAGGCTCTGGAGGAAGACCAAGGTCAGCGCGTACCTTGTCAATTAGCTTTTTCTCGGAGGCAGTTTTCCCCTCTGGAAGCGGCAGTCCTTGCATTGCTAATCCTTTAACAATGTTTTGTTTTTGTGAAGGACTTTTTCCTTGTAAAGGTGTAAGTAATCCCTCGTCTTTGGCTTTACGTAATTTTTCAGAAGGTGTAACGGATGGTGCACGCCCTCCCGCTTTTACTTTTGCTATAAGAGATTTCTCTGTTCGTGTTCGCCCTACGGGCAATGGGATACCTTCGTCACGCAATCCTTGTAAAATTCTTTCTTTTTCTTCTGGTGATTTACCTTCAAGTGGCTGCAGTAATCCGGCTTCTGCAGCTTTAGCGTATTTCTCTTCCATGGATGCAGTTTTAGGTTGTGGAGGAAGACCAATATCAGCGCGTACCTTATCGATTAGCTTTTTCTCAGAGGCAGTTTTCCCCTCAGGAAGCGGCAGTCCTTGCATTGCTAATCCTTTAACAATCTTTTCTTTTTGCGAGGGTGTCTTTCCTTCCAAAGGCGTAAGTAATCCTTGATCTTTGGCTTTACGTAGTTTTTCAGATGGCGTTGTACTCGGCAAACGTACTCCCTCTTTCACTTTAGCTATAAGGGCTTTCTCTGATGTCGTTCGTCCTTCAGGCAATGGGATTCCTTTGTCCTGCAAACTTTTTAGGATTTTTTCTTTTTCTGAAGGTGACTTGCCTTCTAAGGGCTGTAACAATCCATCACTTGCAGCCTTTTCGTATTTCTCCTTCATGGATGGAGTTTTTGGTTCAGGAGGTAGACCAAGATCAGCACGAATCTTTTCACTAAGCCTTTTCTCTGAAGGCGTTTTCGCTACAGGTAAAGGCAGTCCTTCCTCCGCCAATCCTTTCAATATCTTTTCTTTTTGCAATATAGTTTTACCTTCCAAAGGGGTAAGTAATCCCTTTTCTTTGGCTTTACGTAGTTTTCCAGAAAGTGTAATGGATAGTGCTCGCTCTCCTGCCTTCACTTTTGCTATAAGTGCTTTCTCTGTTGGCGTGCGTCCTTCGGGCAATGGGATAGCTTTGTCATGTAAGCCTTGCAATATTCTTTTTTTCTCTTCTGATGATTTACCTTCAAGTGGCTGTAATAATCCGGCTTTTGCAGCTTTAGCGTATTTCTCTTTCATGGATGCAGTTTTAGGTTCTGGGGGAAGACCAATATCAGCGCGTACCTTATCGATTAGCTTTTTCTCAGAGGCAGTTTTCCCCTCAGGAAGCGGCAGTCCCTGCATTGCTAATCCTTTAACAATCTTTTCTTTTTGCGAGGGAGTTTTTCCTTCCAATGGCGTAAGAAATCCCTCATCTTTGGCTTTACGTAGTTTTGCGGAAGGTGTAACGGATGGTGCACGCTCTCCTGCCTTTACTTTTTCTATGAGTGCTTTCTCTGTTGGGGTTCGTCCTTCGGGTAATGGGATACCTTTGTCATGTAAGCCTTGTAATATTCTTTCTTTTTCTTTTGGTGATTTACCTTCAAGTGGCTGCAGTAATCCGGCTTTTGCAGCTTTAGCGTATTTCTCTTTCATGGATGCAGTTTTAGGTTCTGGAGGAAGACCAATATCAGCGCGTACCTTATCGATTAGCTTTTTCTCAGAGGCAGTTTTTCCCTCAGGAAGCGGCAGTCCCTGCATTGCTAATCCTTTAACAATCTTTTCTTTTTGCGAGGGAGTTTTTCCTTCCAATGGCGTAAGAAATCCCTCATCCTTGGCTTTACGTAGTTTTGCGGAAGGTGTAACGGATGGTGCACGCTCTCCTGCCTTTACTTTTTCTATGAGTGCTTTCTCTGTTGGGGTTCGTCCTTCGGGTAATGGGATACCTTTGTCATGTAAGCCTTGTAATATTCTTTCTTTTTCTTTTGGTGATTTACCTTCAAGTGGCTGCAGTAATCCGGCTTCTGCAGCTTTAGCATATTTCTCTTTCATGGATAGAGTTTTAGGTCCTGGAGGAAGACCAATATCAGCGCGTACCTTATCGATTAGCTTTTTCTCAGAGGCAGTTTTCCCTTCTGGAACTGGCAGTCCTTGCATTGCTAATCCTTTAACAATGTTTTCTTTTTGCGAGGGAGTTTTTCCTTCCAATGGCGTAAGAAATCCCTCATCTTTGGCTTTACGTAGTTTTGCAGAAGGTGTAACGGATGGTGCACGCTCTCCTGCCTTTACTTTTTCTATGAGTGCTTTCTCTGTTGGCGTTCGTCCTTCGGGTAATGGGATACCTTTGTCAAGTAAACCTTGTAAAATTCTTTCTTTTTCTTCTCGTGATCTACCTTCAAGTGGCTGCAGTAATCCGGCTTCTGCAGCTTTAGCGTGTTTCTCCTTCATGGATGCAGTTTTAGGTTCTGGTGGAAGGCCAAGTTCAGCACGTACCTTTTCTATAACCTTTTTCTCAGAAGCAGTTTTTCCTTCAGGAAGAGGCAGTCCTTGCATTGCTAACCCTTTTAGTATCTTTTCTTGTTGTTCTTGGGGTTTTCCTTCTATAGGTGTTAAAAAACCTGCAGCTTTTGCCTTGCGTAGTTTTGCAGATGGTGTGGCAGACGGCACGCGTTCTCCAATCTTAACTTTAGCTATAAGTGCTTTTTCTGATGCCGTTCTTCCTTCAGGCAATGGTATACCTTTTTCATGCAAACCTTGTAAAATTCTTTCTTTTTCTTCTCGTGATCTACCTTCTAGTGGCTGCAGTAATCCGGCTTCTGCAGCTTTAACGTGTTTCTCTTTCATGGATGCAGTTTTAGGTTCTGGTGGAAGGCCAAGTTCAGCACGTACCTTTTCTATAGCCTTTTTCTCAGAAGCAGTTTTTCCTTCAGGAAGAGGCAGTCCTTGCATTGCTAATCCTTTTAGTATCTTTTCTTGTTGTTCTTTAGGTTTTCCTTCTATAGGTGTTAATAGACCTGCAGATTTTGCCTTGCGTAGTTTTGCTGATAGTGTGATAGACGGCACATGTTCTCCCGCCTTCACTTTAGCTATAAGCGATTTTTCCGTAGCGGTACGTCCTTCAGGCAAGGGTATTCCTTTGTCTTGCAAGCCTTGTAAAATTCTTTCTTTTTCTTTTGGTGATTTACCTTCAAGTGGTTGCATCAATCCGGCATCTGCAGCTTTAGCATACTTTTCTTTCATGGATGGTGTTTTAGGTTCTGGAGGAAGGCCAAGATCAGCGCGAACCTTATCAATAAGCCTTTTCTCTGAAGCAGTTTTTCCGTCAGGTAGAGGTAGTCCTTGCATTGCTAATCCTTTTATTATTTGTTCTTTTTGTGACGGAGTTTTCCCTTCTAAGGGCGTGAGTAGTCCTGCAGCTTTAGCTTCATGTAGTTTCGCAGATTGTGAAATAGACGGCGCGCGGGTCTCAGCTTTTACTTTAGCAATGAGAGCTCTCTCTGATGGTGATCGTCCTTCAGGCAAAGGAATTCCTTTTCTTTGTAAACTTTTTAGAATTTTTTCTTTTTGTGATGGTGTTTTATCTTCCAATGGCTGCATTAATCCAGCACTTGCTGCTTTTTCATACTTCTTTTTCATAGATGGTGTTAGAGGTTCAGGTGGAAGGCCAAGTTCAGTGCGTACCTTTTCACTTAATTTTTTTTCTGAAGCTGTTTTCGCTTCTGGAAGGGGCAATCCTTCCATTGCTAAACCTTTCATTATCTTTTCTTTTTGTGCTGGAGTTTTTCCTTCCAAGGGCGTTATTAATCCAGCAGCTTTAGCTTTTTTTAATTTTTCTGAGGGCGTTATCTTTTCGGATTCTTTGATTTTTTTTATTCTTTCCAACATTGTAGCAGTTTTCGACTCTGGAATTCCCAATTCCGCTTTTACTTTTTTGATCAAAGCTTTTTGAGATGCGGTTTTTCCTTTCGGCAAAGGTTGTCCTGTTTTGGCTAATTCTTTCAAAAACTCCTCTTTTTCTGCTGGAGTTTTCCCTTCTAACATTTTTTCAGCTTTTTTCATCCCCGATTTTGTTTTTGTACCTAGGGTGGCTATTGATTTCTTTTTTTCCCCGAGAAGCCTTTCTTCTTGTAATAAATGACTGCAAAGTATGCAATTACAATTATCACAATTTTTCTTTTTGTAACAGTCGTAGAGACTCTTCATTACTTCAAACATGGCGTCCGAGTTGCATGAACAGCAGCAGCTGTCCTGCGGTGTGCTCAATTGACAACGATAAACTTTCCATTTCTTATGCATGGGAAAATTAAACGAATTCAAATATTCGTTTAAATGGTATCCTGATACTTGGTTTACTATAAATTTAGAATTGAAAAATGTTTTCCTTTTTATGGCTTCAATGCTTTTTGTACTTCTATTGGATAGTTTGGGCCGTTTATTAATTTCAGTCATGCTAATATGTTTAGTGAGGAGCCTTCGGGTTTTATTCCAACCAGAGGGTGATAACCGAAAAGCGATTGCCGGCTGTTGACTATATTTCTTAGGATTAACCATTTTGTGGATTTTCATTTTTTTCTTATGTACCATGATGCTGATATCATTTATCCCAATACATGGATTGTTTTCTTTATTATACTGGCACAGGTCATATTGTAGTCGCTTGCGTTTATTTTTTTCGTCGTCTCTCATCTTGATCAATGTTATTTTATATTCACTATATTATTTTATAAATATCGAGAATTTAACTGACTATTTAGTATTTCTCATGCCTTTCCTTGTCTTGCTGATTGAGTTATGTTTATTTGGCGACTCTTCCTTTTTTAATTAGATTGTAAATGGGAGGGGCATTATTAAAACTTGGTACCATTTGCGTTTTATTATAGTTTGTTTCTCTCTGCGCATTATTGATTCTTCAGTAAAAGTTTAACTGAAACAGTAAGTTGATTTGAGTACTGATACATATGTTCGGTTATTTAAACAACAAAAGAAGATTCGCTTGCAGCCATTATTATATCATCAGCACATCGGATTTCAGAGAGAGACTATCACATAGCTCATATGAATTTATAATATTATTACGTAAAGTTATAATGTAAAGTTTTTAATGAAAAGGGTTCCTTATTAAGATTAAATAGGTATATTTATATCAATTAATTATCAATGCGGTTATGGCAAGCTGCCAGCCATAACGGACTGGTTGTCATTGCTGCTTGATTATGGGCGGGTTTTTTCATTTGTGCCGTCTACTTGACGTGCGCAAATACGTTAAAAATGGCCCTAACCATAGTGAAAACAACAAAATTGTGGTCCGAAATCAATATTAAATAGCATTGGCAAGTCGATGATATGATTTCTGTTTGAGTTACTCCACTGAGCTTGCAATTGGTTATCGGACCAAATGTGGTGTTATACCAGCTGTAGATATAGTGCATACAAGCAACCTGTAATCGTACTGCAGATTTCGTTTAGGACATCTACTTCCTCAATGTGAGCACAATGGTGCCAGATAGTCATCCCGGATGATTATGTCAACAAACATTGCCCGCCTTTTTTTGTGTCTCTTCTATCACGAGCAAACGCGTGGGGCCGCGGGAGTCTAAATTCTTCCACGGCCCCACATCCTCGTGCTGGCCCGGTCTGGCCGGGCCCCGTCTCCTGCACGGGGTAGTGGGGTGTTAAACTACCCCGTGCATCGCCTTAGAGGCGTGCGTCGACACTCGCGCGCGCCTCCGCCTCGGGGTCCATGGAATAGGGGGCGGGGACTTCCCCATGTCCCCGCCCGTGGACCCATTCATGGGGGCGGAAGAGGGCGTTATCCGCCCTTCTTCGGCGCCCGGTGCGTCTTCTGCGGCCCGGGAAGGCAGTTGAGATCTCCCTCTCCCGTTCCCCAGCTTACTTCTGCGACATCACGTCCTCGCAGAAGGACACCACTGCGTCCCACGACTCTGCGCTACCGACCATCCTCCGCACTACTGCCGGCAGCGTCAGGTCGCCTCCTACTTCATTTGTGAGGACACGGCGCTGCTCCTCCCAAGCTACGAGAGCGTGTGCTGTGCCGTGTCCTCTCCGCATTGGACGCAGTGGTGGCACCGAGCGCCCGGCTCCCTGCCTAAGCGATGCAGGTACTTGCCGAAGCAGCAGTGTCCCGACAGCACCTGCGTCACCCTGAACGACAGGGAGCCGTGCCTTCTCCCGAGCCAGTCGTCGAGTACTGGCCGGACCGCCTCGACGGTAGGGCGCATAAGCCTCTGCCGCCAGTCCGCCACCAGGACCTGACGGAGCTCCTCTCGGTGCAGCTCGATCTGCCGCTGCACCGGACTGGAGCCCCTTTTCCGCTCTTCCTCGCGCCATCGGTACAATGACGCGAGTACTTTCGCCTCTAGGTCCCAGGGCGGGGATCCGGCCAGGACGCAAGCCGCCTCGTAGGAAATCGTGCGGTACCCGCGGACGACCCTGACGGCCATCGCCCTCTGCGGCTTGCGCAGAATGGCGAGTGCTCCGGCCGTCAGGTCCATCGCCCACACAGGGGCCCCATACAGGGCCATGGACCGCACGATTCCCACGTATAACCGCCTACAGGCGGCGCTCGGGCCCCCCATGTTGGGAAGCAACGTTGATAGCGCGCCTGCTGCACCCATCAGCTTGGGCGCCAGTCGCCGGAAGTGGGGCCCGAATTCCCATTGGCTGTCGAGCACCAATCCCAGATACTTCATGGTGGACTCGACAGCTATCCGGGCCCCACTGACCACGATATGCGATCCCGTTTTTCGTTCGTTTTTTCGTTTCAAAATCGAATACTGAGTAATATGGCATTTTTAAATTAGTTTTTTTTTTAATTATTTGCAGGTTACCCTTTAATCATTTTTAGTACCAAATTTTAATTTAGTAAAAAAACACTCTTCACTGTTGAGTAATAATGCAGTTCAATCCACTCTTGATTTTTTTTTTTAATGAAACCTTAGGCCCACTCTAGGAATTACTCCTGTATTGTGGGTGTGTTTAGAAGGAATTTATATTATATATTATTTATATTATACGGACAAATCACACAAATTGAGCTAGCCCCAACGTAAGTTCGAGACTTGTGGTATGGGATACTAATTCAACGATTCTATATTATAATAGATACATATATAGATAAACAGTGACAGCCTCCGTGGCGTAGCGGTAGCGGACGCGGCCGCTGCGCGAGGTGGCGCGGGTTCGATCCCCGCACAGTGCAAGTATTTGTATGCATGAATATGAATATTTGCACTGGTCTGGTCGTGCCTCGGAAAGCACGTTAAGCGGTTGGTCCCGGTTGCCATACGAACATCTAGTGGCAGTCGTTACGGGTTGTTGGAGCCCTCAAAAGTCCAACAATTGGTCTAACTGCAATACTTCGATGTCGCCTTCGGGTTGTGGAGGTCAGACAGCAGTCGCTTCACGGAAAATGTAGAAGTATAGCCATATCAGCAGTTGGACTGGTAAAGCGGACCCCAGACTCCAAAGCTGAAAAAAAAGGCTTCGGATGCGACTGGGACTAACGCTGGGATGATGATGATGTGGGTGTGTTTACAAACATTTACACTCACATAAACAAACAACTACCTATCGGCCATCTAAATATTTATTCTACTCAGTCACTGCACCAACTGTGTTGTCAAGGACCTGCGCCCAATACTGCTCAAACTAGCACTTTATTGGCCAAGCGCTCCATGCCCACGCTTCCTCGGGCCAATAGTATAGTGATGCTAGACACTCACCTCCAGGTCCCAGGGCAGGGGACCCGCATGTTACGTGCTCTGCCTACACCTAATCAGCTGCATAGCGACATGATTGCTATTTACGTCAATCGGATGTTTCCACATAAAACTGCAACCAGCGTACTCTGCTGACACGACGCCTCGTGTCTCCGTTCACCTACTCTCGTCACGCTGACGCCGCAGCCCATTTTACTCCATTTTGCAATCGATTATTAAATTTTAATTAATAAATCAATAATAAAATTAAGACACTTCGGTACTAGCATCGTCCAAGTTTAGACACAAGATTTAGCCTAAGTTAATATTGTAATTTTCGAATAATTAAATCATTATTCAAGTAATTTCGGTTTTTTTTTAAGTCCTTCGGCTACCACCTTCATAATTGGCGCAGTTGGTAGGATATTCGAGGCAGCGCGCGGCACGGTTTAGATTTCCAACAATCGTTAATCTGCTGACTCCGATAGTAAGTTGCTGTCGGTATTTCCAAGTACCTCGTCGAATATCCGAACGCAGCAGTAGCGACGCAGCTGTAGACGTATCCAGGCATCGATACAACGAAAAAAAGAAAACCATGTTTATGTAAGTCCTTGAACCTTTCTTCAAGTGTTGCTACCTTGTCCTTCCTTTTACCTATATTAGATTTATTAAGTCAAGATTCTTCATCCACGAGAAAGTAGGAAGATATCTGTCTCTTCCAGACAGATAATTAGGACTAGGGAGGTGGATTCTAATGGGTTAATAGATTCAGATAATTTAGGATGAGATTTATTATTCGATAGCGACAAAATGGCATTGGACCCCGATACTATCTATAAAGCTTTGTGTGCAGTCCCCGATTTTGATGACAATCCGAATGTTCTAACACGGTTTATTAAAATATGCGATCAGCTCGTATTACAATATGTCAAGAATCTTCTTCTTTGTCCTAGCCACTTCCCATTATTTGGGGTCGGCTCTCCTCGTTCTTTTGCGCCAGGATGATCTGTCCTGGGTTGTCGAGATGTTCAGTTGGGCACGCTCTAAGTCCTTGGCCACTGTGGACCACCAGGTGGTTAGTGGGCGTCCTCTACCTTTTCTCTTATCTGGCAGTGCTAGTGCCCGTTTCACGACATGATCTTCGGGGCGTCTCATGACATGACCAAACCATCGTAGGCGGCTTTCGGCGAGTTTTTCTGCTATAGGCGCAACCTTGTAACTTCCTCTGATGTGCTCGTTTCGCACTTTATCGAGTCGAGTTACGCCCGCTGCCCATCTTAGCATCTTCATCTCGCTTACGTGCATCTTTTGTTCGTGAGCTTTCTTTATAGCCCGGCATTCGGCACCGTATGTCATGGCTGGTCTAATTGCGGTTTTGTAGGTCTTGCCTTTGGTTTTAACAGGCATTCTTGCGTCACATAAAACCCCCGTCAGAGCCCGCCACCTCTGCCACCCCACGTTAATTCTATGGGTAACATCGGCCTCAATGTTCCCGTCGGCTGTAAGAATCGAACCTAGATACTTGAATTGGGATACCTTTAGCACAATATGTCAAGAATGACCCGCATTAATAGTTAACAAATCAATGCTTCATAAACGGTATTTTAAATAAAATCACAGGTTCCGCAGCTTCAACAATTAAGTCCAACGGCATAGCAGACAATTGGCAAGGTATTCGTGATGGCTTATTAAATAATTTCTCTGACCAAAGGGACGAGACCGCCCTTTACAATGATATGTCTTTGCTGACACAAGGAAATAGCACACCGCAAGAATATTACGACAAACGCCAGATCCTTTTCAGCACTATAATGACTTATGTGTCATTGCACGAAAATTTAGCCACTACCATAGGAGCAAAGCGCGACCTTTATAAAAAGTTAACTTTACAATCGTACTTCAGGGTCTTAAAGAAACTTTAGGGTCCCGTATCCGATGTATGAGACCCGCAACGATTGAAAAGGCTCTGGAATTTGTACAACAGGAATTAAATGTTATGTACCTACAGCAACGTAACGAGAGTATTCTCGAGCGACGTAATTGAACGCAGCAAACCTTTAGAATGCCACCTGCAGTCTCTATGACCACACCGAAAGCTTTTAGTTTCCCTAGCGCAAGTCCCAGCTGGCGTAAACTTATGCCTATGCAGCAGCAGCAGGGGAGGCCGCCGTTCCAACATAACCAGGTAGGTCATCGTGGCCCTAATCAATTTACGCATACTCAGCAAATGTTTCGCGCACCCCCGCCGAATTATAACCCGCAAAGTAACGTGTTTAAATTGCCAAATAGTAACTCTCCAGCGCAGTGAGCGCAGTATACCAGTCCGAAACCGATGAGCGGTGTTATTAATTTTGCTCCAAAACCTCTAGGGCTTCTGAGACATGACTGGACTAAGTCAGGGAAACCACCGCCTAGCAATTACTTTAAAACACGTAAAATGAATTATAACGAGATTACCGACTATGAAGATGCTTATAATCACGCTGACTCTACGAACAACTCGACTATTATTACGAATATGACCCTTACTACTATTCTGAGTATTACAACCACGATCAAAACGACCCAAACTACCAGTACGCACAGGATAACTCTCAATCTAACGCTAAATGCCTAGACGCACCACAACCATCTACTTCTTCTAAACCTGATCAGGATTTCCGCAAAGAAAACGGATCAGAAAGAGTTAAAATAGAGTTGAGCATTCAGGCTAAAAGAGAATTACGCTACGTACAAATATCAAACCCGCCACTTAAGCTGTTAGTTGAGACCGGTGCCAACCAGTCTTTTATTAGCCCTGAGGCAGTTGAACGATATTTTTCACATACACTTACAAACTTTGATCCTTTTGAAGTCACTAATGCTTCTTACGCCCGTACTAGCGGCGCACCGTGTAGATCACACGAAAGATCCATCCTTAATTCTCATCCTGATGCGAGTTACTATTCTAGTCTCGTCACAACACGCCTGCCTGCGACGTGGAGGCCCCGGGTTCGATCCCCGGCCAGGTCATGATGGAAAACGAGCTTTTCCTGATTGGCCTGGGTCTTGGATGTTTATCTATATATGTATCTATTATAATATAGTATCGTTGAATTAGTATCCCATACCACAAGTCTCGAACTTACTTTGGGGCTAGCTCAATTTTGTGTGATTTGTCCGTATAATATATAATATAAATAATATATAATATAAATTCCTTCTCTGTCCATGCTGAAAGATTGTGTAACTCACTTCCGAGGTAGCATTCGTTGTTTAAACTCCAGTTCTGTATTGGAACGTCGTTTAAAACCTTTCCTATAAACTTACTGCAAGAGTTAGAAAAATCATTACCACATTCTTTGTAATTTTATAACTCAAGAACGGACTCACCTATCCAAACCAAATGTTTAGGCTTTGTTGTGACTAATTAGTAAATGGTTTATGTGAAGTTTGAACAAAATCCGCCGAGCGGTTCTTCATTTATCATGTTTTTTGCAATAAATGAATTCAATGAACGATGGATTATCGTCTCATCTATCTACATATATATATAAAAATCAATGTCACTTTCTTTGTAATTTTATAACTCAAGAACGGACTCACCTATCCAAACCGAATTTTTAGGCTTTTTTGTGACTAACAATTAGTAGATGGTTTATGTGAAGTTTGAACAAAATCGATCGAGTTCTTCATTTATCACGTTTTCACAAACGAATTCAATGAACGGAGGATCATCATCTCATCCATACTAATATTATAAATGCGAAAGTAACTCTGTCTGTCTGTCTGTCTGTTACGTTTTCCCGCTTAAACCTCTCAACCGATTTTGATGAAATTTGGCACAGACAATCTTTAGACCCTGAGAAAGAACATAGGCTACTTTTTATCGCGGAAAAATTTGATGTTCCCGAGGGTAATTTAAAAAGCGCGTTATAACCGAACTCCACGCGGGCGAAGCCGCGGGCGGAAATCTAGTCTTCTATACAACGTGTAACATAAAGGGTATATACACATCAAGGGCATGGTATCTTTACATGATATCAAACAATATTGGAAGGGTTTTTTAATCCTATTTCTTTATGTTAGGAAGTTATGAGAAAAAATACCGCCCGTGATAAGCTACTACCATACTAGGCGCGCATAATTATTGAAGACATTTATCGTGATTTTGGCAAGTAACGTGACGTGTAACGAGTAGTTATTAACGTATGTAGTGTGGTGCCACGTTTGTCATGATTTAATTGATGAAAAACACGTAACCGAAAATTTGGTATACACGTTGTATATACAACGTGTAACAAAAAGGGTATATACATACCAAGGGCATGGCATCTTTAGATGATATCAAACGACATCGGAAGGGTTTCAACTCAAAATAAAATACTCAAAAAATTGGTACCAAATTTTCGGTTTCGTGTGTTTCTAAAAATTAAATCATAACAAACGTGGCAGCACACTACATACGTTAATAACTACTCGTTACCGTCATGTTACTTGCCAAAATCCGATAAATGTCTTCAATATCTCTGTGCGACTAGTATGATAGTAGCCTATCACAGGCTGTGTTTTTTCTCATAACTTCCGAACATAAAGAGATAGGATTAAAAAACCCTTCCAATATCGTTTGATATCATGCAAAGATGCCATGCCTTTGTTATGTATATACCCTTTATGTTACACGTTGTATAAAATTCTATGCGACTTTCTTTGTAATTTTTCAATCCAACAATACTGTAATGGCACCAGATTGGCAGTGAAAAACTTATTACGAAATTTAAAAGGAGAAGTTTGTTTGTTACGGTGTATCCCTATGATCCCAATTGATATGCCGTTTGAGTTCAAACGATTACAATATCCTGTGCGTTTATCATTTGCTATGTCCATCAACAAAGCCCAACTTTATGTTGCCTGTTCGAGAGTCGTTACCCCCATCTGTCGTTGTTTATATTTGTTTATACATGGTAGAAATGGAAAAATAAAGAATATTGTTTATCTAAATGTTTTGGATTAAGTTTTGAAATTGCTAGCAATTAAAAAAATATTTTATGTTTGAATAAATAATTTTGATGACCCAATATTTTTTTTCTTATTATTTCACTTTATACGTAACGAAGCACGTATCGGGCCGCTAGTATATTATCCATACTAATATTATAAATGCGAAAGTAACTCTGTCTGTCTGTCGGTTTGTCTGTCTGTTACGCTTTCCCGCTTAAACCTCTCAACCGATTTAGATGAAATTTGGCACAGACAATCTTGAGACCCTGAGAAAGAACATAGGCTACCTTTTATCCCGGAAAAATTTGATGTTCCCGAGGGAAATCTAAAAAGCGCGAAAGTGGGCTGGTGCTGCTAAATGTCACCTGGCTACTTTGGATTCAGTGGAGAGGCGTGCGAAGAGGTTCATTGGGGACCCAAATTGAACTCGAAACTGTCTCCAAAGCCTGGAGCACAGACGTAGAGTAGCCAGCCTTTCGGTCTCCTACAGGATGCATTCTGGTGAGTGTGCAAGGGAACTGCATGATTTAATTCCCCCATCTCCGTTCCACCATCGGACGACCTGTCGTACGGCGACTTTCCACCCTCACGTTGTTAACACCACTACGATCCGGACGAAGCGTTTTGCTTCCTCTTTTATTCCGCGTACATCGAGGAACTGGAACAATTTGCCAGCGGCGGTGTTTCCGTCACACTACAATTTGAGGGTCTTCAAGGCTAGAGTGAATAGGCTCTTAATAAACTAGCTCGCTTTACCATCAATGATCGCATCACTGCTTACAATCAGGCGGGATTGCGGTCAAGCGCTAATTTATAAATTATAAAAAAAAAATATAACCGAACTGCGAACACCGACATGCGGGCGAAGCCGCGGTCGGAAAGCTAGTATTTATATATATTAGTATTATGATATATTTAATGTTTCTTTTAGTTTTAGACTTAAAAGATTCGTAATTTTATCTTCTTATTCTTATACACTATTGTCTACATTTTTATTTTGCTTCTTATTTCGCAGGTCTGCTGGAAGTAATTTCATAAGAAATAAGCAGCACCTTTGTTCTCAGTTTATCCCTATGTAATTTATTGTGTGTACATAAATATTAAATAAAAAAAAATCCTTCTTCTACCCCCAATTTTCTAGATTAAGATAAATGTTTATTTGATGATTAATTAATCGAGCCGCTGATGTATTCACGCGAGAACCCTATGGGACCACTATCAGCTAACAATATCCGCAAGATGACATTTTTCTTTGCCTTTATTCTGTCGGACAATTTTTATGCTTATCCGTTGGTAAAGCTTAGTACAAAAACGTCTTGGATTTCTTCATTTCGTCACTTAAACGACGCATATTAACGAACTAAATGTTTCCTAGCCCACCTACTACCACTAGCGATCGAGATTTTCTTTACCGTGTTGAGGCATGAGAAACAGGGGGTAAAGTTCACTTACCCTCCATAGAAAAGGGAGGATCCTCGGACCAGACGGGTGTTATGTCAGCAGGGTAAAATTGCGTAACACAGTAGCAATGGGTTTCATTTTGTCATTTTAACAACATTCATTGCGTTATACTATACATTGTTGCGAAAACACATTTTTCGAACATATATAAAAATGGATTAAGAATATATATACTAAATATATATTATAATAAGAATATATGTACTTAAACACGGAAAGCTCTAGTCGCCCTGCGTGTGCAGTATAATAATGGTTTTCGGGTGCTGTTTGGGTTACCTAGGTACATGTTCGGGCATGTTCGCTTTGGCTCGAGTGGATGACTTTTATGCCATCATGAGAAAGAAGGCGGCCTCGTTGCTCAGTAGAACTAGGACCAGCACTAACAGCATCCTACAAACCATGGCCGACAAGTTCGATGCGCCAGTGCTAAGACACTGGTTAGCATTGCTTGTGCGGCAGTCTTGACTAGTTTTTAAGTATTACTTACTAACCCTTAGTAGATAAGTTACTTTGTTGTCATTTAATAAATTAAATTATTATTATTATTAAAATTTATTCCATTTGATAGTAATTTTGACTAAAATTGTCCTGTAAATGGAAATTGCCCTACGCTTGCTGTTGGCTGCTTATAAGACGTATGCTAGTTGCACGGTAAACTCTGATTGCGAGATGTAGAATTCGTGTGACGTCAAATGACGCGTTGTTTATTTGTGGCGTTTGTAGGTACCTCATCGGAGATGAGATGGCAGCCCGACCAAAAACCAACACCGGTAGAAGTCGATTTATGGAGGATAATTATGATGATCTAAGAAGGTATATAGGTATATACTCAGTTACCAAATACGAGTGGTTGGTGAATCGGGCTCTGGATCACAATTAATAAATATGTTTCGGAGAAGATCGATTTCAATAACAAAAAAGAGGAAATGTTTTTTACTTTACCTGACATGTTATGGTTTTATTAAAACATCATGCTTGTTTTCTCTGACACTGTGTATGAATTATATACCATTGAAAACTATGCAAGCATGTTAATTTTGCAAGTTAATTTTGGGTAGGCATATGAACGAATACGTTACAAATGACATGTGATCGTATGTCATACGATCTAAGTTTTGCACGGAGCATTTGGCACTTGTCTGCGGTCATAACACATTGCTGTATTGGTTATGGCCAGTTATTCTAGTAACAGCCCAAGAGCCCACGATGATCAGACCTTCTTTATTTTATAAAAGCAGAAAGTTTTTCTCTTCATAATTATCCCCAACACAAGAACAGATTGAACAGAACAGTTGTAGCCTCGCGTTCAAACCTACAGCTGTGTCTGACAAAATAGAAACACCATTAAAACTGTCTGGCTACTGAGGTAAAATACATATTTTTATAAGTCTCCAAGTAGCATAATATATAATTCAGCTTTTATAAAGAAATAATAACTATATTTTTGTTAAGTTTAGGGGTGGCTAGTAAGGCATGGCAACTTCACTAAGTATTTGGCAATGGGAGACGGGATTTGTAATGTTAACCCACAGAAATTATAAAAAAATTAAACTTATTACATCGTCAACTTTTTCGCCGCTCGCAAGCCCTGTGCAAGTAACCAAAACCCTTTTTTTTTCAAAGGAGGAAAAATCCTCATGGACGATCCTCCGCTCGGGGACGCTGAGGGGTCTGCCGGACTCTTACGGGCTAAAAAACTACCTAAGCGTTCGTCATCCGGGGTACCGGGTCCTCCCAATTATACGGTACCCCCGGTAGGCCTTAACTCGTCTTCGCAGTTCGACGGTTCGCGCGTGAGCAGCCCTCAGCGCCTGCTCTCCTCATCTGAGCGGCGTGTGCGAACACGTCACAACGTCAACACGGCCATGTGCCGGACGTTGGACTCCCCGGGTCCTTCGCCCGTCGGCCATTATCATGGAGGCAGTAGGTCAACCTCGGCCCTGCGACGGTAATCACTGCGCTGTCGCCTGGAAGAGGGAAAACTCTGTGCCTCTCTTTCCCTCTCGGCCGTCTCCTATGCCTGCATTACTGCTTCGCAGAAGGAGACGACCCCATCCCATGCGCTCTCGCTCCCGACCATGGCTTTACAGACGGCCGGAAGCGAGAGATCACTCCCGCCTAGCGCCGCTACTAGCGCACGGCGCGGCTCGTCCCACGCCGGATACTCTTCCAGCGTATGGCGCGCCGTCTCCTCAGGGCAGCCATCGCAGTGATTTCATACCGCTGTCAGCCCCACAACTAGGCTTGCCAGACCGCCGCGAAATCCGGGAAAGTGCCGGAATCTTGCCTCTTGTCCCGGAACTAGCGGTAATTGTCCCGGATTTTAAACACTCATAATTTTGTAACAAAATAAACTACCAACGAATGAAATGACATGGCTGCCTCCTCTCTGTCTGATTCTTTCACTAACGGTAAGTTCCTATCTGGCAACCCTACCCACAACCCAGACTCCATGCTCTTATGTATTCGTTTATATGTTGGAGAAATGCGCATGAAGTTTCAACTTTTATAAAATAACGAAGGTCTGGCCGTCTTGGGCTCTTGCTGTATCTTATTTGGCTGTACATGGTTTTTTTGGCGCCTGGTTAAAACCAAAATATGCATCGCTAATGGAAATAAATACCAACTGAAAACTCTTCATAAGTAACTGCACTGTTGGCCGTCTACAAACCGCAATTGTTTATATTTACTTTTGTGTTGATCAGAGAAGAAACTACATAATTATATATGCCAAAGTCGAGCTATAGAAAAGGGATGGTTTTGCCACTGGCGAAAAAGCAGTGGTAATGCAAATGTAAATGAATGAGTGAACACTTTATAATTTATTTTATGTAAATATTCTTCAATTTATTTTTGTCATATGTTAATTCTAGCACACAAACACCGTCACGATAATTTATACACCGTTACACCACAAGCGTCAGTAGGCACTCAACAATGCGGCCACGGAGTCGAGCTCCAACACGAACAGAACTTGAACTGCCCTGCTTTATTGTGCTTTTTGTTGTGTTTCTCTGTACAGAACGTCCGGAAAATAACCTCCATTTTATCACCACTGCCACAGCAAATGAGGGCTCTGCTGTGGGCTATTCTCTATGTAGACACAAGAAATAGACTTCGGAAGTAATCAAAGCTATGTAATATCATGATAATAAGGACTACATAAGACAAAATAAAAGAAATCAAGTCCGCCTACAGGATCAATATCCTCTCCGAGGTCTATCACTTCATCAACAGTATCATCACCACCTTCATATTTATCAAGCGCATTAAGATCATCATAATACCTGCAGGGTAATTTTGTAACATACTATCCTACTGATAGTGTGTTACGCAATTACAATCCATACTAATATTATAAATGCAAAAGTATCTCTGTCTGTCTGTCTGTCTGTCCGGCTTTCACGACAAAACTACTGAACCGATTGTAATGAAATTTGGTACACAGATATTCTAGAGCCTGAGAAAGGACATAGGCTATATAACATCCCACTACGACCAATAGGAGCAGAGCAGTAACAAAAAAATGTTGCAAAAACGGGAGCGAACGCGTATGTACACATTGCTCCCATTATTTTAATGATAGTAATGGACTAATGGTGCTGATGTATGTAATTAGGGTGCTGATGTATGTAATTATGGTGCTGATGTATGTAATTAGGGTGCTGATGTATGTAATTAGGGTGCTGATGTATGTAATTAGGGTGCTGATGTATGTAATTAGGGTGCTGATGTATGTATTCCCACTGAACCTGAGTTGAGTAGAAAACCAGCGTCAGGCACTATTAGTTGTTTGGTATTTTCGCTGAACTTAGCCTTTTTGGCGCAGCCGGCAGGCACACATTCCTGCGAGTTTTCTACATTGGTCTTTTGATACAATTTTTCTAGATTCTATTTTTTCCTTTTTACTTTACCAGAGGTGTATATGTCTGGTATATTATGTGACTTTAAAGCGCTCTACACAGCAAAGCCAGCGGCATATGTCGGCAACATCTTGCTGGCGGGCTAGGATGGCGGCTTCAGTCATTGCAAGTCGTAAAACTTTGCCAGCGGCTCGACATAAACTTATTTGGTAGTTAAAATACTAGCACCGTGCTGCCAAGTCCTACAAGAAGGCGCTCAAGAAGGCTCGCTTCGACCGCATTACCCATATTGGCAACAAGTTATCTGCGCAGCCATCCGGTAGCAGATCTTTTTGGTCCCTTGCCAAATCGGTTGGGGCGAACTTCTGTCGGCCCTCACTGCCTCCGCTGGTTAGGCCTGATGGAACACTGGCTCATACGGCGAGAGAGAAAGCAGGTCTCTTTGCATCTCTCTTTGCCCATAATTCGCGTCTTGATATTGGCAGTGCTACTCCACCTAATTTACCTTATTGCGGAGCTTCAATGCCTGAGGTTCGCATTAGAAACAAGGAGGTTCTGAGAGTACTGTGTCGTCTGGCCGTGAATAAGGCTAGTGGTCCGGATGGTATACCAGCGATTGTTCTTAAAGCATGTGCGCCCGAGTTGTCTCCTGTATTGACGCGCTTGTATCGCCTCTCATTTAGGACTGGTATAGTGTCCAGTGGTGGTGTGTGTGTGGTGTGTGGATAGAGTCCTGGAAGCTTGCTAACGTGCAGCCCGTGCCCAAGAAGGGTAGTCGTGCCGATCCTGCCAACTATCGGCCGATTTCGATCACCTCCATACTTTGCAAAATTATGGAGCGTGTATTGAACTCGCGCCTCTTGGCATACCTGGAAGGTAACGATCTCCTCAGTGACCGACAGTACGGGTTTCGCCGCAATCGATCAACTGGGGACCTACTAGTGTATGCCACTCACTTGTGGGGCGAGGCCCTCGAGAAGAATGGGGAAGCGATTGCTGTCTCCCTTGATGTCTCGAAGGCCTTCGACCGGTTATGGCACGCTGGCCTTTTTGAGTAAGCTTCCAGCGTACGGCATTTCCCCTAGCCTGACTGGCTGGGTAAAAGACTTCCTGACTGAACGGTCCCTCCGAGTTGTTGTCGACGGATGCTCTTCTGAGCCCATGTCAACTAATGCCGGTGTTCCTCAGGGGTGTGTTCTCTCTGTAACTCTGTTCCTGCTGCATATTAACGATCTGCTGATGCCCGGTATCTATGGGTATGCAGATGACAGCACAGTTGTAGAGAGATACCTGCCGGATGCTCGGGCTAGTAGGGAATCAATCCGGTCCGAAAGAGAGGCCATGGTTGAGCGAACGAGTGTTGCACTGCTGGCAGTCTCCGAATGGGGCAATGCCAATCTTGTAGCATTCAATGCCGCCAAAACACAGGCGTGTCTTTTCACCGCCAAAAGGAGCCCGTTCACCTTGGCACCTACTTTTCGGAATGTGTCCTTGGAGTGTTCCGACCGCCTTCAGCTTTTGGGGGTTGAGATTTCCTCGGACCTTAACTTTGGGCGGTTCATTGAGTCCAAGGCTAGGGTGGCTGCCAGGAAGCTTGGCGTTATCGCAAAGGTCCGGCAGTACTTCACACCTGGGCAGCTTCTAATGTTATACAAAGCACAGGTCCGTTCGTGTGTGGAGTACTGCAGCCACATTTGAGCTGGTGCTGCCAAGTGTCACCTGGCCACTTTGGATTCAGTGGAGAGACGTGCAAAGAGGCTGATTAGTGACCCTGATCTAACTCGAGTTGGTCTCCAAAGCCTAGAGCACAGGCGTAGAGTAGCCAGCCTTTCGGTGTTCTATAGGATGCATTTCGGGGAGTGTGCGAGGGAATTGCATGATTTAATTCCCCATCTCCGTTCCACCAGCGGACGACCCGTCGTACGGCTGGTTTCCACCCTTACGTTGTTAACACCACTACGATCCGGACGAAACGCTTCGCCTCCTCCTTTATACCGCGTACATCGAGGGACTGGAACAATTTGCCCGCGGCGGTGTTTCCGTCGGACTACAATTTGAGTGTCTTCAAGGCTAGAGTGAATAGGCTCTTAATAAACTAGTGCGCTTTACCATCAACGATTGCGTCACTGCTTACCATCAGGCAGGATTGCGGTCAAGCGCTGGTTTATAGTGTGTGCTGAAATGTCGCCGGGGTATAAAGGTCGAAACATACTATCAAAACGTGACACGACACCACGCCACCCGACGCATGTCAGTACGTATCAATTCATATATTTAATATGGTCAGAAGCGCATAGGCAACACGCTATGTGACCACACGCCGCAACATCCAACCGATTTGGATCAGCGTGTTGCCGGGAGAGGGGAAGGACACGCCACCCGATGAATCAGCGCAGTGTGTTTCTAGGGCGATTATATTAAAAAATATAAATTGGTTTATAATTTCGGATGAAGAATTAGTGAAACGGCGCGGTACTCAGGTCCCCACGGTTTCACCCGCGTGGGTATCCATGTTTTTTTTTATATGCTACGCTCCTATTGGTCGGCCAGCTATCCAGCGTGATGTTACATAGCTTATAGCCTACGTAAATTAATAGGCTATCCATCGCAAAAAGATTTTTTCAAATCGGAATAGTAGTCCTGAGATTAGAGCGTTCAAACAAAAACTCTTCAGCTTTATGTATTAGTGTAGATGAGTACGGCTTTCTTTATTTACTGTTTCTGTACAAAATAAATCCCCAAAATCTCCAATAAATCTTCTTCAAAATCTTCATCTAGCTCGTCTTCAAGCAGAATCCAATCCATGGCCACGTGACACGTGTATACACTTCAGTCTTTCGTGAGAGACTACACCCCAGAGTACTTCGTACTTCGACCTATAAGGTAGAAACATACTATCAAAACGCAACGCCATGTGTTGTGCCGACACCCGACACTACGACACGGCAATACGCCACGCGATGCTACAACACGTATCGTGTAGTGTAGTCTCTCATGAAAGACTGAACTGTATTGACGTGTCACGTGGCTATGGATTCGATTCCGCTTGAAGACGAGCTAGATGAAGAAGATTTATTGCAGATTTTGGGAATATATTTTGTACAGAAACAGTAAATAAAAAGAAACCTACTCATCTATACTAATATAAATAAATATATACGGACAAATCATACAGATTGAGCTAGTCCCACAGTAAGTTCGAGACTTGTGTTATGGGATACTAACTTAACGATACTATATTTATAATAGATACATATATAGATAAACATCCAAGACCCAGGTCAATCAGAAAAAGATCGTTTCCCATCATTACCTGGCCGGGGATCGAACCCGGGGCCTTCACGTCGCAGGCAGGCGTGTTGACCGCTACGCCACGGAGATCGTCGTAATATATAAAGCTGAAGAGTTTGTTTGTTTGTTTGAACGTGCTAATCTCAGGAAGTACTGTTCCGATCTAAAAATATTTTGCGATGGATAGCGGCTTTAGGCTATATAACATCACGGTGCGACTAATAGGAGCCGAGCATATAAAAAAAACATATCGAAACCCACGCGGGTGAAACCGCGAGGACCTGAGTACCGTTTCACTAATTCTTCATCCGACATTGTGAACCAATTTTTAAACAAAAAAAAAAATATATCTTTTATTATAACCGCCATAAAAACGTCGGGTGGCGTCGTTACGGGTTGTTGGAGCCCTCAAAAGTCCAACAATTGGTCTAACTGCAATGCTTCGATGTCGCCTTCGGGTTGTGGAGGTCAGATGGCAGGCGCTTCACGGAAAAAGTCGAAGTTTAGCCATATCAGCAGTTGAACTGGTAAAAGCGGACCCCAGATTCCAAAGCTGAAAAGTCTTCGGATGCGACTGGGATTAACGCTGGGATGATGATGAAACTAGTGCTTAACCGCGATCCCGCCTGATGGTAAGCAGTAGTGGTTCTCGGTGGTAGGCCACAACATCGGCTGCCAGCAGAAGTTACCATTCACCAGTCAAATGCCTGCCGCCAAGCGATAGGTCGTGTTCCGACGATTGAGCAGTTGTATTGCGACGTGTGTCGGTTACGAAGCGCCAAATCATGTTGTGTTGCGGGTTTGATCGTGGAGGGTCTCCACATCAATCTCCTTCTGTCGCAACATCGTTGGTCGTGTTATTATGTTTAACATTGTATCACCTCGCTCTACTGCCGTCTTCCTTCTTATTTAGTAATAGTAGAACAAAAACAAGGCGAAACCCTCTTCTGGATCGTAGTGGTGTCAACAACATAAGGCTACATATTCGTCGTACGACGGGTCATTCGCTGATGGAACGGAGATGGCGGTATTAGGTCATGCAGTTTCTGCACACATTCCAAAATGCATCTTAGAAAATACCGATAATCTGGCTACTTTACGCCTATGCTTCAAGCTTTGAAAACCGTTTTCAACTAAATCTAGGTCGCCAATTAGGCTCTTCGCACCCCTCCAAATCCACAGTTGCCAGGCGGCTTTCTGCAGTACCAGCTCAAGTGTGACTGCAGTACTCCACATACGAGCGATCCTGCCTTTTGCTAATAATTGACATGCATTAACATTTAAAAGAAACTCGATGAAGAAGTCCCTAAATAATTTTTCAGCAAGGTTAAGTTTCACGCCTATTGAAGCAAGGAGGATCCCAATACTTTTTTCTTTTCATATAAGTACGCGTGATTTCGTCAGTCCAATTATCGGTTTGTGTAGACCGCTTACAAGTCCAAATCATGGGCCATGCCTACAGTTTCTGATATTTTACAACGATAGATTGCTTAGCTATAAATTCTTCAATACCAATATTGCAAAGACTTTATACAATATGTTAAGAAAACCCTGTCATAATAATAAAGGTTAGGTAAATACATGACCAAATAAAATATCAAATTTCACATAATCATCATAGTAACAGTACTAGTGAATTTCGAAATAATATTTTTTCCCGCGAATTAATTCCAACTTCCCCAAAATTTGGTAGTTTTTAAAAAGTACTTAACAACATTATTTTTGACGGTATAATTCTGAGCCAATAGCGATGCGGCCGTGTGCCGCGTTATCTGCCCCTCTTCGCCCGTGCCTGTATGGCCTACTGCACATGTTTTAAGTTACCCCTTTTTGCGAAATAATATTTTTTGAAGGGGGTTTTTTTAAGTTTAGCCCGGCTTTGTAGGCATTAGTAGAATCAGTTATTGATACCTAACAATACCTTCACGGATCGGACAGAGTTTTCTTTACATATTGTATACCTATGCCTAAAATATTTTCTCTCTTTAACATTGTAAGTATAAGTAAACGCTAACCTTCGTATTTCAAGACGAGTTCTAACTTACGACAGCGATTGATGCTGTAAAAATCTCACCGTAGTGACCTTAGAGTAAATTGTCAATCTCTAGCATTAGTTGGATTGGCAACTCACTCCACGCTTATTTTGTCTAAGTTTCGGTGAGACGGTTACAGAAGTCCAGCAGTGGACCTCTATAGGCTGAAGATGAAGAAGAAGGTTACAGAATCACACTACTGGCCTGAGCTTGCGAGACAGTTACTGTATGTCAAATTTCGGACCACTGAATTCATTCATTTATTTATTCATAACAATTAACATTGTGTTGAACTTTACAAAACTCGGGCTTAAACTAGGTCTTGCCGCCAGTTTTTGTAACAAAAACATTAAACTTTGTAAAATCTCATATGGTGAACATAATAAAGAGTATTCTATTCTAATGACTCAATTATTTCATTCCTGGGACTAAAGATAAACCTATTGGTTTTTGTTTTTAAAGGATATAATAAAACATATTATTGATTGACCTTGTTTACTTAGTAATAATTATATCCCAGAAAACTTCACTTTTAGAAAATATACAAAACGGTGAATTTTTTTGTTCACTAATATCGAAATTGACTGTAAAAAAAATACAATATAAGTATTTAACAAGTTTCAAGAATGTTCAGTGTTTGAAATGTTCTTTTTTAATACAGTTGCTCAAAAAGTGGTGTATTGCAGGGACGTATAGCGTTCGGAAAGTAGGCTATTACACATTCGTGCTTTTTCTTTACCTTTTCCGAACTAGTGCGTTCTCTTTCCCAACTGTCAAAATATTGTCTATTAAAAATAAAAAAAAACCAACCATGAAGTTTTTACTTTAAAAAAATCATAGAAGTTTTTATGATTCATGCAAATAATTCTAAAAAGAAGCTACTAATTTGTTTCAATATCAGATTTAATGATTTAATTCAATGGGTTTTATTTAATTTCATCTCATTTCATTTTCATTTCATATCAATAAAAAAATTCTACTGAAGACTTGGCTGTATGGGCATAGTTCCCTTTGCCTAATCGAATGGGTGAAGAAAAAAAAATCTCTGCTTATATTCTTTTACGGTTTGCGCCATTTTTCAAAAATTTTCTTTGCGAGTTTAGTTGTTTGTTGCACAAAATGAGTAATTTCGACGATATTTTATTTGAATTAACACCACCGGAACTCAGTATAATTGCACAAAATGCTTCGGAGAACATTTTACCGGAAAAGTCAAAAAGTCGCTACATATCTTTATACAACGAATTTATTGCGTGGAGAGAAGATAAAAAGGCAAATAGTTTTTCAGAAAATGTTATGTTGGCATATTTCTCCGAACTGTCAGCAAAATTAAAACCTTCTACATTATGGTCGAGGTTTTCGATGATAAAAAGTATGCTGAAAATAAGAAACAACGTGGATATAAGTCAATACCCAAAACTAAATGCTTTCTTAAAACGACAATCAGACGGTTTTACAACTAAAAAGTCGAAAATATTAACATCGAATGAAGTGGAAAGGTTTTTAAACGAAGCTCCCGATGATCGTTATTTAGCCACAAAGGTAATTCATTAATAAGTACTTATATTTTTCTTTAGTATTCAGTTTACGAAATCGCAAAATACAGTCATTAAATTATTTAAAAAAATATTAATCAAATCCCTTTTTTTTGTAGGTTGCCCTGATTTTTGGCATTGTTGGTGCTTGCCGCAGAGAGGAGTTATCCAATATTACTTTAAAAGATATTGAAGCCAATGAAAAAATGCTACTAATGAAGATTCCGAATACAAAAAATAAGATACCGAGAAGCTTTGTTGTTGAAGGAGATTTTCTTAGAATAGTGCAAAAATATATGAATTAGCGGTCCCAAAAAGGAAAATCCGACCGTTTTTTCCAAAATTATCAAAAAGGAAAGTGTACATCTCAAGCAATCGGGATAAACAAATTTGGTATTATGCCAAAAGAAATAGCTATGTTTCTTGGCAGACCAAGAAACGTAGCTATTTCTTTTGGCATATTATTGATGCAGAGTATTATACTGGGCACATCTTCAGGAGGACCTCTGCTACATTATTGGCAGATTCAGGAGTCAATTTGACGTCCTTAAAGCGACTAGGAGGTTGGAAGTCAGACAAAGTTGCAGAAGGCTATATTGCTGATTCATTACACAACAAACTAGAAACTGGGAAAAAAATCACACAATCCATTAATTTAAAGTCCAGTCCGTCACCTTCACATGACAATAGTGAAGAGAAAGTTCGTCCATTTACCTTCGTTGATAATGATAAGTCATTAGATCCAATTCCATCAACTAGCAAACGCCATTGTACATTGTCATTGCCATTGTACCTTTGACAAATATACATGAACAATCATACGAAATTAATAATAGTTTGTCTCAAACAGTAAATATGCAACCTAAAACTTCCCCAGTTCCCAGTCCCCAAAACGCCACCAGTCCGCAAGGCGCAACGTGTACTGGTGGAGCGACCACCTTGCGTGGTTGCGCGTCGAGTGCGTCGTGGCTCGCCGCCAATACACGCGCTACCGGAGACGACGTCGACGGGATCCCGTCGAGGAAGCCGCGCGGTATGGGGTGTGCGGCGCGGCCCAAGAGAGTCTGTGGCTGGCCATCGGCGACTCTAAGTCGCGGGCCAGGGAAGAGCTGCTGGGGTCCCTAGATCGGGACCCGTGGGGGCGCCCCTACCGTTGGGTACGGGGCAAGTTGCATCCCTGGGCGCCCCCACTGGTGCAAAGTATCCAACCCCAGCTGCTAGAGGCGGTGGTATCCACCCTCTTCCCTGAGCGGGCGGGACATGTTCCCCCGGCGATGGTCTCACCCTCAGCCACAGACTCTCTAGAAGAGAAGGGCACCGATGTCCCCGAGGTGACGCAAGCAGAGACGGGAGGGCCGTGTCGCGGCTCCGGGCCAAGAATAAAGCGCCCGGACCCGACGGAGTTCCTGGCCGAGCTCTCGTCCTGGCTCTGAAGGAGCTAGAGCTCCAGCTGAGGGGGCTCTTCACGGCATGCTTCGGGCAGGGTCAGTTTCCCAGTGTGTGGAAGGAAGGGAAGCTGGTCCTGCTCAGGAAGGAGGGGCGCCCCGCGCACTCGCCGTCCGCGTATCGGCCCATAGTGCTGCTCGACGAGGCGGGCAAACTTTTTGAGCGTATAATCGCAGATCGCCTCGTCGGCCACTTGTGCAGAGACGGGCCGAACCTGGACGACAACCAGTTCGTTTTACGTCGGGGGCGCTCCACCATAGACGCAATCATGCGCGTGAGAGCCCTGGCGGAGGATACGGTATCCCGGGGTGGGGTGGTGTTGGCGGTGTCTTTAGACATTTCCACCGCCTTCAACACCCTACCCTGGAGCTGTATTAGGGAGGCCCTGAAATACCATCGGGTGCCTCCCTACCTCCGCCGCATAGTAGGGGCTTATCTGGAGGATAGATGCGTCATCTATCGGGGACGTGACGGTGCCTCGGCACCAAATGTCGTGCGGTGTTCCACAGGGATCGGTCTTGGGACCGCTCCTGTGGAACATCGGCTACGACTGGGTGCTGAGAGGCGAGCTTCCGTCGGGCGCCGACTTGACGTGTTATGCGGACGACACGCTTGTCACTGCCCGGGGGAGCTCGCACAGGGAAGCGACGTTTATAGCCATGGCTGCGGTGTCACAGGTGGTGACCCGCATCCGGCGCCTAGGCCTGGAGGTAGCCCTTGACAAGTCGGAGGCCATGGTATTCCATGGCCCCCGGCGTGCGCCGGCGCCGGGATCACATATTGTGGTCAGTGGTGCCCGGATAGCTGTCGAGTCCACCATGAAGTACCTGGGATTGGTGCTCGACAGCCGATGGGAATTCGGACCCCACTTCCGGCGGCTGGCGCCCAAGCTGATGGGTGCAGCAGGAGCGCTGTCAACCTTGCTTCCCAACATGGGGGGGCCCGAGCGCCGCATGTAGGCGGTTATACGTGGGAATCGTGCGGTCCATGGCCCTGTATGGAGCCCCTGTGTGGGCGATGAACCTGACGGCCGGAACACTCGCCATTCTGCGCAAGCCGCAGAGGGCGATGGCCGTCAGGGTCGTCCGCGGGTATCGCACGATTTCCTACGAGGCGGCTTGCGTCCTGGCCGGATCCCCGCCCTGGGACCTAGAGGCGAAAGTACTCGCGTCATTGTACCGATGGCGCGAGGAAGAGCGGACACGTGGCTCCAGTCCGGCGCAGCGGCAGATCGAGCTGCGCCGAGAGGAGTAAAAAAGGGCGTGCCTGGCCAACTATGTAAATGGATTTTTAATTTCTTAAATAATAGAACACTCTATATAAGGCACAATAATACATTGTATGGTCCAAAATCTACATCTAAAGGTACAATGCAGGGTGCTATATTATTATATAGCAAAGGAGACAGTAATTACTGTACAAGACAATACCATCCAATTTACAACTTTACATATTTACACAAGTGAATTAAGTAAACTTGTGTATAAATATATACACAAGTGAAATATGTAAATTTGTAAATAGCAATTTAGATATTTTGCAGTTTGCAGATGATATTGTCTTGTACAGTAATTATAATGTAGAAATTGCAATTGACAATGATATATTACATTTAAAAATTAACCCCTACAAAAGTAGTGTATATTTGGAAATGAGAATACAAATTCAAAAGTAATTTTTATTGGTGAAATTATAAACACAACAACTTCAAAGAAATTTATAGGCTTATTAAGTGCCAGAAAATTAAATTTTGGGGGACATATTAAATACATACCATAGAATGCCCTAAAAGGTTTAAATAAAATTAAATGTCTTGCAGGTGTTTCATGGGGAGCAGACCCAAAAATATTGTCAATTTTATATAAAAGTATAGTAAGAAGTCATTTTGACTACAGTTCACTAATGTATATAAATAGTACTCATGTAAATAAATTAGATCTTTTGCAGAACAGAGCTTTGAGAACAATTTCTGGTGCAATGCGCTCTACTCCCTTAAGGGCCATGGAAGTGGAGACTAAATTGATGCCTTTAATTTTGAGACGTGTTCTACTTACTGAGAGATTCTGTCTTAACCTTTTGAACGCCAATCACTTCTATACAAGTTCGAGATTTTCGTGCCCTCAGCGCCACTACTTGATTAGAAGTAATCACAGTATAAAATAAATTTACGACTTTTAAAAGACCTTTTATTTTGTTTTTAAGGTAATTTGCCCTGCCTTATATTTAGCCATATTTTTAACTTTTTCACACATAATACCTAAGTTCTTATTTGTTTTATTGTCAATAGAAACAAAAACGCCAGAAAATATTTTAATGCCACCAGTGCCAATTACTTGATATCAAGTAAGCCAGTGATGTGACACGATGAAGACCTCGCTGTATTTCATCTCGTCGAAATGATCATAAATACTATTATTTCAAGAAAATGATGTAAATAATTAATATTTTGTGAATATTGTACACTATAAACTAGGTTTTATTCACCTAAATGAAGAATGAATAGGTTTTCTAATTATTGTCGATAGTGAAACACCGTTTGAAAAACCCATCCCTACAAAGTTAGTTAGTTTTCAGTCCGCACGCGCCACCGACTTGTATAGAAGTAAATCTGTGACGTCATATGCGGATCGGTTTCAAGGTCATAGTTACTTTGTGCATTTTAGTGTAGTGCAATGTTTACATCTTGAGTTGGTGCACATGTTCTTACAAAAAAAAAATGTGACTGTGAATATGACGAATTATTGAGAGTTGTTCAAGTTTGAATCAGAATTTTCGACACAATTCGGCTAAACTATAGTTGGTGGACCGTTGAAGTGGGCGGCAAGACTTCTAGGGCTGAAAGACCTTGGCCTAAGACCCCTCTATGTAAAATTTGGAATGATGAAAACCTATACTTTCCGAGAAATTAATTCACAAAAATCACTTTAAATTCACAATTTTAGGTTATGAATCGGAACTTTTTTTTTTTGGATCACGGAATCGGGTCTTTTTGTTGTCATTGCGTTCCGTTATACTTCTTGTTGAAGACCTGTCATATTATTTATTTGAAATTATTATGTATTATTTTTATGTTAATAGTAATAATTAGTCTAAAAGGGGGCTCGGGGGGCGAAGGCCCCCGCCAAATAAAAAAAAACAATTGTTATATTTAGGCTAGGTTAGGTTAGGTTAGAACAGTGACCAAAACGGAGCGCGAGCCGAGCGAGCGAAGCGAGCGTGCTGCGGCAGCGGCCGGCGAAGCGCCAGAAAAACATATACATATTAAATAAATTTTGATAAATTAAAAAAACATCTGCCATAGTAAATTAAAAATCACGCAAATTGTTACGTCATAGCAATTAATTATTGAACTTAGCCTCAAAATTTTCAATTTTAAATTTCTCGGTAACGATAAGTTTTCATCATCCCTTCTTCAAGGGGGGGTTCCTCCCCCTCCCCATATTATAATCCCCAATAATATTGGAAATCATTCTTTCCCTAAAAATATAAATTTCAATTTAGAACAGAATATTAAATAAATTTCAATAAAGATTATTTTTGTGTCTCTATAGCTTTCTGGGGGCGGTAAATCAATTTTTTTCTCTTGAATTTCTTGTTCTTGCCCTCGAACCTCGAAGTTAAAATTCCGGTCATACGATTCAAGTCTGGATAATAATTTTAGATTATTAGGGTTGAAACATTCAAAATATGGCAATATTAAGTATCATCTTGTCACGACATGTTGAATCTGTCAGATTTCTTTATTAGATTTTCATCTTTATCGCTAAAGCATTAAGGCTCAAGGTTAATTGGGAATATTTTACAGTTTCAGGAAGTTTGACCTGCTGTCATCCGTACGTAAATATTAGACAAATAGAAACAACCTGTAAGTAAAGCCACAGTTTTTTAATCTAAAATATTACCATTCCTTCTCGGTACGATTGCTCAAGAAAAGAAGTTTGTCGAGCCTTTTTAACAATAGGTGGTTACGGGTTTTAGTAATTGTACTACAGACGACAGCACATCAAGCTGCTACATTTATTAATATAGATTTTCAACTATATTGCTAAAGCATTAAGGTTCAGGGTTGAGTAGGAATATTTGACAATTTCGGATAGCTTGATCTACTGTCGTTGGTATTTCCAGCTTTAGAAAGTAATCTGTCTGAGTGCATTGAAGCAAGCGCAGAAATCAAGTGAAATGTGAATCCGGCAACGAAATTCATTCGATACGATACCTGGTCAAAAGTACTAGTTAAGTAAAAGTATCGAGTACAAAAGTATCGGTATCGTCAGAAATGTACTCGATACCATAAAGTAAGTTTACTTCGATATAGCGAAGGCGTTTGACAAAGTCTGGCACAACGGCTTAATCTATAAGCTGTACCAACTCGGTGTGCCTGATCGTCTCGTCCTCATCTTACGGGACTTTCTATCAAACCGCACCTTTCGCTATAAAATCGAAGGAGCGCTCTCCTCCCCCCGCCCCATCCGTGCAGGTGTTCCCCAGGGCTCTGTATTAGCCCCCCTCATTTTCACGCTTTTCACCAACGATATCCCGAAAAGCAGTAAGGCTCAACTCGCTCTGTTCGCAGACGACACAGCCATCTACTGCTCGGGACGCAGTCCAGACTGGATTCGCCTCCATCTTCAATCCGCGGTCAACAAGCTCGCTGACTGGTTTATGAAATGGAGGATTGAGGTCAACCCCCTAAAAAGCCAAGCGGTACTCTAAAGGAAACCGCGGGTCAGTGTCACTCTTCTACGACCCATCACCTTGGACGGCAAGCCGATCCCTTGGGAGAAACAAGCCAAGTACCTAGGTGTGATTCTCGATCAAAACCTCAACTTCTCAGAGCACATTGAGACGGTCCGCGCTCGCGCCGCCTTCGCTCTAGGTCGACTCCACCCCGTCCTCAACTCGCGTAGCAAGCTATCGCTCAGGTGCAAAATGCGCTTGTACAAAGCTTGCATACGCCCGATTATGACCTACGCTTGTCCAGTCTTCGCACATGCCAAGCCACGTGCCCACGTCATATCCATAGGATGCAAGTAGTCCAAAATCGATTCCTCCGTAAAGCCACAAACGCCCCTTGGTTCGTTCGAAATGAGATCCAGCAGTTCATGAAACGCCTTTCCAAGCGTTTCTTTGACACTGCTGCCAAGCACCGCAATCCTCTTATAGCAGCGGCCGCCAATTACACTCCCTCCACCATCTCCCGACTTCGCCGCCCTCGGCATGCTCTCTCAGACCCCGATGACCCCATTACCCTCCTCCAAGAGGCCAATAGGGCCACCAGCACATTACACAAACACAGACCGACCTACCGACCTCGCCGCCGAGGTCCACCGCGACGCGCTCCACGTAGTAATCCCCTCCCCCGTCCCTTGTCCGATGAAGGCCATCCCGCGCCGCAGCTGAGCCAGTAATATCATAATGTCCCAACAATAACCTCTGAGTTTGTTTCGGCGTTTCTTCTCAGAGCTAGTAGGTACTAGGAAACGCCGCGGTCATCAAACCATTAAGTATAACTTTCGATCCAGCCGTCCCCTGCTGTCCTCTCTAGCGACGCCCTAAGCCGAGGATCGTACCCCACAGGGGGTGCCCTTAGTGCGTAGTCGCCTAATTTTAAGTTAGTTTTAAGTGCCCCTGGCTGGAGGCTTTAATTTTTAAATAAGGCATCCACAGGAAAGTCCAGTTAAGTAGTTACGGCCTCTAATTACCACCTACGAGATGCCATACCAAAAAAAAAAAAAAACCATAAAGTATCGATACTTTTTTCGTGTCCCTAATGTCAATTTCAAAAACACAAGTCACAATTTGAATTACGAAAACGCAGGTTGTGTCGGTTGCGAATGTTTAAAAATTTGAAGAAAAGGAAACCTGGTAAGTATGTACACTACATATATTTATGCTCTACTCTCTTTTTTGGTTTTTGCCATTAAAGCATTGATATTGTTACGGGCTAGGGGTATTAAATAGGGGTAGTAAGGGTTGCGAAGTTTATTAATAACGAAGGTACAGTCGATCGTAGGCAATGACAAGTAGAACGTAGCTGATGTCGCACCGATTTCTACCTTTACGTCCACTAATTCTCTGTCGTACATACACAATAACACTATAGTAATATATCTAAATAAACATCAAAGACCCAGGCCAATCAGGAAAAGATCGTTTTCCATCATGACCTGGCCGGGGATCGAACCTCCACGTCGCAGGCAGGCATGTTGACCGCTGCGCCACGGATGTCGTCAAATGTTATATGTATGTAATATTAATAGTTGTTAATTCACGTATTTTTAGAATTTCTTTTTCTGAGGGTAGTTCTCAAAAACTTTAGTAAGCAGCTCCGCGATAATTTTGTTTTTTTTTTTTATGTAAATGTTGTGTATTTATCCAAATTTTAATGTAAACCGGCAAAATATGATACTCTGTTTTTTTTTTTTATATTTTATGGCCTGGTTTCAAGACATTCTTGATTTTATTTTTTGTTTTACTCATCAAAAAAAAACCGGTAGTATTAAAATGATTTCAATCATATTAACAGGGGTGCTATATGCACGACCGCAGACGACTTTACGACTTTATAGACACAGTATACCTATAAATTATTTTTAACTATACTTACTATACTCTATAATCTTTGATTTAAATATCAAACATGGCGTTCTATGCACACATTTGGGTCCGTATTACAGAACGTTACTCAAGCATTGATCTGTGCTTAAGCATTACTTAAAACTAGTTTCAACCAATCAAATGGCTTGAAACGAGACTTAAGTAGAGCTTGAGTTTTGAGTGACGTTCTGTAATACGGACATTGATGTGATTAATTTTAACTATTTTAAATACCTTAATTTTTTATTTATTATTTACCTACCTTAAATACATTTAAAGGTTTCGTAAAGTATTAATATTAACAATAAAAGAAGGTCTTTTAAAAAGTTTTATTTTTTTCTCATAATATATAATATTAATATATAAAAATAATAGATAATGGTATGATCCCGTTCAAAATATTATGTTAGCAACACAAGCCAGTGTTGCCATTTTAGTGCTTTCGGCACTAAGGCTAAGGCCGCACTACGGTTAAAACGTCGCGGTTTTTAACCGCGTGAATTTGTGCCCCTAGAAAACTAATGCAAGCGGGCGCACCTGCGGTTTTTTCCCGCGACTGATTTTAAAATCGTGATTTGCTACAAAATGATCGCGGGTAAAAACCGCGCCAAATTTTGTAATCTATAGAACTTAGTTGACGCGCACGCACTTGCGTTAACCGCGGGCGGTTTTTGGTCAGTTTTCGAGAGACCGTCTTGCAGAGCAGAGCGTTGGCGCGCAATTTCAACCATGTCATGCACCGAGTCGGAGTCTGTTTTAAACGAAACAGAATATGAAAGTTTATCTCAAAAAATCATCGTGGAAGTACAGAAAAGACCAGCTTTATACGACACTACTTTGCGTCAATATAGCGATAGAAATAGCAAAAATAAACTTTGGTAGGAAGTGTTTCAACACGTAATAAATAATTAGATGACACTGTCGGAGGCTAAGAGAAAAAAAAAAAGTTTATTTTATTAGTGTTTATTTATTTCAAGATTATTTATTGTATTATCTTTCCGCACGCGGCTTCGCCATCACATCACATCATTTTTTTTTCAATAGAAGGTAGCCTATATCCTTTCTCAAGGTCCAAAGATAGTCTGTGCCAAATTTCATCAAAATCGGTTGAGACGTTTAAGCGGGAAAGCGTAACAGAGAGACAGACAGAGTTACTTTCGCATTTATAATATTATGGATATAAATCATCATCATCATCATCATATAAATATTTAAGAACTCAAATTCCTGTGGAACTCTTAAGGTCGAAATGAAGCTGGCTACTGACATCCTATAGTAATTAAAGAAACTATCAGGATGGTATCTTAAGCTTTGATACTTCTTATGAAAGAAACCTTTCTCAAATCTACGCCCAGTAAGTCGATGGATCCAATATTTATGAAATTTGCATTGACGTCTTTTTTTCTATTTCTTAGTATCAGAGCAACAACACATACTGCTACCTCGGAATCCATCCTCAGACTGCGGGTCGTCTCGCGTTTTTTAATCCTGGTGTGTGCGTCTCAAGCAGTTTCGCGGTTGTAGCGGTTACCCGCTAGCTGAAAAAATCGTAGTGCGGCCTCATCCTAAGGTCCGTATTACAGAACGTTACTCAAGCATTGATTTGTCCTTAAGCAGTACTTAAAACTAGTTTCAACCAATCAAATGGCTTGAAACGAGACTTAAGTAGAGTTTGAGTTTTGAGTGACGTTCTGTAATACGGACCTAAATCTAGTGCATTTTTGGTATGGTCAATGCGCTTTAAAAAATTTTAGTGCATAGTGCTATTTCTATTGCTTTTTCATGTCTGCTCTTGAATTACAAATTAATTGATATAGCGGCTAAATAGCGGATAAATGCAGATTTCGAACGTGTTTTTAGTTTGATGAAAGTGATTAAAAACAAGTTACGGAATTTATTGTTAAGCTCAGTGCATCTTTTTCTTTCTCTTTCATTAAATAAAGGGCAGGAGATAAATATTAGATTATGAAATACTAGCTGCTCCTTGCGGTTTCACCCATGTAGTACGATATGTGTATTTAGGAACAATCAATGCAATCCTTATAATTCGCACGCAGCTGACTGCTATGAACAACACATGCTACAAGTATGAACAGCCAAGTGAGGCTGTCAAAATGATGGGATGCTCAGAGATATATAAAAAAAAAAAAGATTCGAGCTTGGCTGGTCCGTAAAGACAAGTTTTTTTTAGGTTTTTAAGTACAACACAATTGTAAGTTGATTGATTTAATGTCGTAGATAGGTATGAAAATACATTAAAACGAATTTCGAATTTGATATTTCGTTCTTTCCAAATCTTTGCCAATTTTAATGCTTCGAAGGCGAAAAAAACACTGATGTAGTGCAATTCTCACCGCTTTTAGTGCTCTACAGACTTTGCCTTCTGGCAACACTGACACAAGCCCTCAATTCCATAGACAGACTCCACGCCACGATCTCAACGTATTATTTTTTATAGCAAGTAAGCTAACTAAGCAGGAAAGAGCGAAGGAGTCAACCAGGAGTGCACACACTATGTAGGTATAAAACAGTGCTTGTTGTGGTGGGATTTAAATATAATATTTTGTGACATTTTTCAATAATATTTTGTGTGTAAAGACAGTGAGCCAAAGCTGGCAGTGTTAGTATTATTTCAACTATTTTAATTTGTTAAAAATAACGCGATAGCAGGATCATACAAGACCACGATCCATAATTGTAACTATTTATTAATAATATACATAGTTTACTTGATTCTTGTACAATAGTTAACAACTAGTTTGTTTTGCACTTTTGCAGTTCATGAATAATAATATTGAACAAAATGGCCGCCAGCCTCCTTTACCGCAACACACAGTACCATCAACAACGGCACCCACGGCGGCGACGGTAACGAACAACAACACCAATTCATTGGCTCCAACGGACCCACGTATTAGGAATGCCAATGTGACACCAACAGCACAACAAAGTAGAAAATGTCGCGACTTTGTATGGGGTATTTGTACGAAAGGCGCTCAATGCAGGTTTCGTCATGAATTAGATATGGAATCTATGAAAGATATACTAAGGTTCTGTCACGATTACCAGAACAGAACTGGTTGTACCAGGCCAGATTGCAATTATTTGCACGCATCAAAAGAAGAACAAAACCTGTTTCTGACTGCTGGTCAGATACCTAGAGCATTGGCTGAAAGATATGCTGCTATGTCCACAGTGCAAATGAACCCCTATGGGAGTGAGTACCGGGTGCAAGCCCCACCACCACCACCGCCTCCGCCACCGCCGCCGCCACCAGCATCATCATGCCCAGCTGTAGCATCAACATCAGCAGCACCACACCCTCCTCTGCCCGCGCCAGTTTCAGCACTGTTAGCGCCTCCGCCTCCTCCACCGCCGCCGCCGCCGCCGCCACCCACGACCACTTCTGTAACTCCAAGGATGACACCACCTCTTTATTCAGGTATTTTTTTTCATAACAATTATGTCTTGAAAGAAACTTCTTTCTTCAGAGAATCGTGATACCTTGCTAACCAAGGAAAACCTAATATTATTATGGGGCTTTGGCCGTTGGGTTAAGGTGGCCAGGTGAAGTAGTAGGAGATAAAAAATACAGTTGTAATTACCATGCACATGTAAAACTACTTGTTTTAGAAGCTTTTATCTAACTTTCAATGGATTTAAACACTGTTAAGTAGCAAGATGGTACTCGGAAAAAAAGTGTGGGAAACCTTGAATGTGGCAGTGGCAAATGCACAAACCGTGAATCCTAATTTAAAAACAAAGAAAGTTGCAATGTATGTGAGTTGATAAAGCTATTATTTATAATTTGTCATTCTCTTAATGAAATAGAGGGAAAAACTGCAAAAGATGCAGTTTAGTTAGTGAACAAAGAAATTTGTGTAAATGCGTAGTTAACCATGTGACATTATTTTAAAATTTTTAGCTTTTGTTTTTTATTGATCCATACTATATTCAATATAAATCCATACTAATATTATAAATGTGAAAGTAACTCTGTCTGTCTGTCTGTTACACTTTCCCGCTTAAACCTCTCAACCGATTTTGATGAAATTTGGCACAGACAATCCTTAGATCCTGAGAAAGGACATAGGCTACCTTTTATCCCTGAAAAATTTGATATTCCCGAGGGAAATCTAAAAAGCGCTATATAACCAAACTCCACGCGGGCGAAGCCGCGGGCGGAAAGCTAGTATGAAATAAAACAACTTGCTGAGAATAAGCCAAAAAATATAGTGATGTCACTTTCATCTTACTCCACCATTGTGGTTTTAAGTTTAAACCAAAATGGCAGATTATGGTTATATGGGGCTACCCTTTATTTATAAACATTTTTAAAAGTTAAGTAATGATTATATATTATTTCATCTTGTGGGTACTTGTATTTGCTTAATTTTAAAACTTTAATAGATAAAATAAGTCACATTTAACGTAGCATCCTACGTGGTTACTGTTCTAAATACACGGTGGAACAACCAAGCTGGTGGATAATGGACATGATTTTGAAGAATAATTTAGAAGGTCTTCAAAGACCAGCAGGGTAATTATGTACCACATTGTCAGTAGCAATGGATTTCATTTTGACAGTTCAATAACATTCATTGCATTATTTACGTTGTTGAGCAGACATTTTTGAACATAGGGAGCAATGGAAAAGCAATAAGTTTCAAAATGATCCCAACCAATAGTAAAAATGTGTTAAGAAAAATGTGAAAATGTGTTAGGGTGCTGTACTCCACTTGCATTAACCTTCACTTTTTCAGTATTTTCTAAAAACTGACACCACTATTTTGACGGTATTATTATAAGCGATGCGAACACGTGCCGCGTGCCCTGCCTCCGTCGCCCGCGTATTGTTTGCCTACCTGCACATGTATTAAGTTGCCTTTTTTTGCCAAAATAATTTTTATTTTTTTAACTTCTTTATTTTTTACTTTTACCTCTAGTAAGTGTATGTGAAAATAATAGCATGCTTTAGCTGTTAGTGCCGCCGTTGAAATCACAATTGATGAAATTACCCCATTGGCCAAAATCCCTAACCATTATAATATCATGTAGCTATCCTCGACTAACTAGCTGGATCAAGAGTGGTACAATGTTGGAAGTAAGCGATATTATGGTTACAATAATTATGTTTTCTTTTACAGGTCCACCTCCCTTTAGTACCCTTGGAACAGTAACAGTAATTCAACCACCACCTCCTCTGGCTATGTAAGTAGTTATGAATCTATGTTACTTAAATATTTAAATTTAAAATTTTTTAACATGGGGTTCAACTATAGACAAGTATGTAGGAAATATCTTACAAACATCATCAACCTTTTTTTTTATCGTCCCACTTTTGGGTACAGGTCTCCTCTCATACAGAGAAGGATTGAGCGTAATGACCTCGCTTGCTCAATGGGGGTGGCGATTTCAGACTTAAAGTCCAGGTTTCCTCAAGATGTTTTCCTTCACCTTCAGTCATTGGTGTCTAAGATATACTTAGAAAGTACATATAACTTCGTGGTGGCCTAGTGGTTAAAACACCAGAGTATGAGTGGGCGGGTTCGATTCCAGGTCAGACAAGTACCAATGTAACTTTTCTAATAACTTATAATATGTTTTGTTATTTCAGATTTGACCCTAGTAGGCCTCCCCCCCCGTTTACTGCAACTCAAAGTAAGAGTGGAGCTGTAAAACGCACGGCGGGACCGTTGTCAGAGGGTAATTATTATCTGTTATATACTACATTATTAACTATTTTTTCTTTTTTAATTTGTGGATGGGAATTTATTTCACCCTCTTATAGTACAAGATATAAACCAATGTAATGATAATATATTGACAAATTTATATACATAAATATTATAAATCTTCAATATATTTCTCCTCAGCTATATTCGATCGGAAGTACGACTATTTCATACACGAAATATCCCTATATAAATGGCACTGTATTCATTGAAATTTTAACAGTATGCACATCAATTTAATTTGTTTAATCAGTTTGTTACTCTAACTCTGAATGATCTACACAAATATTCCTCGAAAGGCTTGTAAGAAAACTATTCATTGGTATATTATCTTATTGCTATTGAGGGGTTGGGCTGATTAAATTATTTAAATTCAAATGAGTTGATTGCTCAGCGAAAAGCAAAAGGAATATCAATTGTCATCAAAAGAGTTTAAGAAAAGTTCAAATCAGAATAATTCATTCTAGCATGCGCGAATAATTAGCACAGAATATTATGGAATACCTTAAATATTATTTACTGTGACACGCAATACCTCCTTTTTGTTATAAATACTAAACCAGTTTAGGTTTTTTGTGTGCAACAGAGATTTTTGTCCGATTAGCCTTAACAAGTATCTTGATCTAATTTGCTTATTTGTTGTTACAACGTGTATAGTCACATTCCTTTAACTGGTCGTCAGTTTTCGTATTTGTTAGGTCTTCATTGATAATTATCATATCCAAAATGGTATTTAGGTCATAAAAACAAGATTTTATTAGACATTTGTTTGTAGAGGTTGCATTTCTGGTAGGACAGTGGTAAATGAGCTCAAAAGGGGATCCATTTTGGGAGAAAACTAAAACCATGTATTTTTTGTGTGTATATGTTCCTGACCTAGCTAAAAATGGAATAAAAAGGTGCAGACATGGGCGTATCCAGCTTCTGACCTAGGGAGGGGCTAGTCAGGCCTTAGGGGAAGTGACAAGTCAAATTTTTAGAGTGGGTAATCTTTGTGCGTTTTAGTCGCTCGCGGTTTTTTGGTAATTAAACCGTACATTTCATTAGTGTCAACTGCGTGGTTTGTTAAAAAAAAAAGTCCTCGTTTATACTTTGATTAGTAATAATACATGTTCTGTGAGATTTCCAGGAGGGGCAGCTGCCTCCCCCTGCCCTCACCTATGTACGCCCATAGATGCAGAGTAAAAAACAAGCGAAAAATTCACTTAGGTTTTCTTTAAACCTCAGTCTCAGTCTGTCAAACAATACTTTTATAATAATGACGCTGAGATTATTCTTCGAATAGATTTTCAACGATTTTAATTAGGAGAATTGGTGTTCTGGGATTTGGTAAATGTCTCACTCTGGCATGACATTTCGATAAACAAAAAAAAATAAAAAAAAAACAAGCAATAGTTCACAAGTTCCATTTTAATGGCATTGGAATTTAAATTGTTTATATTACAGAATATTTGTATATAAATAACTGTATCTTCATAGTCTGGCACAACAATGATATTCTCTAATCCAAAGTCGGTGTAAGGGACATCGACGCGAAAAATATTGTTTTAGTCGGTACTTTCACATTTGAAACAAAAATGTATGTAAACGAGATTAGTTTATTTTTATTTTTACGAATACCTTTCTTTTGGCTAGGTTTCATTCTTATTGCTATATACTGTACGGGTCGCTGGGTGATATAAAAATTGGGATTGCTTCATGGCTTACCATTCTTAACTTTGTTTTTATGAATACGGATTTCGCAATTCGCATGCATATAATTCGTGTTTTGTATCGAACATTTCAAAAACGTTTTGACAGTTTAACTGTTTTATTTATACACGTTTTTTTATAGCAAATACAATTTGGTTAGGTAAGCAATATATTTCAACTATGACCCTGCAATGCTCGGCAATATTATTGTAATTTGACCTTTTTTTTTTTGTTAAGTATTGTGTGTTTTTCTTTACTGAGACGACACGGTGAAAACATCGTACTTATGTTTACTAAAATCCGTGTGGTGCTGTATGCATTAATGCTTTATGTTGATATGAGGAAGAAATCCATACTAATATTATAAATGCGAAAGTAACTCTGTCTGTCAGTCTGTTACGCTTTCCCGCCTAAACCTCGCAACCGATTTTGATGAAATTTGGCACAGACAATCTTTGAACCCTGAGAAAAAACATAGGCTACCTGTTATCCCGGAACAATTTTATATTCCCGAGGGAAATCTAAAAAGCGCGATATAACCGAACACCACGCGGGCGAAGACGCAGGCGGAAAGCACACAATCTTTAGACCCTGGGAAAGGACATAGGCTACCTTTTATCCCGGAAAAATTTGGTGTTCCCGAGGGAAATCTAAAAAGCGCGATATAACCGAAATTTACGCGGCCGGAAAGCTAGTGAATTCATATTATTTTGGAATGCTGTATTTACATTTGGTCATAATAAGGTGTTTTGTCCGTGTGTACTTATTGCAAGCTATGAGTTGCTCGCGAATTGTCAAGTGTTATTTTAAGACACGTTCTAATAATTGTACACGTTTTCTCCAAAATACAGCCAGGGAAGTCCACTGCTGCTATTTTTTTTAAGTAATACTTTATTACCTCGCCTCAGCCTCCGTAGCGTAGCGGTAGAGGACGCGGCCGCTGCGCAAGGTGGCGCGGGTTCGATCCCCGCACAGTGCAAGTATTTGTATGCATGAATATGAATATTTGCACTGAACTGGTCGTGTCTCGGAAAGCACGTTAAGCCGTTGGTCCTGGTTGCCATACGAACATCTAGTGGCAGTCGTTACGGGTTGTTGAAGCCCTCAAAAGTCCAACAATTGGTCTAACTGCAATGCTTCGATGTCGCCTTCGGGTTGTGGAGGTCAGACGGCAGTCGCTTCACGGAAAATGTCGAAGTTTAGCCATATCAGCAGTTGGACTGGTAAAGCGGACCCCAGACTCCAAAGCTGAAAAAGGCTTCGGATGCGACTGGGATTATCGCTGGGATGATGATGATGACTTTATTATCTCGTCTCGAAACGTTTTCATCCGTGTGTTGCATGTCGCGTGGCGGTCGGCCGCCGAGTAGCGATAAAGTGAAAGGCGCTTGTCAGAGCAGGTAAGGCCAATATGGCGGCGACCAAAAGCGATTTTTAACCCTAAATGGGATATTATTACAAAAAAAATTAGTTAAATGTCTATAATGTGCAAAAAGTTTCACTTATACCATGGTTTCATAAAACCAAACATTCCTTTTTATGTTATTCACTCTTATGTGCTTTATGGCGATCCCGTCTGGATGGTAAAGCGCGTTAGTTTATTATGAGCCTATTCACTCAACCTACTCACTTGAACCTATTTGCTCATTCACTTCATTTATAATTTTGTGTAAGTAGAATTCTGTAAACACTACAAGTTAGATGAGTTCGGCTTTTCCTATCTGACAACTCTGAGAAAAAATAGGCCGAAACAAATTCAGAGGTGACAAAGTCCAGGCAGATGCCATAACGAAAGGCACAGAACAGGTCTATAAGTTATTATCCTTAATGAAATACCACAACAAATCTATACTAATGTTATAAAGAGGTAAAATTTGTAAGTTTGTAAAGGAGCATTTTGGGCCACCACTATGTACGCTAATTAGATAAAAAGGAAAAAATAGAAGATTTTCATAAAAATACTACTAAATTATTTGAATAAAAGTACAAGTATATTTGTATAATTAATTATTAGAAACGTTTTTTAGCGAGATAACCCTTTATTAGGGTACCCATGACACTTTTTATGACGTTTGGTTGGCGCCTTTGACAGTTCTATTATCCCCTTGTGTTCGTGTCGAGTGTTCATATGAATTGATTGTGTTTATTTAATGGGCCGTATGTTCGGAATTCATGTTTTGTTTTTTTTTCGCAATCGTATGGTAGATAATATAGATAAGATATCCTTAGATACATGACACGTCAATCAAATGTCACTGTCAAAATCTTATTTCGCTTATTGCTGACCACCATATTTATTAGTAGTTGTGTTGCACTCCTTTGCCGAATTAAATTGAATCTATATAAAAAGTAAGCCAAAATATAGGAAATTAACATTAAAAACCGTTAACTATAGCTTAAATATACTTAGCATTAAGTGTACAATGTGCTGTCCCAGGCTCAATACATTTCTGAAACATCTCCTTTGTATGTAAGGGGTAATCTCTGGAACTCGTAAGCAAATTCTAAAATTTTTTACACTGCCAGAAAGCTACGTTACTCCTGAGTGCTATAGGCTATAAATTGTTTCTATAACATGTATATTAACCGAGCTATCACAACTTTTGGTCTAGCAAGTCGGAAAAAAATACCTCATAAAACAGAATTATTTGCGTGCGCTGCCTAAACAGTTGGGCTACCTGGTTCGTCTTAATTATTTCTACAAAAAAGTAAGCGATACCATATCTCTATCTTTTATATTTAATCTTTTATACTTCTTTTATTGCATTAAATTTTTTTTCTGCGTACTTACGTTTGGTTGATTATTTGAGCAACAAAATATTAATTCTTATGGCAATAAATTATTTCAGTATCACAAGCACATCATACAAATAAGATTTGCCATTTACAGTACCTATATCAATTGGTCATACAGTTTCGGAGATAATATAAAGTTACTAAAACGCAAAATGCCCCTAGCATAGCGTTCATTGTGCAGACGTTTTACCTATTTGCCCATAGATGGCGTTCTGCAATTACGTCATTTTTCTGAATCGCGGTGTTATCGTATGGTTGTTGTTGTTGATAGATACCTCATAATCGAAAATATCGTAATTTCGTTGTACGTTTGTTTTGTATGTTCGTAGTTTCGTACTTCGTTCTATCGTAATAATCGCTACGAGTTATTCTATATTACGATTATTTTGTTTTGTAAAGGCGGACGGTGTTCGTGTCGCTCTCCCTTTGTTCATAATTGTTTTCAAGTCTGTGCGTAGTTTGTTGAGAGTATGCCTTAAAGGAAATCTCAACTGTCCCGGCAGACATCACAGACACAAGCCGCTTGAGTACGCTGTACGGAAGTATCTGCCCCTGAAAATGAGCAACGCCTCTCGAGAAATCCATACTAATATTATAAATGCGAAAGTAACTCTGTCTGTCTGTCTTTTACTACTTTTACTTTAGGTTTTACTATTTTTCACTTTTTTAAACATCTGTAAATCCAAGAAAAATTGCAAATTCGCATAAAAAGAAAATATTTCAGGAAAGTTGAACATATTGTCTAGAGTTCTGTGAAGATAGAAACGTGAATTTAAATAATTTGTTCGATAAAAAAAATCACAAAGATGACACTAAATCGCTATTTAAAATGTTTTCAATTTAGCTTCACTTTTCTTGGACTGACCGACATTGACTATTCAAAAGTACCAAGTGATGGTTAATTTGAAATAAACAATTTTGATTTGATTTACCCTGAAAAAATTACATGCTTAAACCATGTAAAAAATATACCAAAAGATAGGTAATTTTATTTTTTAGCGTTCTTAGAAAATACATTTCTTAATTTTCTTTTTATTTTTTTCAAAGGAACAATTATATTCAAAATTTAGTATTCAGGAGCTCACAACGGCTGGCCAGTGCCCGCCAAGGCGTCACCGAGGTCGGACGCACGCCGCCTTTTCCGAAACCAAGCGTTTGCGTTTCCTGATAGGTCAACGTGATTTTATTACAAAAATTTGTTAATAAAACACTATATAGAAGATGGATATCTTTGCAATACCGACAATATTGGCACTCGAATTTCAAATCATTTACTGCAAATAAATAAATATACTATGACGTAAAGTTCCAAACATTATTTACTTCAATATTTTTTTAGGCGCGCCACAATACAAATAAGTTTGTACGGACGACAGCAGGTCAACCTACCCGAAACTGAAATGTTTTCAATCAACCTTAAGCTTTAAAGCTTTAGCAATGAAGTTGAAAATTTAATAACGTAATCTGTGAGATTGTAGTAGCTTGATGTACTGTCGTCTGTTTGAACAAAACAGATTGAACTTGATCAAACGATTATATTGTTTGTTCAATAATTTTGACGTTTGACGTATCGGATCACAAAATATCCTGTGAACTCAAGGTAAAATTTTAACAACGTAAAATGTAAAAAATGTTGTATTGCAGAGCTTCAATGAGAACAAAAAAAAAAGCCAAAGTCATACTAACTTCTGCATTTATCCGAATAATCTTAGGCGAAATAAGAGGCTTTTTTTTTTTTGTGAAACCTTAAATAATAATGTATTGTATTGGTTTATGTGTTGTTGGTTTTGGTATTTGTATTGTATTTAAGGTTCACGATTGGATTGTGAAATTACGCTTCTAAATATAGATGGCTGGATGGAATGGCTGGTATAGATTTAATAGAACGCGCGTATTTCTCGATGCACAACGCATCGATATATTCGCGCGGAGTGCCCCGCAGTGGGTGGGGCTAGTCGTCCCCCACTTCCGTCTGCTTCACCCCCTCAAATACCTAAAAGTTGTCTGTTCACCGCGTCTTAAAATAAACCATATCATATGCCATGCAGCCTGCGGGGTACCGATAACAATACAGATTTCTTACGTCCCAGTGCACAAAACTGTCAGTGGTGCGTCTGCAAACATTGCCGAGGTATTTATTACAAAAGCGCGACAGTTGTGACAGCCGACAATACCTTGAATGCTTTATGCTATTTGATACGCAAATCATCACGGGTGCGGTGTACCCATGATACGTGTTATTTTAAGTACGTGTATAGAAAATATGCGACAGATCGTATTTGTTCTGACAAGTTGTGTTCTTTCTGTACATATACATAGTATATCATGTATATCATCTTCATCAGGTCATCAGTAATTAGTTGACCCGGGTATTTAAATGTATGTACCAAAGTTTATTCAATGATTTTTCGTTAATAAAGGCCATGACGACGACAGCCAACCTCGCGCCCTAGCCAGCTTGACTCTTGACAGCTTATGCTCACTGCATCTGATTGTCTTGATTCAAGTATCTGTTTTTGAGAAATAATACGAAATCTGGTACCAGCGAGCTCTTCTAAATTTGGACACGGTCAAATTACGTGGAAAAATCAAGGAAATCCACATAAACAAACTTATTTCTATTTGTATACTACTCAACAGCATTCGCCGGTGCAATATATTAATTTTGAGCTGACCTAGCGTAATCGATACGGATTTTGACTAGGATAAAGCTATCACTGACGTGCGGCCTCCTGTGCATAAGAGGCTAAAAATAGGACATAACTGCAGTACAAAAGTATTCATTACACCCAAATCTGTATTAACAATATACATACACAATCTGCTGCGCTGCGTGTTCCGGGTTAGATTCTCGCACAGAGCAAATATTTGTATGACCTACAAGTAGTCTTCCGCCTGATGGTAAGCAGTGATGCAATCGTTGATGGTAAAGCGCACTAGTTTATTAAGCCTATTCACTTAAAAATCTTCGGAATAGGAAGGATGATGGCAGTTGAGCGAGGTGATGCAATGTTAAACCCAAGACCAATACGACCAAATGATACTGCGCTAGAGGGAGATTGATCTGGAGACTCTCCGCGACCAAACTCCCGACAAAACAACATTTGGCGCATCGTACCCGCCACACATCGCAACACAACTGCTCAGACCCGTCCTCCGTACGGCTTCACCAGACATCATGCCGGAACACGACGAATCGCTTGGCGGCAAGACTTTGTCTGGTGGGTGGTAACTTCGCCGGCAGCCGATGTTATGCCTACCACCGAGTAAAACTCCGTCGTTCCGGGCTTGGCTGTTTCTGTATGTGAGCTTATATGTTTATAAACTCATCCACGATACAGAAGAAAGTGTGATGCGAAGTTTTATTTAAAAAAAAAAAAAAAAAAAACTAGTGCTGTTCACGTGGCTAATTCATTGACTAACCTGTATCTATGTTTCAATGGTATTTATTCCCTACGTTCATATTATTGCCGGGTATAGCTGGGCCGTAGTTGATAAGATAATATTGCAGCCATATATTTGGTTAAACGTCATGTATGTGGTCAAATGTGGTATATTTGGTTAGGTTAGATGTCAATATATTCGATTTGGTGTTAATATTTGGTTAGATGTCATATATTTGGTCAAAAGTCATATTTTTAGTTAGATGTCATATATTTAGTCAGATGTCATTTATATATTTCGTTAGATGCCATATATTTGTTCAGATGTCTTATAAGCATAACTCATAATCAGCTCATAATGTTCTGTACTGCTGGGACACAGGCCTCTCAGTGTAAGGAAGTGGTAGATGTCTCAAGTCTTCAAAGTTTTTGCTTCTGAAATAAGACAGTTTCCTATGTTTTTCTTCACCGTTTTGAGAGTAGTTATAAAGAAATAATTTGCAAAAATTAAAACCCCATTTCCATTGGGCTACCACTGCTGTAGTGGTCTATATAGGCTTATGTAACAAAACTGTTATACAAGTTATTGAAGTAAGGGGGTGCACAGTGTAAACATGCGAGGGTCTAAAATTAGTAATAGTTTAAGCATTTAGCCAATACATTCATTTATGTTACTTGAATATATTAATATGATTTTTATTTCATTGCACATTTTTCATATTTATTAAATACGTTCTTCAGATGCTATTTTTACCTATAAGCCAAATATATTTCCTTAGCAATAAATTTTATTGAACACATGAATGAATTCCTAATTTGCATCTGCGTAATTTCGCATTTTTACACTAACAAAGTCATAATAGGTATCTGTTGATGTTAATTTATCAGAAGTGCATATTTGAACTCAAGCAAGCGGAAATATGAATTTTATGTCTGATTTTGAACCTTTGTCAAGTTGTGAATCATGCAGCGCGCCAAACTTCTAAAGCTTTTGGAAGGTCGACAATAATTTAAAAATTAATCTATAAATCACCTATTAATCGCTGATTTCTTCTGAATGTTTCATTTTACCTAATAACCAATACCAGTAAATGGTTTTTGGAGGCCAAATGGGCAGTCGCTCCACATTAATGCAGGTATTCAGCTGCATCATGTATTCAGTTACACCAGAAGCCGACCCCAAGCAAGAAAAGCTGGGCAGACGATTGGATCCTCTAATAACACAATTGTCACACACTCTACTTGAAAATAAACTCTTGATATACTTGAAAAGGATGTGTGTGCTCAATTTTGAAGAATACAAGATTTTGTTCCAACTGTTTAATCCAAAATTTCATGATTACTAATAGGAGGTATTTGGAACTAGGCTATAAAAGTGTTTGGTCCAAAATCAGATATGCAGTTTCACTAATTTCTAAATATATAAAGTTTAATACACCAAGGATGAATTAACAAAGAGCCTCTTTCATTTATTTCCCCTGGCAACACTGAACAAAATATGCTGAGTCGGCAGTGGAGATCAATGAAAATATTCATCACATTTTGTTTTTATTATCCTTGGTTTACAATATTTTTTTCCTTAACCGCTTCACAATAAGTTCTATGTATTTTGTTCATAATTTTAGCATTTAAGTAAACTTAGGATAGCTAATGTTATTTGCTTGGCGCGTATTTATTTTGTTCCCAGCCGGTCCAAGCAAAGTGAGGAAAGCGGAGTGCTCCAAAGTAGTAGAAAGTCCCTGCGAAACTTGTATACAACGAGAACTCAGGTTTGCAATGATAAGATACTTCTCCATATTAATTTGTCCGCATGATATAATCTAAAATATATACTAAAGTAATCGTAATTGACGCTGTGTTATTTTACCGGGAATTGTTTGTTAAGATGAAGTATGAGAGTGGTCATGAGTCGGCGAGTGTTAATAAGCGAAGCGCGTTCTGATTCAAATTATAATATTTTGAGAAGCGAATTTTTAGTATTCAGTATGTAATAATGTTTATATATTTGCTTGCATAATGCAAAATTTTTTAAATACGCGGATATCTATCTCGTCAAGTTAAATTGTCCGGTTTACTTTAATGAAAACTAACATAACGGTAAATGATTTAATGGTAATTTACTAGCGGGGTCGAAATGGAAAATGCTGTGCGATATAACAAGCCAAGCAAAAAATGGGAAATTAAAATAACGAGCCGAAATAATTTTTAGAACTAGTATTTTAATTTGCAAAGCACTATGCTATATAATGTATGCAAGTCTCGATTACATCACTTGGATCAATGTAATTTAAAAAATATTCACATTGCAATCAATTCATATGGGACGAGCCTGCACAGCGATGATAATATCTAAAATAATAATGATACAGTGGCTCTTGGTTTTATGGTCTAGTGTTGAGCGTTATCGCGCCCTTGGTGATCTGTTCGCCATACTATCCGGTAATAATCACAACTGTACGGTTGATTGGAAATCGCTTATTTGATATTAGAAAATAGCTGCTACACGCTAACCACACAAGATTAGTTTTATGAAAATTATTGCAAGATTAAACTTTCCAATATATCTTTAGGAGTGAGCTGTTCCTTGAACAATTGCAAAAGCTGGAGCGCGAGGGCGAATACAAAACGTACATGTGTGAGAAGAAGTCAGCGGAAAATGCAAATGGCCGTTTGTTGTTGAAATCAACTGTTAGTCCAGAGCTGTTCCGGTTACTGGACGAATATACAGAGGTAGCATATGAACATACCAAATATTCGACAGAAATACTTTCATAAAAATTCTGACATTAATGTGTTGTGTTTTTATAGGAACCGTCAGAGCAGGTCCAAATACAAGATCTGCTAAGGCAGTTTAGCCAGACACCATCATTCGATTCGGTAAGTTAGTTTTGTTTCCATTGCCACGGGCTTGTTACTTGTGCATATTTCGCATAATATGCGATCTTGACATTGAGGGCACCATATCCTTCGATTATTTTTATTTAATAATGATAATAAACATCTACAATATTGTTTATAGTTTTGTTTAGTTAAGTAAAGAAGCTTTCATGCATATCGAGCCATGTACATTAATGAAGGGTTCTCTTATTTCAACGTATCCTTCGATTATTTTTATTTAATAATGATAATAAACATCTACAATATTGTTTATAGTTTTGTTTAGTTAACTAAAGAAGCTTTCATGCATATCGAGCCATGTACATTAATGAAGGGTTCTCTTATTTCAACGTATCCTTCGATTATTTTTATTTAATAATGATAATAAACATCTACAATATTGTTTATAGTTTTGTTTAGTTAACTAAAGAAGCTTTCATGCATATCGAGCCATGTACATTAATGAAGGGTTCTCTTATTTCAACGTATTTATGCCAAAAAGAAACTTAGCATTTTAGTTGAAAGACATGTTCTCGTATACATGCACTGCAAAAGAGGTTTCTTAATAGTTTTTTTAGTACGGAACCGTAGAAGCTCAATTTAAAATTCTGTTTTTTACAGTAATTTTGCTCTGCATTAGTCATAATGGTTAGTTTAGGACTGAACCATACCACCATAGAATTGTGCCACCCTAGTTGCCCTCATGACTTATGTGCTCAAGCTCGAAATATAATCATAAGTCTGCTGAGTAATTGCGTAAAACGCTTTCATTAGCAACAGTTCAGCAACACATTCATTGCGTTATTTAGGTTATTGAGCTGACACATTTTTCGATCATATGGAGCGATGGATTAGCAGTATGCTTTAAAATTATTCCAATTAAAAGTAATAATGTATTACATAGTTAGGGTGCTCATTATTTCACATCATTTCCAGGAGACTTCAACTGTGCCTAGGCAATTCCTCCTGCAACTGTTGGGATACGCTTTGAAGCAACGGACTTTGGAGGAGCCTGTAAGTATAATAAACAGAATTATGTAACTAATGTAAGAATGTATTGATGGTTTTTTTTTTGGATGGGAAATCATCAAATGAGCGGAAGGGCGTGTCAGACTTTTACTGACTAAAACCCACCTGTGTTTCTTCTTGTTTAACCAACCCGCAACCCTGACCCAATGGGTGTTTGATACTCTTTCTCCCAGAAACTGCTGAACTTATTTGGATGAAAGTTGGCACTAAGATGGTTTATAACCACATAGGATATTTTGTCACGATATTCCAACTGGGGCGCAGCTAGTAAAATAATAATAATAAACTTTATTCTTTTTCTAAATAATTATAAACTAGTGCTTGACTGCAATCCCGCCTGATGGTAAGCAGTGATGCAATCGTTGATGGTAAAGCGTACTAGTTTATTAAGTCTATTCACTTAAAAAACTAAGGAATAGGAATGATGACGGCAGTTGAACGAGGAGATGCAATGTTAAACCCAAGACCAACACGATCAAACGAAGTTGCGCTAGAGGGAGATTGATCTGGAGACTCACCACGACCAAACTCCCGACACAACTACATTTGGCGCATCGTACCCGGCACACATCGCAACACAACTGCTCAGACCCGTCCTCCGTACAACTTCACCAGACATCATGCCGGAACACGACGAATCGCTTGGCGGCAAGACTTTGTCTGGTGGGTGGTAACTTCTGCCGGCAGCCGATGTTACGACCTACCACCGAGAGCCTATCCAATATTAAGAGACAACAATAAATAAAATGAAAAATATTTGAAGTTACATAATGTGAAGTCATACATTGAGAAATTGTTCTGGTAGTCTTCCAACTGAGTCGCCCTATCCCCGCGTACTAGTATATAACTGTATCACGAGCGGATAGTCTTCCTCAACCAAAGAACAACTGATACCCACAAGTTTTTTTTTATTATTTATTTATTTATTACTTTACAACTGTCCTTACAGGTCTTACCCTAATGCGACAGTACAGTTATCCACTAACACTTAAATACAATATGTAATGAAAACCCTATCCGATCCGTGAAGGTATTGTTAGGAATCGATAATTGATTCTACTAATGCCGACAAAGCCGGACTAAAGTTTAAAAAAACAATCCCCCTAAAAAAATAAATATTATTTTGCAAAAAGAGGTAACTTAATACATGTGCGGTAGGGGACACCCTTCCGCGGGCGACGGATGGCAGGGCACGCGACGCGTGGTCGAATCGCATAAGCGTACCGTCAATATGGTGTTGTCATTTTTTTAAAAAGTACCAAATTTCGGGGAAGGTGCAATTAATTCGCGGGAAAAAAAGATTATTTTAAAATTCATTAGTATTATTACTATGATAATTACGTAAAATTTTATATTATACTAGCCTTCCGCCCGAGGCTTCGCCCGCGTGGAGTTCGGTTATATCGCGCTTTTTAGATTTCCTTCGGGAACATCAAATTTTTCCGGGATAAAAGGTAGCCTATGTTCTTTCTCAGGGTCTAAAGATTGTCTCTGCCAAATTTCATCAAAATCAGATGTAACAGACAGACAGACAGAGTTACTTTCGCATTTATAATATTAGTATGGATTTGGTCATGTGGTTACCTAACCTTTATTATCCTTATGGGTCGGACAGGGTTTTCTTTACATATTGTATACACTAATTCTTAAATAGAACTAACAATATTTAATAAAACTCCTTGCGAGTTCACTCAAAGAACACAAAAATATGTCCAGTCTTTCATGGATTTCGTTCACCATACGGATTGCACGGGTGAGGGGTGCTTTCACCAGGAGGTTGGTTCTGGCCTCAGGCACGTGTAGCTGTGGCGGGCGTCGCCGCCTCCACACGTGCCGGACCGGCACGTGTGGAGGCGTGTGGCGGCGACATGCATAGTCATGTATTACAGAGTATAACATATTAGGTACATTTATTAATTCTATTAAACCATAACACATTACATTTACATTCATTAAATGATAAATTGAAATGAAATTGAAATTGAGTTGAAATAAATTTATTGAAATAGTTTGTGGAATTTTCGGATGTGGGTATAGGTACATTTATATAGTCCATATCATCTGCTGCAGTATAATTGTATATGTTATATGTTAATGTGTGTTGTATAATTTATGTATGTGTGCATATTGTATAGATGTATTATTTTTGTGCCTTGTTTATATCAGTCTTTGATGTCTTTTTTACTCAGTGCTATTGTAGTCTAGTGTTTTCAAATATTTATCCATAGTCGTTTTGCATGTTTGCATATCAAGATTCTTAAAGTTTAGTTCTTTACTCAGTCTGTTGTAAAGACTCGGACCGAGATAATTATGGAATTTGTGTGCAATAGATGTACATATTTGGGTATGTTATAAATAATACCCAAACGCCGCCGCCTCTCTGTGAAGTGCGGTTTTACTTTGTGTTGTGCCATGATCTCTAGTTAATGAATAATTTTCTCACTGTGAGGACTCCCAGGTAAGTAGGTGTGTCGGATAAGAGTACTTTTTACGAGAAATAACTTTTAGTATCATGCGTTGGGCTCTTTCCACAAACACCATGGTTGTTTTTGAAGTTCCGTAATTTCTTTTTTAAATGATTGAATATGCGCCCCATACTTTTTCACAATATATTTTTTTACGTGCAAAGTACGTGCATTATTGCGCGTATTACCGTATTACCTATTGTTTATTAATATTGAACTATAAATAATCATTATGACCCTTGTATATCTACCCTCATATGACCTTACTTATACAACATGTTAAGAAAACCCTGTCCGACCCGTAAGGATAATAAAGGTTAGGTAAACACTTGACCAAATATAATATAAAATTTTACATAATCATCGTAGTAACAATACTAGTGAAGTTTGAAATAATCTTTTTTTTTCCGGGAATTAATTCCAATTTCCCCGAAATTTGGTCATTTCTAAAAAGGTGACAACACCGGTATTATTATGAGCGAATAGCGACGCGACCACGTGCCGCGTACCCAGCCCCCCGCCGCCCGCGATAGTGTTGCTTACCGCACATGTATTAAGTTACCTCTTTTTGCGAAATAGGATTTTTTTTTTAAGTTTAGCCCGGCTTTGTACCCATTAGTAGAATCAGTTATCGATACCTAACAATACCTTCACGGATCGGACAGGGTTTTCTTTACATATTGTATGTTAAAAAAATAGTATTTTGCATAAATCACGAGAAATCCCTCTGGCAGACAGTGTGGCTACCATGAGTTTTTATTACGAAGACTCAATCATCGACATCGACCGCGTTTGACTCATCGATTGGCCCGCTTCAAAGTTGTACGAACTCTCAACCAATAAGGTGCCAAACGCGCTCGATGCCTATGATCGAGTCTCGTAATGAATACTCACAGCCACACTGAAGGCCAATTATCGTAATGTAAATAAAACGTTAAAAATCTAGTCTGCAGTCTCATATCAGCGTCAAACGAGCGTCAAAAGCTTGTCGACACGTTGGGAGGACTGAGGCCGGGTACGATGTGCCAAATGTTGTTGTGTCGGGAGTTTGGTCGTGGAGGGTCTCCAGATCAATCTCCCTCTGGCGCAGCATCGTTGGTCGTGTTGTTGAGTTTAACATTGCATCACCTCGCTCAACTGCCGTCTTCCTTCCTATTTACCCAGTTTTTGTTTAGTGAATACGCTCTTAATAAACTAGCGCGCTTTACCATCAACAATAGCGGCACTGCTTACCATCATATTTATAATTATTAAAAAAAAAAGTATTTTTGACAGATCAAACCGGACGTTTTTAAATTTACGAGAATTACTCATTCGTTAAAGGGTGGTCTTGTAAAGACCCCGTAGAGTAATTATGCCCCACTATTAGCAGTTTGTCGATATGATTGGTGCAGTGGCTGATTGATCGACTGATGCACGGAGTGTCGCGGGTTCGATTCCTGCACGGAGCAAATATTTGTATGACCTACAATTAGTTGTTCCGGGTCTGACTGTTTGTGTATGCGAGTTTATATGTTTCTAAACGCACCGACGATACAAGAGAAATTCCTAGTATGAAGCTATGTTTAAAAAGAAAAAATAAAGAAAATTAGCAATGGATTTCATTTTGACAGTTCAACAATATTCATTGCGTTATTTACGTTGTTGAGCAGACACACTTTTCCAAGAGCAATGTGTTAGCAATATGCATCAAAATGATAATAAGGCACAGCAATAGTGTGTTATGCAATTAAGGTGCAGATTTTGTTAATTTGTCATTTTGTAGAACGTTTTGTAGAAACATTATACTGAATGTTGATTTGTTTTTCAGACGCCGGCGCCATCAGTCGGGCTTGATGAGGCATCACTCTTACATACCCTAACAGCAGCATTCACAAGTAGGACTAACCCAGTCAGTCACACATCACAAGACGTGATGGAGGCAGTGTTGGAATTAATACGTAACTGTAAGTTGATATATTCTTTATTTAAAACCCCTTGTGATACCAAGTAATTGATTGATGATAGTTTATGCTTTGAAATTGTCATATATAATGAGAAAATGACAATAAAATTGAACACACCCTATTACTAAACATTATTAGTATTATGATCATTTCATTACTTTACTAACATAACACTATTTCATCTCCGCATACCTATCTTTCGTGGTCCGGAATATGTTCAGTGTTTTCACCGAACACCTTAGCAAGCAATATCGGCGTAACGCGTTGACTTACAATTATTAATAGGCTATTTGACAGATTTATAATTTTTATCTTGAATTACTTGGTTGCGGTTAAGAAGTTCACCCAAAGTATTTTTTTTAATTTTAAATACGTATTTCGTAAGAAATATGCAAATAAAAATTCAAAATTCAAATAAGCCGCGAAAACGATATAATCAGCAATATGGCGTTGCGCCTGGTAAGTGACGTCACAACCGGTTTTCGGTTCTCAGTGGTGTTTGTTTTTAATTATTATTTGCTGTTGTTATCTAATAAAATGGTTTACAAGTGGTGTGCTGTACTGGGTTGTACAAATAAATCGATAAAAACCCCCGAAAACCAGTTTATAAGTTTGCCGAAAACGAGCGATGATGCGCGTATGACGTCATCGCGACATTAGCCAATCCGGATCGTTTCACAATGTGTGGCGCGAGAAAAAAAAAGCCAAACATATTTTTGTGTTTTTGATATAATAATTGTTATTATTTTTTATTAAAACTCTTGTAAATGATATAAAGAACCCTCATTTTATGCAATTAAAGCAAAAAATCACAAATAATTGAATACTGTCAAATAGCCTATTAAGTTATTAGATATTATATTCAGTGCATTTTTGGTCTCCGCGGTAGCCGGGTGCATTCGAACATTTTCCTAACATTTTTAATATAAGAACAGTTTGTGAGTTGATCAATAGTGTTCAACATAAACATTTTTTTCTCCTCCAAAAACACCGACACCTCGCTACGTACCCCGACAGTGACAAAATTTCACTATTGCTGTGTTAAGTCATAGTTCCCTTCAAGATGGTTGAGCTAAATGGTGCAGAGCAGCGTTTTCCATCAGGTGGGTAGAGACTCGGCAAAGGGTCGCTAAAAAAAGTCCCGCGGCGTTATGGAGGCAATGCTGTGACCTTAAATAAGTACTAGGTTTGTTGACTCAACATCTTGACTTTAACGAAACAACGATAAATTCGCCCTGGAAATGACGCAGCACGTGTACGAACTTCCCTGATTACTAAACAAACTATAAATGACGACTTATCTCTAACTTTTAAATAAACCACGACAATATGTACAGTGCTATAGCGCACAAAGATTACTCACTCAAAAAAGGCCTAGGCCAGTTTTGCCCACCCCTAGGCCTGACTTGCCCCTCTAGATAAATAGATAAATAAACATGACGTGTAAAAGTGATCAGTGATCCTACTTGCTTAATAAACGATTTCATTTCATTTCCTAGGCCGGAAGTTGGGTACGCCCATGGCTCCATATGATCGAAAAATAATAATTTCCGCGGTGGTAGGCCATAACATCGGCTGCGGGCAGAAGTTACCACCCACCAGACAAAGTCTTGCAGCCAAGCGATTCGTCGTGTTCCGGCATGATGTCTCGTGAAGCCGTACGGTGGACGGGTCTGAGCAGTTGTGTTGCGATGTGTGCCGGGCACGATGCGCCAAATGTTGTTGTGTCGGGAGTTTGGTTGTGGAGGGTTTCCAGATTAATCTCCCTCTAGCGCAGCATCGTTGGTCGTGTTGTTGGCAAACATTTGATGCATACTGCTCAGACCCGCCCTCCGTACGGCTTCACCAGACATCATGCCGGAACACGACGGATCGCTTGGCGGCAAGACTTTGTCTGGTGGGTAGTAACTTTTGCCCGCAACCGATGTTATGGCCTACCACCGAGAAAACTTAGATTAACTCGTATTCGAACTAATTATAGGCAGAAACTATTTTGTATTGATTAATAATAATAAAGTCATCTGGCATCCGCCTTCTGCGCCCGTGTAAAACAGTCATTTCAATCTCTTTACAAACAAATCATTAAACCAATTAGCTTTCATTTTAGGCGTACATCAAGGGACTGGAACAACTTGCCGGCGGCGGTGTTTCCGTCGGACTACAATTTCAGTGTCTTCAAGGCTAGAGTGAATAGGCTCTTAATAAATTAGCACGCCTTACCATCAACGATCGCATCGCTGCTTACCATCAGGCGGGATTGCGGCCAAGCGCTGGTTTATAAATAATTTAAAAAAAGGCGTCGTTTATGCGATATTCTCAGCTATTTCAAATCTATTCGTATAAACGTTTCGGGTATCGGTTTTTCGCACGCTTGGCGGAAGGTCGGCACAAATTTTGCGAAATAGGGCGCGTTCCCCAACTTGTGGAAGGGCTAGCGCCAACAAAATCAACTCTAGAGTGGCCGCGATTTTCTTTTTCACAAACTAAAATGAAATTCACTGCATTTTCTTCCCTTTTCATTAAGAAGTCGGCTTTCGTGTCTCTCCATAATATTTTTCTTTCTTTTTTCAGCGTCAGGCCGGAATCAAGGAAATGAACAACTAACCAATTTGGATCTAGGAAGACCAAGCACTTCCGCAATAAACAGCAGTTCTGTGAATGGATTCAGTCATTTTCCCAACGGCCATAAAGTCGATAGTACACCTCCGGCATTGGTCGCAGGCTGTAGCAGATATCCGACCAACTCGAACGTTGCGACGCGGACGTACTGCGGTGGACCAGCCGCCACTGCATCCCTCACGCAAAGTGTAGCGCGCACACCGACAACGATGCATCTTCCTTACGCAGCCCATCCTTCAGTAGTCCCCCGCCCGCCGAACGCTCCCCATCCTCCCAATCCCGCGGTCCCGCACCCGGCCAACACCACCCGAAATCCTAATCCGACCAGTTCCACACGTCCTCCAAATCCCCTGCACCCTGGAAATGTCCACCATCCTCCGAATGTCCTACATCAAGTTAACGCCAACCACCCGCTCCCTGTTAGGGCTGTTGCCGCTCCCGCCCCGTACATGTCGTACCCACCGGCCGTCCCGCCGCCAGCTAGCCGAGGATACTATGCACAACCTTATCCATCAACCTCCCATCGTAAGTTATGGTCAATTAACTCTAATTCTTAAACGTAAATCAGACCCTCTGATTGGTGCCGTTTCTTGACTATGAACTACAGTCACATAAAACATTATAAAATTATTTATGTGTTTGAGCTGGTCTCTAGAAACAGCTGATACAGCTAAAAAAGAAATTTATCTACACAAAATCGATCACATAAAGTACCCACGTTCGTACAATTTCGTTGTACTGTTTTGACATGAGAAATTGTGCAGAACTGTTTTGTTGCAAATGGTACCAAATTAAAATTGTCTTTTTTTTTTTTTTTTTTCTCAATATACTGTTTTCCATAAATGTTTAGTTTGCAATGATATTGGTAATAGTTAAATAATTAACTTTATATTAAAAGAGAAACCATTAGATAAACTGACAATTGATCAAACAACACATTTGCAAAAATAAATCCATTATGTACTTGTAACAATTAGTTGAGTGAGTGACTGTAACTGCCTCACACAAGTAATTTCTCCCGTATCGTGGATGGGTTTGCAAACATTTTAAGTCACATACTCCAACAGTCAGACCCGGAACAACTACCTGTAGGCCATACAAATATTGGTTCCGTGCGGGAATCGAACCCGCGACACGCAGTGCAGCAGTCGATCGCCCAGGCACTACACCAACCATGTCTTTGAATTGCTTCGAATATCTTTCAGATTTGCCCAACATGCATCAATCGTACCCCAATTCACCAGCGCGAATGTCAGGGGCGCCACAAATACCCGCGCGGGCTCCAAACGCGACGCAGGCACCTCCCGCGCAAAACACCCAACACTTGAACATGTACGGTATGGGCAAGTTGCCCCCTCCACCGCATAATTATCCCCCATTACCATAATCCTGACGAGGTATGTATCTTTGATGACGATACCGTATGCGAATTTTTGCTGCGTTTAAACCCGCGTTATATTAACAATTTGAGTATTTCTTCTTGATATCAAGAGGCCTAGTCTGCTATACTTAAAAAATTGCCATTCCAACATGATTATGTCATTGTGCTAAAAGTTCTGGTAAATTCATGATGATCGATCAAATTATCGGTCAATCGTCTCATAATGGAATGGTGAATAATTGACATTGCCAATTTTTGCCATGATTATAAAACTGTGATACTATAACTTAAGATATAAACTAGAAATGATTTTCTATAAACTACTCAATTTGAACGTATTTAGTTGATATTTAGTTGACATCTGATTGTACAAAAACCTACAATGCGAGGCCAGGGTACAGGAAATGTATATACAACCTTATTTTTCGTATATACGAAACGCGAAACACGTGTCCAGTATTTTCATGAAAAGATTTTATATACATAATTTCAAAAAGCTATCATGAAATATCACATAGTTATGAGCTTGTTATGTTACCTGCTTGCCCCAGCAAAAATATGGTCAACGCGCCGCTAGCCCGCCCGCGCCTGCAGCGGTGCAGCGCGGCGGAGACACTAAGACACTATGATCCTCGATAACCTCACTGCAACATTTTGAAATATATTTGGGAAAGAATATAACATGGTGTAAAAATCATTGTAATTGATTCAGTTGCTTATATGAAGAATATAGTTTGTTTACAATAAGCAACTGAATCGATTACAATAATTTTTAAACCAGGGGTTATATTTTTTCCCAACTACATTTAGAAATAGATGCTGTGTAGTTACCAAGCGCACAACATGGTTCACGATAGATCATAGTACTAAGCGCGTGCACATAGCTGGACAGCGCCCCGTGTTTCGAGTTACGCATATACAAAAAATAACGGTGTATATATGTTTGATGTGGGCCGTGTGTATTATAGTTTCTTAGTTATATACTCAAATTAGCTTAGTACTCATACAGGTCCATAGTTTTTACGAACAAAAAAAGGCTTTGCGAGTTTATACTAACAAACACCATTTGAATAATAGCTAACGCATACTGGTTGATTGACGCAGCGTTTCAATAATTTTAGCGCCCATGCTCCGTTGAGAGCAATATGCTTCGTCTGCCAGTGAACCTGTTTGTAATATATATATATATTTATTTTATTTTGACCCTTATACCAATGTGCCAATTGTAATGAAAAAAGACTGATTAATATAACATTGAATATTGTAAATAGTAATAAGATAGTCATGAAGGAGTCTTCAACTACAGACATTATTAAATAAACTTATTATTATAAAGAATAGTAGACTTGGTCCGTTGAGAGCAATACGCATCGTCTGCCAGTGAACCTGTTTATAATACATATTTTTATTTTATTTTGACCCTTATACCAATGTGGAAATTTTAATGAAAAAAGACTGATTAATATAACATTGAATATTGTAAATAGTAAGAAGATAGTCTTGAAGGAGTCTTCAACTACAGACATTATTATGAAATAAACTCATTATTATAAAGAATAGTAGACTTGGTCACGTTCATATTATTCGAAATTGCCCTAAAGGCCGATCTTTTGATCTGTAGTTAAACTCAACCAATTGTATCAGTTGAAACTCAACCCAATACAACTGTTGTGCCCAATGCAATACAATTATTTTATCTAATGATATTGCATTGCTGATCAAATAAGTCATAAAAATAGCCATTAATGACCTCCTCCTTTTTTAATGTCACGCGATATTGAACCTTATTCCATCGACATAAGGTCCATTCGTAACAATAGTTTACACCTTTTTTTAAAAGGACAGAAGTTAAAATATTAGTTTAATCCTGTCAAATTAAGATACTCCATCGACACTTAAGACGCGATTGTAAATGGCGACCAATAAATGCGCCAATTTACGTCAGAAGCGGACTAATTTGACAGGTCTAAACTGACATTTTATCTTCTGTCTGTTTCGTAATGGAATAGAAAGCAATAGATGTACTTAAAATTAGTTTAGTATGTAAACAAGGGAATCAGGGCCAAAAGATAATTAATATTGGTGGACTAGTCAAGAGGATGCTTGCGATCTCATTTTTCCAAAGAATATTCCCTTCTGACGACAGCGCATCAAGCTACTTACCACTCAATGTTAATTGGGAATATTTGACAGTTTCGGTTTGCTTGACCTGCTGTTGTCCGTACATTAATACATTAAATTTGTGTTATATTTACATGTTCATATACGAACACCAATATGTCAACACTCTGCAAATTTCAATTGTTATTTTTTCAATAATTAATGCTACGTTGAAAAACACCTTACACTTTAAGAGTACAAAATGTTATTTAGTGTTTAAACCTACCAAATGTTCCTAAAAATAGTCATTAGAGATTTATGTTGTTCAATCCAATCATTATGTTCATGAAATCGTGCAACGATTTATATATGTAATAATACAAACAGATTTATTTAGTCTTTAAGTTTTTATTTGACGATGCTACTTCAGCTGAATATGTGTAATTATTCAATTGAGTATATAATTTACAACATTATCTCTGCTACTTGCCAGTAACAAGAATCAGTTTCCGTCCAATTTATTTCTTTATTTAATTATACCACTATTTTTATACGACTTTACAACTATTATTGTAATAAATATAAGACTGAAATGTTTAAGACTGATATTATTATCATTTTTTGATATTATTGTTATGTAAAATTGACTGACTAGAAAATAGTTTTCTTGTAATCTTAAGTGACAAATAAACGAAGACAAGCTATGTACTTTTAACAAAGAACACTGATCAAAAAATTATTGCAGTCTTTTATAAATAAACTTCGATCGAGAATACACTAGATACGGTATAACGATGTCATTATTTTGTAATAAACATAGGGAGCATAGGGGGCCCCCAACAAGGTGGACCGTGACCTGGTGAAGGTCGCGGGAAGCCGATGGATACGGGTAACACAAGACCGGTCATTGTGGAAAGCCTTGGGGGAGGCCTTTGTCCAGCCGTGGACATCTATAGTCTGAAGCAGAAGAAGAATAAACATAATACTGTAAATTAGCATACTTTGTTTAAAATATATAACAACCACAGAAATCGTAATAACAAGTCAATAGAAGTGCTATATATGCTTTTAACACCAGGACGCGTGTCGCCGGTCCGCAGCTACAACCAGTTTATGTGGTTCAATCAATAGCTACACTCGAACATTGCACACATGCATTTTCCAATATTGATACAAAATTAAACCTTTGAGCAATAGCATAACGCAATATTTCTCACTTTAAAAATGAAAATATATGGGATTTGAATTCACTGCCCCGAAAAATGTAAAAATTTATTCAATAGTTGTCTTTTTCGGATTAATAGGCTATTTGACAGTATTCAATTTTTTGCTTTAATTGCATAAAATGAGGGTTCCTTATATCATTTACATGAGTTTTAATAAAAAATAATAACAATTAATATATCCAAAACACAAAAATATGTTTGGCTTTTTGTTTCTCGCGCCACACATTGTGAAACGATCCGGATTGGCTAATGTCGCGATGACGTCATACGCGCATGAACGCTTGTTTTCGGCAAACTTATAAACTATTTTTCGGGGGTTTTATCGATTTATTTGTACAACCCGGTACAGCACACCACTTGTAAACCATTTTATTAGATAACAACAACAAATAATAAATAAAAACAAACACCACTAACAACCGAAAACCGCTTGTGACGTCACTTACGAAGCGCAACGCCATATTGCTGAATAAATCGTTTGTGCGGCTTATTTGAATTTTTATTTGCATATTTCTTACGAAATACGTATATAAAATTTAAAAAAAATACTTTCGGTGAACTTCTTCACTGCAACCAAGTAATTCGAGATAAAAATTATAAATCTGTCAAATAGCCTATTGTACTGAATTTTTGCCAAAATGATTTAGGCGAATATATTTTTCTAAAACACCTTTAATTAACTGAGTGACATGATTGCCAATTGCAGACTGGTCGTATTGGTGAAAATCAATTTCTTCTAATAAAGGAGATGTTTCAGAAATGTATGGAGCCTGGGCCAGCACATTGTACACTTAATGCTAGGTATAGTTACGCTATAGTAACTGTTTTTAATGTTCATTTAATATACTTTGGCTTAGTTTTTATACAGATTCAATTTAATTCGGCCAAGGAGTGCCACACAACTACTAATTAATATGGTGGTCAGCAATAAGCGAAATAAGATTTTGACAGTGACATTTGATTGACGTGTCATGTATCTAAGGCTATCGTATCTATATTATCTACCATATGACTGCGAAAAAAACAAAACATGAATTCCGAACATACGGCGCATTAAATAAACACAATCAGTTCAAATCAACACTCGACACGAACACAACGGGAAAATAGAACTATCAAAGTCTCCAATCAAATGTCATAAAAAGTGTCATGGCTACCTTAATAAAGGATTATCTCACTAGAAATCGTTTCAAATAATTAATTATATATACTTGTATTTTTGTTCAAATTAATTTGTTTGTATCTTTATGAAAATCTTCATTTTTTTTCCTTTTTATCTATATACCGTACATAGTGATGGCCCAAAATGAAACATCTCCTTTAGTCCAATAAAATGACGCACGGCTTTCATGACAAATTCACTTTTAAACTTTTTATTTGCTATGTCCTTGTTATCAAAGATAATACTTTTGAGTAGAACTTCTGTCTTTTTGCATATCAATATCACATCTTTGCTTGGAAAAAGAAGACCTCCGTTGTCTTTTAGTTTAATAAATCTTGTATTTTCATTGGAACTCTCAGGCTCTATCAATACAGAAATACAAGTTTCACTTTTAATTTTATTTGTTAAATAATGGATCACTAATCCTGCAATATAAGTGATGACTTCTGATGCAAAATCAGACAAATCACTAATGTTGCAATGTCCATCCCCATCGTCGACAACATCTTCATCATCCTCATGGTAAGAAAATGTCACCATGATGTCAGATTTATTTCCTTAACAGCTGACGTACAGCTTAGAATTGACACGTTTTCTAACGCCACGCAGTTGCCACTGTCAAAATCTTTAAGCTCAATGTGTGCAATAAGTTTCTTATATATAGACATAAACTGACGAGCTGTGGGGTTATTATTACAACCACCATGAGCTCTTATGTGGCCAAAAGTGAGCTCTAAGTGGTCTTATGAAAATTTGTAAGCAGGCAAATACTTTAACTTTTTACATTTTCTCTAATTTGAATATAAGTTTAATATAAGTCTGTTTAAAACTTTCGATGTAAACTAGAAAACCGACAAATCCTGTTTTTTTAATAGACTTCATCACTTCTTGCCCGTCGATAAATTTTAGTTTTTTTTTTATACAGGGTGGCCTATCGATTGACGTCATAAAAAAAATAGGTCCGGCATTTCGTGGGGTATCACTCCCATGTATGTTCCGCAATTTTTAATAGTTTTTGAGTTATGATTTTTTTTTGTACTTTTCGAGGAATTTCAAGTATAGAAAATTGTTTTTTTTATTTTTTTTATTAAGGCTTCTTAAGATTTATTTTGTGCAACAGTATCCTCATGTGCTGTACTTTAATACATAAAATAACTAGCTTTGTAACTTTGATGAAAGTTACGAAAATGTTGGACAGAATTCAAAAAAATATGTTCCGGTGAATTAAGACTTTAATTTTCAACTTTACATTAAATATCTAATCAAGTGTTATTTTCACTTCTCATTTACTCTCAAAAATGCCCTAAATTTTTTTTTATGACTTCAATCGATGGGCCACCCTGTATAAATTACTACTGTGTAGAGAAATTAAAACATTAAAGCTTTATTTCTATAATAAATAGGTTTTTAAAAATACAATTGTTTCATATTTTGTGAGTTTAAAATATCAAATAATTTATTAAAGTTTTTTAAAAAGGTTGATGTACCATTAACGTCAGTAAAGTCCGGATGTTTTAGTTGAGAGCAAAAGTCTAAGGCAGAAGCAACACTATCACTCATAAGTTGATTCGCTACACGAACCATGTAAGTGTAATAATACGCCTCATTCTTATTAATTTTTATGATGAAAAATTTGTTTAAATATATAGTACGAATTAACACGTAATCGTCGTAAAACTACATTATATAAACTATAATTATGTAGGAAGAAAACATGCATAATAAAACTACAATCATCTGATATATATTTAACGTTAAATCATAATATTTCATTCCCATTTCGGTAAAGCTAATAAAAAGTAAACGTAATAACTTATCGATACAAAATAATAGTGACACATCACTATTTCATGCTGCATGTTCCTGGAATTTACGTAAACGGCGATATTGTTAATTTCGTATGACCACAGAAATCGTAATAACAAGTCAATAGCAGTGCTATCTACTGACTTTTAACACCAGAACGCATGGGTAACTGGGTAGGCCTAGTGCCCACTAGGCCTACCCAATTACCCATTTACATACCCATGTAATAATAAGCATAATTCTTATGAAAATACAATCATCTCATGTATATTTAACGTTAACTCATAATATTTCATTATTTCATTCCCGCAAGTTTTGGAAGAGTTTCCGCAGTTGCAAATCACGCTACAAATCACCATGTTTATCGGTCTGCGTCCCAAACAACACAAATAACCGCAACAAACGCTCCACGCGCTCTTGTGTGTCACAATACATATGCACGGCGACAAGGTCACGCGTCTTTGCGACTTCTATTGACTTGTTATTACGATTTCTGTGCGTATGACTATAATTTCATTGCTGCTTTTAGCAGTTTTCATAGTAAACATGAACAAGATAAGTATCAATGGTTATTGATTTGTAAAAAAAAAAAAACGTTTTGTCGTAGTAGGGTGGTGAAAATATTTAAATAGGCTATTTGACAGTATTCAATTATTTGTGATTTTTTGCTTTAATTGCATAAAATGAGGGTTCTTTATATCATTTACAAGAGTTTTAATAAAAAATAATAACAATTAGTATATCCAAAACACAAAAATATGTTTGGCTTTTTGTTTCTCGCACCACATATTGTGAAACGATCCGGATTGGCTAATGTCGCGATGACGTCATACGCGCATCATCGCTTGTTTTCGGCAAACTTATAAACTGTTTTTCGTGGGTTTTTATCGATTTATTTGTACAACCCAGTACAGCACACCACTTGTAAACCATTTTATTAGATAACAACAGCAAATAATAACTAAAAACAAACACCACTGAGAACGGAAAACCGCTTGTGACGTCACTTACCAGGCGCAACGCCATATTGCTGATTATATCGTTTTCGCGGCTTATTTGAATTTTGAATTTTTATTTGCATATTTCTTACGAAATACGTATTTAAAATTAAAAAAAATACTATGGGTGAACTTCTTAACCGCAACCAAGTAATTCAAGATAAAAATTATAAATCTGTCAAATAGCCTATTGTCTAAAAATGAAGTACTTACATATGAATGCGCTCATCCCGAATTTGTGTTCTTTATCGAAGCTTACAAATGGGTAAAATGTCAACGCCATCGTCGTTTCAATGCTGATACATAAAATATATTGGTACCTACAGATAGTATAAATTGAAACTACTCTCTCGCCTACCAATTTTTGTACACATTTGTATGTATAAAGCAGGGTCAATTGTAATTTAGATTAGCTATACAACTGTGCCTTTTCAAAAATTGTAAGAAATAGTGTGTTCATTATTCCCCTTATTCATAAACGTTGCTTAAAGTTAACTAGTGATTAGCGATTGTTTGTACAGCCTTTATTGACAGGATGATCTTTTTAATTTCGTCCACGGTCACTGGAGAAAAGTGAAATGGTTCTATGGGGGGACTCGAAAGGCTAGCAATGAAATCAACCAAATGAGCCAAAATTTAGGGATCCAAATGACTAGTGCTTGTGAATAGTGGTGTTTAACCATACATTTTAGACGTTTGCGCGTCACTTAACTTTAATCATAGTTTATTAATAAACCCCTTAAACACCTCAGTGTTTATTTATAAACGATGATTAAAGTTAAGTGACGTTAAAAGGTCAAAAATTTATGTTTAAAGAATCGCTAATCACTAGTTAACTTTAAACAACGTTTATGAATAAGGGGGTATATATATAAGTGTTCAAATTATAGTAACATGTACCTTATAGACACGAGCTGCTTGCTGAAGCGATTGTTCTATTTTAAAATTTGCAATTGGGTTGTATCCTAAAAAATAATTTAATGTCCATCAGATAGATTTATAAAAAATATTGAACGCGTATTTTTTATTTTTTCTTTCATTCAAATACTTAGGAAGATATATTGATTTGAAATGTCGCATGACGTCACGCCGTGGCACAAATTATACCACAGTGTGACGTAATTAGTCTCCACTCCGTAACTTCAATACGCTATATCTCAATAGTTTTTGGCAATTTTGACAAAATAAAAAATACGGGTCTTACATTTTTTTTGTTATCTATAAGACGGACTAATTATTTTTTTTATTTTCATACCTTGGATACATCCCTATTGTACCTAAATTATTTTAATAAAATATTCAGGGTGCTAAATGTCTTAAACTGTTCACAAAATGCATTTGCGATTTTAGTATGTTTTGTTTTTTTTTTTTATATAATTATAAACAAGTTCTTGACCGCAATCCCGCCGGATGGTAAGCTTTTTTTATATAATTATAAACAAGTTCTTGACCGCAATCCCGCCTGATGGTAAGCAGTGACGCAATCGTTGACGGTAAAGCGCACTAGTTTATTAAGAGCCTATTCACTCTAGCCTTGGAATTACTTAAATTGCTCCTTGTGCTTATTGTGATCCGTCATTTTCTAATCCAATCCTGATTATTTAATTCACTGAGAAACAATCGTGTTTGTTTATATGTTTAACAATCCTCATTCAACGTTTAGACCCTTTGATGAGCGCATTGTTTAGTTTCGCAATTTAAGGCTTTAATTAAAATACTATATTTTTTTGCCAAATAACGTCAAGATGGACCTTAGTTGATGGACAGTGTCTCAAGTTTCTGTTCACTGTTAAAACTTTTTAGACTTTACTTTTTTATGACATAATCTGCTGTGTTGTATTTGAAGCCGTACGGTGGACCAGTCTGAGCAGCTGTGTTCCGATGTGTGGCGGGTACGATGCGCCAGATGTTGTTGTGTCGGGAGTTTGGTCGTGGAGAGTCTCCAGATCAATTTGCCTCTGGCGCAACATCGTTGATCACAGCAGCATCAGCAGCGCAGCATCACTGCCATCTTCCTTCCTATTTACTCGGTTTTTTTTTAAGTCAATAGGCTCTTATTAGACTAGCGCGGTTTACCATTAACGATTGTATTACTGCTTACCAGGCGTGACTGTGATCAAGTACTAGATTTATATAAACTTTTTGTAAAACAACTGACGTATGTACAGGCGACATCACCACAACCAACTAGAATCTGTAAGATTTTTTCATTCGATTTTTAACATGTCTAAACCATTAAGGCTCAAGGTTTTAAGATTGAGTATATTTTATAGTTTCGGGTAGCTATACCTGCAGTCGTCCATACATGCCATTTTACTTTAACCTTTTAACCGCTTGTGTCGCATATGTATGCGACACACGTTTCCGTGTCCCTATCGCTCGTGTCGTATTTCTGCGACAGAGAACATGCATAGTTTTTTCGTTCCATTTTCGTCCTATTACCTACGAGGTACAACTAAAACTATTAATAAATAGACGTATTATTTATAACAATTACTTAAAATTGTGTTTCGTAGCTCTAAGCAACGAAAAAGCTTAAACAAAAATAAGTAATTGGCAGCTTGGAGTTTTGTTCGGTGTCTTATCGCGCGCGTCGCATATATATGACCGTAGGGATGGGATACAATGCAATACTCATTAAAACGAAAACAGTTAAGAAAGTCAGGTATAATGCATCATTGAGCATAAATAAACTGTATCATACGAAATAAAGTTAAATAATAAATTTAACATATATAATTATTGCCTTGTGTATTAATTATTTTCCTTATTATTGAAAAGAAAAATATTCCTCACGATCTTTGTATAATGCCAATATTCGACGTTAGTTCTATAGACGCCTATGCTTGCAATATATTTCTCTACTTAGTCTAGTGCGGCTGTCGCATTAATACGACGGCTGCTTACATCCCGAGCGGATGAAACGAATGTAAAGTTCCATTAAGGTTGTTTGCTGTTGGCTATTTGTGTATTGTCGATGAAATGACGACGAAGAGGAATTTAGCGGAACTTTAGAAATGATGGAGAGGTAAGTACCTATATCAATTTCTTTATATGTTATTGTATAGGTATAAAGTAAGACCGGGCACATCACGATTGCGACGGTAAGTCCCCTCTGAGGCGTGTCTGGAGAGACGTTACGGCGTCCTCACGTATCGCATGACGCAGGAGACTCCGTTGGCGAGGATCGCAGGACGAAAACGATCTCCAGCCTCCCTAGACGCGGGGTGCGAATGCCAAGCATAGCGTAGCTGAACGTTCACCATCCTATAAGGACCGAGCCCGAGTAGTCGACGGCGCGCGGTAACTACGAGCGCCTCAAACACTTGTCGTAAACACTCCGTTGGGTTTAGGTAATTGGGTTGTATCCTAAAAAATAATTTAATGTCCATCAGATAGATTTATAAAAAATATTGAACACGTATTTTTTATTTTTTCTTTCATTCAAATACTTAGAAAAATATATTGATTTGAAATGTCGCATGACGTCATACCGTGCTAAAAATATACCACGGCATGACGTAATTAGGCCCCATTCCGTAACTTTAATACGCTATATCTCAGTAGTTTTTAGTAATTTGGACAAAATAAGAAATACGGGTTTTAATTATTATCTATAAGACTAATTATTTTTTTGATTTTCATACTTTGGATACATCCCTATTCCTTGATGAATCGAAATAGTACCTACCTATTTTAAATATTGTGATGTAATTCTGTCATTATATTACCTACTTACCTGTCTACAGACCTATTGATTGTTTAAATTTGGAACCGTGTTGTATGTTGTCCTTACCATTAATAAGGTACTGTGACAGTACCTACCAAGTCGAACAGGCGCTCGCTTAATTTGTCATTTCAGGATCCTAGAGACAATGAAGGCATTAATGGGACGTCAGACGTAACTTTTTTTTAAAATTATTTATAAACCAGCGCTTGACCGCAATCCCGCCTGATGGTAAGCAGCGATGCGAATAAATAATAATAATAACATAACTGTACCTGATATTAAAAAAATTGACGAATTTATTTCAGGCGTATCAGGTACCTTCAGTACCTTTGAGCAGCGAATCCTCGGAACTGGATATTTTTGAACATTTTTGTGGCAATGATTTAGTAGAAAAAAATATGTTATTTCACTAACAAATTTCACCAGTTCTATGTTAGGCACACGGATATAAGGGTGTACGGTTGTTTTCAAACGTGGCAAGATGTGACTGTTTATATCATAAACTAGCGACCCGCCCCCGCTTTGCACGGGTGCAATGCTGATACTAAATACACTTCAGAAACACTGAACGTTGTATAAAAACCGCCGCGAACGGCACACCGTGTACCGCCGCAAACGCGACACCCCGCAATTTTTAATATCTATATTAAATCAATAATGTATTTAAGGTATTAAATTGGATAAGGATTAATGCTGTATTGGTTAAAATCGCTTCGGAAATTATTTTGATAAATCTCGCAGGGTTCAGCCTGTTTTTCACTGCAAACGCGGAAAAAAAATGATTATTTATGACATCACATTAGAAACCTCAAAAATAATAGTATTTCTCCACAATTTAATGGATGTTATTATACATTATAAACCTGCGTCTTTAATCACTCTATTTAAAGATTTAGAGTTTTATAGATTTAATCATACAAAGGGACTGGGAAAGAGAAAGTGACTTTGTTTTATAATATGCAGTGATTAGCCGTTCAGTGAACTGCCCGGATTTTCCAAGCAGTGTTTTGGCCTCGCCTCGCTTTCTCAGCTCGCACTACGCACTGCCCCTCTCGTCGAGTTAGTTACTCGATGCGCTGCGTGGCGGCCGCCGCCGCGGGCATGTATTTTTATTTTAATTTCATGATATCTTTTGAATGGAATGTCCGATTGCAATCATTCAAAACATTATTAAGTATTAAGACAGTCTTGAATATTAAATTATTTATTGGGATAAAAATTTATAAATGGTATGGATAACACGGTCTGAGTTTGATCGGCATTTCTATCAATTTGTTAAAAGTAAAAAAGTAGTTAAAGTGACGTAACTATATAAAATAAATAAAGTCTGCGACATTGCTCCTATGTGCCGAAACAAATGTAAGACCGAGGTGCCGAAGTGGTTAACAGCTCAAAATTATAATAATACTGAAGATCTCAATCGCTTAAAGTAAACGGGGTAATACACTAGTATAATTATCTATCATTTAACACTATAATTACACGAGCAGTCTGTGGTTTTGTTATACACAGAGATCGCTCGGTGCCCTGCGAGTCCAATACAACAACGGTTTCAGGATGCGCCGTTTCTGTAGTGCATCTGGCATGTTCGCGGAAGCCAGTGTTGATGGCTTTCATGCCATTATACGCAAGAGAACCGCTTCCTTGCTACGTAGAGTACGGGGTAGCACTAGCAGCATTTTGAAAGTAGTCGCTGATAGGATCGTCTCCAAAATAATGGAGTGTCTCATGCGGGTCCTAGTTAGACAGTACGGAGTGTCTGGCTGAGCTCGCAAAGAATTAAATACTGTCTTACTTTTTATTACTACTAACATAGCCTTAAGATTTTTGTAGTACTAACCGAACGTACACATTATACTAATTTATTTGTTTAATAACTTATTATTTGATGAAGATGGGAGAAATTGGTTACAACATGTTCACCAGGTTGATACATAGGTACTTGGCTAGATAGTTCATTTATTTTAGTGACTTAATTTATATTGTGCTTGGCTAACATCTACTGCTACTTTTGGCGTGGCACCCTAAACACAAGTTAAATCTTAAATTGGGTGCCAGAGTTTATCTAAAACACTTGCGTTGTTATAAGTTTAATGATTAATATTTTATGTTGTTATGTTCAAACCAGTGGTAATAAATCTTTTTTTTTTAAATAATAGACATATGGTCTCGCGAAGTTTTTTTGTAGATATTGATATATTCTATAATATTGTCGAATACTTTTAGTCCTATCATTAATACTCTTCGCAGCGTATGCGATGAAAGACATGGCTATTTTTTTTACACCATCGGTTGGTTTTAATAAGAATTTCTAAAGATTTCTATAGTAATCTAGTACTATGCAGCCTATGTTACTCAGTGATAATGTAGCTTTCTAATGAAAAAAGAATTATTAAAATCGATCCAGCGCTTTTTGAGTTTATTCGTTACATACAAAAATACAAATCTTCCCTCTTTATAAATATTAGTGTAGATAAAAAAACTTAATGACTTTTTTTATCGATACAATGATTGCCCTTCCTTAATTATTGCACGTATTATTTTGTCGATTTATAGACGGGCGCTAGGGGCACGGCAACTGATATTCAGCCAAGCGCTTAAAAGGTTAAGAGAATACATCCCTTCTCAAAATATAATTTGTTTTTTTTTACTGAAGATTCTTTTTTGCCGGTCGTCGCTTGACCGATAAACCATGTTCAACTAAGCTATGCGTTGCACTGCCTGAGTGAGCCTGAGCGATTTCCTGCGCGCGCAACTTCAGACAAGCGAAGGTAAACTACGCTCTTATTTCCCAAGGACGTCATCAGTTTTAGTCTAAAGTTTGGGTTGAACTTATCTGCCTAAGCATTGTTTTGGCACCAAACCTGTAAAAGGTAAAAGACGGACGTTGCAAAGCCCAGGCTTTGCAACGTCTCTTTTCTTCCCACACATGTTCGCCATTGCAATGATATTTCATGTAAAGTAATTAAGTAAAAAATAAAATTGGAATATTTGTCGATAGGATTATTCATTGATTTCCGTTTCTCCAGTACATTGATCATTGTCTGACATTTTTCCGACCGAATTTTTCATTAACGTTACTATCAACTTCAGGCCTTTCCATCTCCTCTAGACTCAGTAGTACGGTTGTATTGTCCGGCCCCGAACTACTGATACCAAAAAAGTCCCATTAGTATGGTTATGACGTCAAACCGAACTTATGTGACTTAAAAAGTATCAATAGTCCGGTGCTAAAGTAAAAGTTGTTCCGCACACCACTAACCAAACTACAGCTATAGGCTCAACAGTTCGGTTTCGATGGAAGGTTCTGTCGGCGAAATGTCCATAGGTCACTGACTCTGCTGCAGAAACTAAAATGAATAAGTCATCTTGTCAACAAATAGTCTAAAGGCGAATGAAACTCATGCGGAATCGTGCAAATAACGATTTCTCAAAGACCAGTTAATGCCAAAACAATTATAAATCTGATGATATTCTTGATTACTTAGTTTAAGAAAGAGGGGAGGTTAAGTAGCTTGCGGGACAAAGGAAATGTCATAGACTGCAAGTAGGGGATGATAAGGAGGCGCAGAGGGAGCCGGCTATCTAATGGTTAAGTATATATTCATTATATACTTGTTCCATGTAACCATTGGATAGCCGTCTAGGTGCACAGTATAGAAAAATTATAATAGGGCCCTTTGTCACGGCGACCTGCTCTGGTATATTCAGGCCAACCAAGACTGGCGCGTGTGTACGCCTCAACTAACATTGCCCTGAAGCGGAATGGAATGGAATAAACTTATACAAAATTAAAACTGAGACTCGCAAAATTATACAAGATTTAGGTGCGTATTACAGAACGTCACTCAAAACTCAAGCTCTACTTAAGTCTCGTTTCAAGCCATTTGATTGGTTGAAACTAGTTTTAAGTAATGCTTAAGCAGAGGTCAATGCTTGAGTTTCCTTCTGGAATACGGACCTTAATGATCTGCTTGCTTAATACAAACATATCCTCAATAAGAGGTTGTGATTGCCTAACTTGTAAAGCAAAACCTAGACGGTCAGCCATACAATTTTATATATACAACATTGGTCAAAAGTATTAAGCACCCATGACATGACACCTTTCAGTTTTTTGAACAGGGTTAAACCGAAATAAAATGAAACGATCGTATGTGTTTATATTATTATTTATTAATGTATATAATCAATATTTTGTGTTTCAACCTTTTGCATTAATTACGACAGAAATTCTTTTTGGCTTCGAGTTACAAAATCTTCACAAAAAACCATTTCTATTCCGATTCGCGGTAATGTAATTGGAATTAAACTTGCAGACGCGGGTTCGATCCCCGCGCAGTGCAAATATTTGTATGCATGAATATGAATATTTCCACTGGTCTAGTCGTGCCTCTAAAAGCACTAAAAGCCGTTGGTCCCGGTTGCCATACGAACATCTAGTGGCAGTCGTTACGGGTTGTTGGAGCCCTCAAAAATCCAACAATTCGTCTAACTGCAATGCTTCGATATCCCCTTCGGGTTGTGGAGGGCAGACGGCAGTCGCTTCACGGAAAATATCGAAGTTTAGCCAAATCAGCAGTTAGAATGGTAAAGCGGACCCCAGACTCCAAAGCTTCGAATGCTACTGGGATTAACGCTGAGATGAGGATGATGATACATCATCATCATCGGAATTAAAGTTAAGAATTTTGATGCTTGACCTCCCCTTATCAAATTCTTGCTAATACACTGCGCTCAATTAAATTGAAATATACCACCATAGGGGCTAATCTCTTAATATTTAGAACGTCTGATATCAGTCTATCAGCAAAAAATACCTCTAATTTCTCTACAGTTTTGACATTAATTGAGTGATTGCGGCTAGCTTTTGAATGCTATCAATTAAGGGAATTTGCCTTCTGCTTACAATGCGCCGTTCTCCAGCAGAGCTTGTGTTTCAATGTTCATACAACAGCACATCATCAATTGATTGTATTTTCAGATTTTCGTGAAAACGCCGCACATGGATAATGATCAATGGTGACTAGTGAAGTGAGATGGACACTGTTCTATATATATAGGTACCTCATAGGTTAGTCTACGAATCAAAATAGTCCTAGAGGAGAGGAATTAGTGTGCGACAGACTTGTATACAGGGTGGATTTACGAAGATAAGACCCGTGCCAACCGTTTAGTATTATTCGGACCTGACGGAGCGCATCAGCAGGGATGGAATAGCAACAAAACCGAAGTGTCCAAACGATACTAAAATAGTCCGGCAGTGAAAGAGCGTCAGAATGAAAGTGTGGGTTGCGGACTTTGTCCATGTCAACTTTAATTGGTTTAATAAAAGTGACCTTTCAATTTGACTGTAAAATACGCTCCTTTAGGTTGGAATCGTACTTTAGTAGAGATAGGAAGATTTGATGATCAGAATTAGTCCACAACGTCGTCAATCTCATTTAACTGCATATAAGATTTTATTATTTATAATTGTTAGGTCTATCATAATTACCTTTTCAATCTGCTGGGTAATCGTGTAACAGTCAGCAACCATGGTTATAAACCCTTCTCTTTCTTCTGCCATACTTCCTGGTTCCGTGCGTTTGAATTCCCACATTAACGCCACATAATACTAAACACTAGTCAGAAATTATTGTATTTTTAAATACCAGCAAAGAGCCTTCGTAATTTATAATTTTTATAATCATATATAAATTGTGTAAATAAATGTTATGTAATAAAATAAATCACCATTAATTCATCAATTTCCATTCCAATATTCAATGTTTTGTAAATGTTTTATTACTATTATTATTGGCTAGGTACTTCAAGTGCCTCTAAATGAAAAAGGCTCTTAGCGCACGAAAAACACATATTTGCGAGTCGTGTTTCAGAAACAATTTGTATAAAATTTTATATTCAAAGTATTTTATTTAATTTCTCTTTTACAACTGTATTGTTATACGTATGATACGTTTGAGCATTTGCCTTGCACTAGCCTAGTGTGCAATGATGTCTCTGCCCTGTTGAATTTTATATGGAATCACATTCATTACAAATTTTTGTTCAAAAAACCTTAAATGCAGTTTTATTACTTATTGTTGTGAATAAACCATCCAAAGTACAAAACCTATCTCTTAGCGGTTAGCATAATTAAGTCCAGGTTCACACGAGCGATTTTTTTGCGCGTACTGTCAACAGTGTCGACTATCAAAACAATTCGCAAAAGTCGCCCGTGTGTACCTGGGCTTACTTGTAGTGATGTCTAATAATTGGAAGATGAGTGAGATGAAACGTCAGATCTTGTATAAATTGTAGCATTGGCGGTGCAAAAATCGATTATAAGTCGGTCAATATTAACGTCAACGTCATTACCATGTCTTACTGCTATAAATTACTAATTTATATTATGGTAAGATAACTTGTGGAAAAAGGAATAAACCTGTAATTTCATCAGTACGGGACTAAGTCTTTTAGGTGGCTGGGGCGGCTAAACTAAATGAGGACCTCATTTAGTTTAACCCTCCCACATGTATATATGTATATTAAAACTGTTTAGCAGTAGGAGAATGTAATGACGATTCATTCAAAAATAGGAGATAGATATTTCGAAAAGGCTGGCATCTTAGGATGCAAGAGTGAGCGAAGCGAGCTCTAAGGTTTTAGGACCCGAATTTGGGATTTTAATAAAAAGCTTGGAGATTTGTAGCACAAAGGATCGACGGCTTTGGGTAGATCGCCCCTGATATAAATTTGTTGCCCAATAGTATTCGCACCTCAGTCTCTTTACAAAAGGAAACGGTCGCACGACACTTCCATTTAGCGCATAGGACAAAGAATATGTAATTACCTACTGTCCTATCAAATATGTTTTTTTTTTTTTGTAAGTTATGATTGTTGCATATTGCAATGGCGTGCAAGCTACTTCGATACTTTTTGGGAGTATATTCTCGTGTTATAAGTTGCTTCTGGTTATACAGGAAGCAGACTTAAACCCTTTGGGAAATACTAGCATCAACAAACGTATGAGACATTATTCTAATTTAATACCTACCTAGGCTCGTTGTTTGCTATTTTCTTTCATGTCTCGTTTACCTGACCCGCTCTGAATCCCTATTGGAGCTAAAAGACTTGAAACATCACGCTCGTCACTGAGCCCTGGATCATATGCCTAGCCTATTTCCAATTATGGTGGGGTCAGCTGAATACCAGTACTTTACTTGGGGTCACTGTCTACCTAACCCCGACAACACAGTTACGAGTTGGTGAGTAATACTATACCCCTTGGTAAAACTTTCTCTTTTTTCAAATTGTGATTCCACCTCGACTCTTGATAAATGGCCTCTGTGGAATGGATACCACAATTTTGCCAATAACACGTGTAACAAATTATAGAAATTCTTTGTAACAATAATGGCGGATATCGCCAATGACAGTTGAAAAGACGGCCGCGTGAACCGTCTTTATGGGAGGTTTGAAGCAAATTCATGATGTGGCCACTATGCTGCGATATTTCAATGACCTTTATGAATTATTTACTGAATGCACTTTTTACTACATAAATTACGCGCTTTTATTTAGTAAACGACACTATAATTAATATTAAAAGTCCAATGAAAAATGCCAGTGACACTCTGCTTTCCCGTCAAAACTCGTCATCTTGGTAAGACTGGTTGTCAGACTTTCTGGCTGGGCTTCTGACTACACGTCACGATTGTCAAAGATCTACTAATGTCAGCCAGGATCAATGGCTTAACGTGTCTTCCGAGGCATAGTTTTTTTTTATATTTGCCAAGCTCGGCATAGTTTTTCGAATGTGTTTTTCAGAGTCTCAATAGTATAAAGAATGCACATGTTTATTATATACCTATTTTACACAAGGGACATGTGGAAACAGTGAAACGAAGGTTTCTTCTCTTCTTGACTAAAAGAGATTTCCATTACGTGAGTGAGGTCGAGGCGACACAGATACCTACTTCCATTTTACCATTACAATAGTCATAACAGTTATTCAATATTTCTGTCACCCATATTCCGTCTCCATTCAATAACTATGTAAAACTAAAAATACCATGCAACCCAACATCAAAACACATACAACTTCAAAAGGTTAGCATTAAAAAGAAATCATAAAAGTTTATGGTAAGAAAATATTATTAACAGAAAAGCAAAAAAACCTATGTAACATATAACAAATGATTTTTGTAAAATAAACGTATCACAACAAAATATAGATACTTTCCATAAAGTACTTCTGTTTTTGAGAAAATATATTAAGTACTTAATATATTATTCGATATGAAACGACACTTTGGTATGACTATGACGATACTTTACTTTGGTCTTTAGAATCTCAAATTCAACCAAAAAAAGACGCCTAAAACGTTCAGAAACTTAATTTACATAAATTTCTTTTATTCGGAAATCGTACGGTATAAAAAAGTGGTTAACATTTTTTATAAACCAGTCCATTTTTATGTGGTAAAGTCAAGCTCTATTTTATGTGCAATATTTTGAAGTTATTTTTTTCTAAATCAGTCTTTTATTGATTCTATTTGTAGCGTTATTTACAGCTAAATTTTTTGGAACAGTGATAACTATTCCAAAAAATGAATTTAGCAGTGTTGTGAAACTGTTCCTTTTCTGAATAGACTAGCCATTAGCATATAAAGTACCTAGTCCTAAGCATAAGTCAATGTCTAAATTAATTCATTATGTGGCACGATGCACTTGAGAAAATAACTTACCAGTCTTAGGTCCGTATTACAGAACGTTACTCAAGACTCAAGCATTACTTAAAACTATCGATCGACTAACGATCCTTAGTGCAATTAAAGTGCGAGAATATTACCGTACCTGTGATCTTGTCGTACATTGCACTTGTAGTTCCGACAAAATACAAAGCCAAACTTTGAAAGAATATTTCTTATGTATATTAATAGAGTAATTTATGGTTTTGTCGCACTTTAATTTCACTTAGCCCTTCAAGTTTTATATCAAGTACATCGTGCCATAAAATAAAGTTATAGTGTGTCTATAAAGTCGTGAAAATAAATGAGGGCGCTGCGGTCATGCATATAGTATCCCTGCTGACTTGTCTGAAATCAATACTAGCACATTATTTTGTACTAGAAGCAAAACTGGTTTTAATGAAAACACAAATCTATGGTCTCTGGTGTTTAATTAAAAAGAGTAAAACAAAAAAAAATCACACATACTTATTATTATATTTTTAACGTATTTTTACCAATGAAAAGTATTCCAAAACATAATAATTGCTTTCATCATCTGATTCCAAATATTTTTCCATAAAAAGTATTTTCATTGTCAGCTGCGTCACTAACAACGTTTCCGCTACTGCTGTCATCAGCTTGCTATCTTCACTTAAGCTATTAACTAACTCAAACATATCTTGATAAAGGGTTTACTCTCACATTACCCTGAAAGATTAAAAATAATAATATGAAATTTCTATCAGAAGATGGATAGCACTAATTTTTAATTCCGAACATGCTATAATTCATTTTTAAAATCAGCGGTAAATTAAATCACCTAAATAATCAAAACTGCTACACTATGGTCTACTTATATTTCCAATCTAACCTATAAATGCGCAATGTAAACAATCCTCATTTTTGTTTTAAAATCGTTTACTTCGTAAATTTGAAACTTCTAGTAGATAAAAACAAACAGTAACATGATTACATACCTGTTTTAGCAACTGTTTCGAGCATAAATATCATCAAACATTGATGATAAACTTTAAAAATAATTTCCCGAGCTCCACTCCGGTTTGTTTTTCTCATATTTAACACTTTCTTGGATGTTTTGTTTAAATAGAATTGAAAAAAAAATATACAAATTTCAATAAATAAAAAGTCACAAAACAAATCGATGACATCCGATGTACTTGTACATAGTAAGATTGAGGTACGTATTACAAAACGAAACTCAAGCATTGATCTCTGCTTAAGCATTACTTAAAACTAGTTTCAACCAATCAAATGGCTTGAAACGAGACTTAAGCAGGGCTTGAGTTTTGAGTGACGTTCTGTAATTCGGGCCTTAGTGTTGCCCTACTTTTAAAATGTTTAGTTTAAGAAACAGCCATTTTCACGAATTTATAGACGGACTATACTTCATAATGACAGAAATAAACGCAAGGTGACTTTAAATTCCTATAAAAATAAAAAGAAGCCCATATTCAAAACGATGGTCACTAGCATAAGCAGGAGACTCGATTTTGGAACAGATAGAAAGCTAAGGCATGGTACAATAATTAGGGGCCACAGAGCTATGCACGTGTTAGCTTAGCTTTGAATGAAAATGTAGGTGAAACCACTCACCAGCACCACGACTCACATATGCATGGCTGGGAAACAAACAGCGTAACGTCTCCATATAACATCTTAAAGCCTTATCCGTTTCATATTCATGCTGTCCATAATTATCTGGTGAAAGTGTAAGCGTACTTGTTGTCACTCACACACTATCCAGAATTGAGTAACACACTATAGTAGCAATGAGTGACAGTTCAACAGCATTCGTTGCGTTATCTACGTTGTTGATACAATTTTTTATAACATAAACAATATGTAAAGAAAACCCTGTCCGATTCGTGAAGGTATTGTTAGGTATCGATAACTGATTCTACTAATGCCAACAAAGCAGGGCTAAACTTAAAAAAAAAATCCTTGAAAAAATAAATATTATGTCGAAAAAGCGAGGTAACTTAATGCACGTGCGGTAGGCAACACGTTAGGCATACATGCGCGGGTAAAAGGAAGCAGGTTAGGCGGCACGTGATCGCATCGCTATTCGCTCCGTCACAAATGATGTTGTCACTTTTTTAAAATTACCAAATTTCGGGGAAGTTGGTATTAAATCGCGGGAAAAAAAAATATTTCAAAATTCATTACTATTGTTACTATGATGATTATGTAAAATTTTATATTATATTTAGGTCCGTATTACAGAACGTCACTCAAAACTCAAGTTCTACTTATGTGTCGTTTCAAGCCATTTGATTGGTTGAAACTAGTTTTAAGTAATGTTTAAGCAGAGATCAATGCTTGAGTTTCCTTCTGGAATACGGACCTTAGTCATGTGTTTACCTAACCTTTATTATCCTTGGGGGTCGGACAGGGTTTTCTTTACATATTGTATTGTATTGTGTTGGATTAGCAATAAGCTTCAATATGATTGAAATTGATGTTGTGGTACACAATTAAGAGTCATTCGTTTGCTATTTGTTTGAAAAAATGGTGAGATACTAAAATATCTATAGATACTTATACCTTAATATCTCACCATTTTTTCAAACAAACATTACTTCAATTGTGAAAAGAAAATTAAATTTTCCGTATTCTCATTAACGAAACAAAGCATTCATTTTGTAAGCTGATTTATAAATACGTACCACAGGTATGTTTTTTTTTGGCCTGAGGTATGGGTTTTCATCGTACTAATAGAACAAGTTACACACTCCGTGTTGCCTGTGCAAAACACCTGGAAAGTACGCTAGCATGAAAAGAGCGGAGCGTGTAGCCTGGGCTAAACTCGGCAGTGGAGTTGTGCCTTTAATTGTACAATTTAAGATTTGATAATTGATTGTCAACTAGGTTCGTTAACGGTGAATTTAATGTGGATAGGAACTTTTGCCAAACCAACCGACAGCTGTGTAACGATCTACATACACTTCATTTAAACGAACCCTTCCATACAACCGATTTTGTTTTCTATTCCGTAGATACAAACATGTCAAAAAAGTGGTTACAAAACCAACTATTTACTACAGCCACAATTTGTCATGCTATCAACGCAATAGAGGTCAAAATTGGTTGAGTGGAATAAAAAATGGTTGGTTTAAATGTTAAATCTTATTCGGAATGGAGTATAAGTACGTATTTATATTAATATAGGTTAATGTGATTGTCTGTTATATTCTTGAACAACTTCAAAAGCATCGCCATTGCCGACACAGTGTCTGTGCCTAAAACCAAAGATCGGACGTCTTTTGTTATGTATTACGCTGAATAAATAGTAATTAAAATTTAACATTTTCATGAAATTATATATTTAATTCTTTATTATTTTATGGCGTGTGATTGGTGGGAGTTGTTTAATGAAACGTGCGCTGATTAATAACAGTAATGGGAAATAAAACCAATCCATGTCGTATGCACTTTCGGATTCTTGTCGACGAACCGTGCAATACCATATAAGGGGAAAAAGGTTAAAAATCAAAACAATGAGTAAAAAAAAGATATTGCGACTTCCGAAATCATATATAGATATGTGTACGTAAGACCTAATATTAAATTTCAACAAATTACAATGTTATTTTTTTATATGGGAAACCTGATTCGTGCCTAGTATTTTTATGTAAAGATGTTCAAAATTTCGAAAAGGTGTCATAAAAATTGCAAAGTTATAAGCTACATAACAAGTTTACCTGGTTCTCCCCACAAAATACCGCTTGCTTTCATTGATAATAAGTTCTGTTTGTTTTGTAATTAACTAGTGATAACATTTTCCACCACACTTGCAGGCTTTGGACTATTCGTAAGGGTAAGTGTAGGTAAGTTTTATTGTGTACTTCATTCGTAAATGCAGCCGTTAGTGATAAAGTGAAGTCAATGTAAATTGTTGCACCTTACGCCAACCACTTAAAGTTCAAAGCGCATGTAATGTGTTCACAGAAGGCCGTAGGTACAAATAATAACTTTCCACAACTAACCATCTTCTTCAGCCTATAGAGGTCCACTGCTGAACCACCTTTCGCCAAAGCTTTCCACAATGACCGGTCTTGTGCTGCCCGCATCCATCGGCTTCTTACAACCTTTTCCAGGTCATCGGTCCACGTTCTTGGGGGTCTCCCTTCGCTGCGTCTAAAGATACGTGGCCGCCACTCCAGTACCCTAATGCCTCATCGGCCAACGGTTCTACGAGCAATGTGTTCCACTCACTGCCACTTAAGTTTAGCAACTCGCAAGAGCTATGGCGGTGACTTTAGTTCTTCTGCGGAGCTCATTCCTGATTCGATCGCGCAGAGAAACTCCGAACATAGTTCTTTCCATCGCCTTTTGTGTGACCTTAAGTTCTAGACCCAGTTTTTTTTTACTGCATCGAGATTTGAATAGGTATAGACCTCGGATGTAACAAAGGTGCACTTGGAATGAGAGGACGTGTTCCGCTGTGCGCACTAACTTTTCTTTGTACGACTCTTCATATTAAAAAAAAAACAGAGAATAGGGAGGAAGATGGCAGTTGAGCGAGGTGATGCAATATTAAACCCAACTATACGACCAACGATGCTGCGCCAGGGGGAGATTGATCTGGAGACCCTCCACGACCAAACTCCCGACTCAACAACATTTGGCAACGTCCTCCGTAAGGCTTCACTCCCAAAGATAAAAATCTTAAGGAGTCAGATCTGATGACCGCCACTGCACTGGTCTGCCACCACCGATCCATTGCTTACCTTATTCTTGAGTCAAATATTCTCGCACTTGTTTTTAAAGTGAAAGTGGGTGTGGGGGCCTTGTTGTGCCAAAATTCCTTCTTGGACTGTGGTAGCGATTCGACTCACTCCTCTATCAACGGATGTCGGAGGTCGAAAGGTACTGCAGTCCCTACTCCTTTACATGGAAGAAAGCATTGTATTCCACGATACTCTGATGCTGAATTGCTCCTTAACGCCGCACTCCCAGTGATTCGTGACTGACTTTTGTGTATGAAAATTACATTCTTAGGTACCCGATAATGTATGTTTGAACACAACTGTAAACGGAACATTGCGTTATATAATAGAATGGTAGCATGGGTACCTACGTGCGCATCATCCTGTTGCTTCCGGGTGATTAAAGCCGTTGTTTGACCCCCGCACCGAGGACCGGGGCGGCCCGTTCAGCTCTGCGCACGCGCCTAGTGACCGCTATGATCTGCCTTGAATTGTGTTGAGCGCATATCGCTGGGTAACGTATACCATGATTTTAAATATTTTAGGGAAAAATATAACATGGTGTAAAAATGATTGGAATCGATTCAGTTGCTTATTCAGGTTTCCTATATAAAAACAATAAAGTTGTATACAATAGAGTAGATATGTATATCACAAAAAAAATAGAGTTCCAGTTAACGTAGAAGATACAGACACAGGACATTTGTTACAGAATCTACAAATTTATCCAAGTCTTTCTGGTTTTCTGTTTTAAGGTTTAGTGTAATGTTTTGGGACAACTGTAGAGAACAAGAAAACGTTTTGAAAGAATAAAACCTTGACCACGACTTCCTTGTTCGCAAACTAAGCTTAAATTTAGGTTCAGTGCATATTTTTCTCAGATTATAAATAATAATAATTAATAATGATAATTATTTCTGTCAAAATAGTCGGTTTATAGTAAGTAGCCTTGTTTTTAATCGCGAAAAGAATGTGTATGGTGTATCTTGATTTGACAGGACTTACCCCGACTGTCCTGTGCCAGTCCTTCCCGCCTTGCGGCATACGGACCGTTATGCAGTCAAGTTTGCCCGTCTGCTCATGTCAGCTCTCCCGACTGGGACGTGCAACGACACAATACGTGACTTCGCACCCGAGCAGCTAGTCCCAAAGTAAATCTACAGCCGCATCAGCACTATGCCTAGCCGGCCTCACGCTCTGCACCAAGCTCCAACTCCTTCCTTTTCCTGTGCCATTTGTGGGCGAATGACCGCAGTCTCCGGAAGCCCTCCGCGTCTGCTACCAGGTCTTGGTGGTAAACCGGACCGATCCCGCGCCTAGGCCAGTTTGACAGCATGGCCTCTCTCTCTTCCACATAGAGGGTACAGTCCCACAGGACATGGTCCCGAGTTTCATCCGCCAACCCACAATAACACACGGCAATGTCGGATAGCGACATTGCGTGTAGCCGGCTTCTGAAACTCCCATGTCCTGTTAGGATCTGTGATGTCACATAGTCCGGTTCCACCCACCCCAGCGCCAGACGCAGAGCCACGTCCGGAAAGAAGGAGTACAGCTCCCTACCGTCACTGGAAGAAGCCCACCGCTCCTGCCACTGGGCAACGACCTCCGCTCTCACCCTCTTGACCGCCTCCCTGCACTCCATGCCAAACATTCCGGAACACTCCTGCGCGATTCGTCCTGCACGGCAAACCTCCAGGTCAGCCGGCAACACACCCGCCAGCACTGGCAGTGCCGCGGTACTTACAGACCTATAGGCCTTCGACAGCAGAATCAGTGCCGGGCGTTGCGTGCGGAGCAGCGTACTCCGCACTGCATAACAATTAATTCTCCGCCACCATACGGCCGCAGCATATCTGATTTGACAGGACTACTTATACCAATAAGTTATCTTTTACTGTGAAGTAAAAAGAAAAAGATGCACAGAAGTGTTTAGTTTGTGAACATAGAAATCGGCGCCATTTTCGAAGGTCTATGTTAAGTCTTAGTAGCAGAGAGCGCCATACCTAGAACTGTCTCATAAACCTATAAATATGTTTGCATAATTCATGTTTGTAAAAACTCATGTTTCTGCATCGATTGAAACTAGAAAACGTGGAACAGATAAATGATATCTGGGAGTTCATAAAACTTTTTTAATTAAATATATATTTTTATAATAAATAACCTGTAAGTTATAATGAAACACCTAACTATAATAAGACCTACAGTTGCAATAAATTCCAGTTATTATCGTTATTAATAGATTTTTATTGAAGTGAAAACTCGTTTAGCGACGTTGTGCACTTTTTGGAATGGGTAAAAAAATATAAACTCGCGTCAAGACACGTGATCTGATCGAAAATTCGTAAGACTTAGGGAGAGTAGACAGCCAGCGCTTCCTAGGAGAGGAAGTAATATCACAGTAGACAGACAGTAAAACATCTTCATACAAACGAGCCGCTCTCGGTTTGAATGTATGCGTGCGTGCCGTGCGCCGTGTCGGTACGCGATTTCACGCACATGCTGGCATAATATAGCTTGGAATAACATGGGGGCAGTACGGGCTGTGGTTCAACGCAAGAGTAAGCAAATAACTCTGCGGGCGGCCTTAGATAATCTACTGTTCTGTCTCTATTGTGGTAATATCCCCGTCTTTCTATCGCACTACGAGGAGCTGCGCAGGGCGCTTGCGGTAGTTTGCGTGTGTTGTTGTCCACCTCTTGCTGCGTATCATTTAATAATGGCGCCGATTCTCGTGTTTACAAGCTAAACAGTTAAGTGCATCTCTTTCTTTTTATTTTATTAAGAAATTATGGATAGAAGATGACACTTTAGTTTCATCATGTCAAAATAAAATATTCCATAGACAGTTTAGATGCGATTATAAACATGGCTACCAAAAATACATCAATTTACGTCAGGCGTGGAATTATTTGACAGGTCTACAAAACTAACATACATAATATGTTCTGTCCTTTTCTTAATGAAATTTAAAGAATAAATTTAGTTAAAAAAAAGAGAGAGAGAGGAGAGTTGTAAAAGAGAATCGGGGCCATTGTCTTTGTGTACGATATAGCAATAAATGAATATTGTAGTTAAACACTTAAATTATAAACTAACTGGAATTGATAAATAAAGAAATTGTGCGAAATTATTCCCCAACCATTCAAAATGTAAGTACAACGTTAATATTCAAGTTTTCACGTCAGAATGAAAGTCGATGTTTTTATTATACTGTAAGTAGGTATGCACGGCTACACGTCAAAGTATACATAATCAGCTTAAGCTAGGTACTTCTAATTGTACGAAAACATATCTCGACCTTAGAAGCATTTAGGTTGTTATTATAGGCCATCGGACCTATACATACTGCTCGCGTGAGTTAACTGTAGAGGTGGTTAATATAGCGCATAGCGCCATTCTATAGCACGCTATTTTTTCATAGCGCATAGCGCACGCTATATAGGTGGACGTTAAGACGCTATGACGCTATAACGCTATTTACGCTATGAATGAAATTGATCTAACGAGTCGCACAGCGCGCGCCTGCTCTCCGCGGGCGCTGCGCGCTATCTGCGCTATGCGCTATGAAAAAATAGCGTGCTATAGAATGGCGCTATGCGCTATACGGGCAGTCAGTAATCGCGTGAGCGCTGTGGACTATAAATGTATGTTTGTTGTCGGAGCACGCTATTTTCATCGCGCGCGATCTTAATTGTTAGTGTAAATATTAGTATAAAGTTCTGTTGAAAAACGAACTAGTGACGATTATTTAGTGTCTGCAAAGGTATTATTAGTGTGTGTAAATATTAATATATAATTCTGTTGCAAAACGAACTACTGGATATTATTTAGTGTGTACTCTATGTAAAAATGTCTAACGCAAAGGTGGTGGTTTGCCAATCTGGAACTTTTTTGAAAAATCTGCAGACGGCAGCAAGACTGCTATTTGTAATTATTGTCACTGACAGTTGTCCTTTAAATTTATTTTTTCGAAATCAGGATATATTATCAATAATCGAGGAACACGGTTGTCTACTACAAAAGTAGTTCAACTAATGTTTTTAAATGTAAATAAAATATAAATTAAAGAAGAACCACTGTATATCTCTGTGTATAATGTAAATAGTTGTTTTTTTGTATATATACAATCAATGAACTTTTAAATACGCCTATATTTGATTTACGATTTATTAAAATTAATGTTAGAATAACCTTTACCAATTATAGACAGTCCTAAACCTGAAAAGTATGAAAGAGAGTTCATTGATATCTTTTTATATTGCTTTTATTAGCGTTCCGTTATAGCATGCGGTCTATGTATCGAAGAACGCTATGTAAAGTAATACGCTACGAAATGTAGCGTGTTGTAAGAATTATCGCGCCTGCTGGACGTCCACGTGCTTTCTTATTTATAGCGCGCTATAACATAGCGCATTTAATAGCGCGCTATAAATTAATAGTTTATAGTCTGTAGCGTGCTATTTTTTTATAGCCGTTTTGAACAACTCTAGTTAACTGTGCACCTCGCTGGCATACGACCCCTCACCCGCTTCCCCGCGCGACGCCCCGCATTCGTCGTAAGCGCTCGGTAGCGAATTAGCGATAGCATCTTTGTTACAATTTATTGTCTAAATACAGTTTAAATCCCCTGTTATTATTACTGTTTCTGTGAAGTGTGCGTTAGTGAAGCCTGTGGGTTGCACCAATACTATATTAAAAACAAAAAAAAAAAGTATTTATTTCAGTCCACATGCATCAATTTAATTGTAAAACGTCATGAGTAAAATGACCTAGTATTATGACGCTGTATCATCAGAACGACCTTTTAATAAGATAAAAAAAATAGAAATTTTTGTTTTTTAACATAATTCTCATTTTTTGCAAACGGTGCCGTTCGAATGACGTCACAGAGCGAGGTGTACAGTCGAGCTATACATAGGTAGGTACGGCGTAATGCTTCTAAGGTCGAGATATACATGCGAGATCAGCTAAAGCTAGAAATGTATATGTAAGTACTAGATACATATGTATGCTTGATGTGTAGCCGTGTGTACATGATTTCTTACGCAATAAATTAATTGAAATTGGGTTAATTAAAGTTTTGTTATTTGTGTAAGGGCTGATTTTTCAGTCGTCGGAGAAATTTTATCTTAACTTTTTCTAAAAAATTGCAAACTGTTGTATTTAGCAAACTTATTCTTCAGATATCAAGTATCTGACAATAGAAAAATCATCGGTCCCTGGATTACTCATAACTGTAACAGGTGATTTTTAGTGGGTAACTGCAAATTAAATATTTCTGATCTCCTATTTCCAAAATAAATAAAACACAACTGCAAATCATGTTTTAACTTTAAATCTCCATTATCACAATCTTATCCTAACTTTACACCTTCTGTTAATGTAGACCTTATTTAAGCGCAGGCCACACCGCCAGCTGACGGACGTAGCGGACGACATCGTTTCACCTCTTTTCATACTTGGGTTCACATCGCCAACTAACGAGCTAAGTCGAGTGGCAGTGTAGCTATCCTCTCGCTCTCCCATCCGCATCTCCGCCCGTTTCGCCCGCTCAGCTCGCCAGTTTTCGGTGTGAACCCTAGTTGGCGCTCCATCTGTCAGCTGGTGGGGTGGCCTGAGCGTTACACGAAGCAGGTTGCAGAACCTACCTACCGAAAGTAAAGTGGATGTCGACGACATGAACGATGCATCTCCAAGCTATACAGCCTCCCGAAGTGTAGACCCCTTGCTACTACCAATATAAATTAATTTTCTGTCTCAAGTTCATCCGCCTAGTGACGTTCAATTGTAGCTATTGGCTAGTGTAGTATTAAGGTTTCTTACTACTTTTCTTATTTTTAATATCGACATTCCTTACCCTTATGTTCTTCAAGAATAAACGTTGTCTTTATACTATGCGTATTCGGAAGTGTGAAATGTGTGTGTGCGCGCCTGTGTGCGTGTGTATTATGTAAGAGAAAGAGGTACAAGTGAATACTTGAAAGGTTTGGGTAAGGAAAATTACCATGAATGAAGTAAGAAAGGCAGTCCAAGGTACGGAAAATTGAAAGGCCGTGGCCCCAGTTAAGTAATTATACAAGTAGAAGTATGGAAGTGTTTAAAAGAAGATGGATGTATGTGGCCTGCTTCAAGAATAAAGGTGAAGTACAGGACTGCAACAATTATCGAGGCTCAAAAAAAAGCTCATGTCACCAGAAATAAAGTTGAAAATCTTATAAAAGAAACCTGACAGATACGATAGTAGTAGCTTGATGTGCTGTCGTCTGTCTTGCTGTGAAAGGAGAGTGAGATTGTCCCAAACCTGTTTGGGTTTACGCCAGGTCGAGGAATAATGGACGCCACTTCTGCATTCCGCCAATTGCTTGAGAAATACAGACGTGAACACCAGAACTTGCACATGGTACTTCTACATTGATCTGGAGAAAGCGTATGATAGGGTACCTCGTGGTGTTCTGTGGTGGGCCTTGAAAAGGAAAGGTGTGTCAGGGTAATAAACATATGTTCGGTCTTGTCGATAATACCGACTAGTTCGTTGTGGCTATACACTTACACCAGGGATCGGCTTTACGTCCTTACGTCTTCCTGTTGATTATGGACGCTCTTACATCGGATATCCAGGAGGAGGCACCCTAGTGCATGCCTCGAGCATGCTGTTTGCAGATGGCATTGTTCTTGTCGGTGAAGATGGACCTGAGATCCAGAGCAGAATGGCAACAGAAACTGGAGAATGTTGGCTTGAAAATCAGCAGAACCAAAACTGAATATATGTTCTGTGGTTTCGACAGTCTCTTGCTTCAGGAGCCATAGCTCTTGATGCCGCATCTCTCCCAGTCTGCTCCGACTTTCGGTATCTCGGTTCACTCGTCCAAAGCGATGTAGATGGACGATTAAGCACCGAATGAACATTAAGTGGATGAAATGGCAGAAGGGAACTATCTGCCACTCCCGACTTACCTTGACTACGTTCTCGACGACCCTTAAATTAAGTTTAAGTTTAATGTGAGAGTTGCGGAAGGGGAATACCTATATGTAAAACCATGATCAGACCTGCTGTCTTGTATGGATCACAATGTTGGACCACAAAAGGGATTTATGAAGGGTAATTGCATACAGCCGAGATGAGAATGCTAAGAGAGATGTGTGTGGTTAGAATAATTCAACCCAGCCTCTCAAGTATGAGTGTGCGGGTTCGATTCCAGGTCAGGCATGTACCAATACAACTTTTCTAAGTTATATGTACTTTCTAACTATATCTTGGACACCAATGACTCAAATCAAATCAAAAGTCATTTATTCAAATTAAGCTGAGAATCAGCACTTTTTGAACGTTAATATTACATAAGACAGTCCCCCAAAACGCCCACCCATCGACAGTGCCTTGTGCTTTCACTCCCCAGCAGCACAGCTGTCTGTTCATTTAAAAAAAAACGCATGACTTTATACAATTCTATGTATAGTAATGAACACGACTGATTACAAGGTGAAGGAAAACATCTTGAGGAAACCTGGACTTCGCCAACCCGCATTGAGCAAGCGTGGTGATTACGCTCAATCCTTCTCCGTTTGAGAGCAGACCTGTGAATTTAACGTCTAATAGGGGTATGGAAGAACAAGACATTTGCTCCGACTCCAAATAAATTAGGATAAAAGCAGGAAAATAACTGATTTTCCGCCATGTTGAAAATGGTGACCACAACATGACCAACAAATGGTTTCCTAGTGCTATCGCTGGCAAGAAGAAATAGCAGAACAAGCTCCAAATGAGCACAGCTGTGCTTGTTCATTTAAAAAAATCACATGACTTAATAAAATACTATGACAGTACATTGTACAGCCACTGATGAACACCATTGTGTAGGTACCTACTAACAATGCAAATACTATTATTTATAGGTAGTTGGTATATAAAACACCTCAGATTTCCTTGAAGACAATAAAGCTTGGGATTGAGCTGCTCGCTCTGCTAAGGAATGTCATTAAGCAATATGCGTAGGTAATTATGCTACAATTATGACATTTTAATCACTGTTTTTTTTTTTCTTTTAATTACGTTAATTGATTGTTATGTACAAAGCAAACACATATTGTTATTGTAAACATTTTCATTTTTAATGTCTGGACTTGAAAAAAGACGACGATCCCTTAGTTTGTTTCGGCTTTTTTACTCAGAGGTAGGTAGTCAGTTAGGAAATGCCGGCTCCAGCTAGTTTAAAAATATATGACTTGTAAAAGTGATCAGTGATCCTACTTGCATAATAAGCGATTTCATTTCACCCATTTCAATATTTTTATCAACGCGAGCATTGAGGGTTGGAGGTGTATCAATTACGACTGACGGTAGGTCTCAGAGTCTTAATAGACATTGGTAAATGCGCTGGCGCGGTGGTACGTTGGTATACGTATACCTAGATTTTACAAATCTAACCGACTCGCTGCAGCATACTTCAAGTTTCTCCCGGCGGTGCTCGTGAATTATTTTTTAATTATAACAAGAAAACACAGGATATTCATTCTTCAGCTTGTAGAGTACACTGCTGGACAAAGGCCTCCCACAAGGATTTCCACAATGACTGGTCTTGTACTGTCCGCATCCACCACATCTCCATCACCATATGGTGAAGGTCGCGGGATGCGGTCCGCGGTGCGTCCCCTGATATCAGCGGTCCCACCTTCTTGGGGGCCCCCTATGCGATGCTTTTACCGGTACGTGGCCGCCACTCCAGAGCCTTACTACCCCATCTTCCACTCCAGTTCCAGTTGGTTGGCCCCCGCTCGATGTTGTAAACGAATTGGTACCTAAATATACCTGAGACAAACAGTCCAACTAGGTAGATTCAAATTAATTACCATGTGCCAGCTAGCCACGCCAATATACCAGCAAAACAAAAAATAATTAAGTAAAAACTTTAAAATAGGAAATTAAGGTATTTTTGTTTTTTTTAATATTATAAATTAGTGCAAGCAGAGAGGCAATTGTTGATGGTAAAGCGCGCTAGTTTATAAAGAGCCTGTATTCACTCAAGCCTTGAAAACACTTAAGTTGTAGTCACACGGAAAGACCAGCACTGGCAAATTGTCCCAGTCTCTTGATGTACGACGTATAAAAGACCAGGTAAAACGCTTCGTCCGGATCGTAGTGGTGTCTACAAAGTGTAGGTATACTCGCCTTACGATAGGTCGTCCGATGATGGACCGGAGATGAGCAATTAAGTCATGCAATTCCGCGCACACTTGGCATCCTGTACAATACTGACCGGCTGGCTATTCTACGCTCATTCTCCAGGCTTTGGAGACCTTTTTGAATCAAATCAGGGTCTCCATTTAGCCTCTTCGCACCACCGAATCCAAAGTTGCACCTTGATCGAATCCCCCTTGGCTTTGGACTTAATGAATCGCCCAAAATTTAGGTTTGAGGAAATCTTAACACCCTAAAGCTGAAGGCGGTCGGTGCACTTCAAGGATACATTCCGAAAAGTAGGAGCCAAGGTGAATGGTCTGCTTTTGGCGGTGAATATGCACGCTTGAATACCACAAGATTAGCTTTGCCCCATTCGGAGACTGCTTTTAGTGCAATATTCGTACGTTCCATCATACTTACAAACTTATTACCCAAATAAAATCCTCCAAACATTAAGGGCGTGACAGCTCACATATTTATGCATTGTTAAAAATAGACAATTATATAAACTTTTATAACCTGTCAGTAACTAATTCTGAAGAAAAAACACAAACAATGTCTCGAGTCAATCAGTGCGACCAGCTATTCTTGCATAGCAATGAAATCATAAATCTATGAGCTATTCTTATAATTTAAATTTAAAGTCGTTGACAGAACAGTACCTATACCTTTGAATAGAGGATTTTTTAATTGTACTTTAAACGCATTATTAAGCAAGTCTGCCAAAAAAGAGGGTACCTATCTTGTAAAAAGTTATACAACAAAAGAATTATGAACCTTTTTATTGTACAGACGACAGCACATCATTTGTCATGTAAGGCATGTTTTTGTAGTGAATATGCTGCAATAGAAATTGTTAATGAATAGTTAGCATGTAAAAGTTGATAATCATGTAAATAACAGGAGATTTGTAAAATGTGAGCTGTGATAACCCTAAATTGGTTTGTTTATCTCTATTCTTTATGGAGCTTGGCGAGAATAGGTATAGGTAACAAATTGAACAACTAAGAGTAAGATTTATTTCTTTCTTTCTTCTTTGGCTTCGAAAGGTGCGTGCATTTAGCCAATGTCACCTAATGAATTCTTATTCACATCGAAAAAGACGGCTGTGTGAACCGTCTGCAAGGGAGGTTTGAGGCAAAGTCATGATGAGGCCACTACGCTGCGATATCTCAATGTTCTTTATGAATTATTTACTGAATGCATTTTACACTACATAGGTAAATCACGCACTTTTATCTAGTAAACAACACTATAAATAATTTATTAGTCCAATGAAAAATAAGAGTGACACGCAGCTTTACTTTCCTGCCAAAACCAAGAGTAAGATTAAAAAAACTTTTTTACAAAAAAACAACCGACTTCCAAAAACCACTACAAAGTAAAAAATAACTAATTTCGGAAGTCGGTGTCTTTGGTTTTGTATATTCATTTTTGACACCGACTTCCGAAATTAGTTATTTTTCACTTTGTAGTGGTTTTTGGAAGTCGGTTGTTTTTTTGTAAAAAAGTTTTTATTATACACTTTTTAGTTGTTGAAAGTACTATGTATTTAGTTGCATCCGGTCAGACTGGAAGCTGACGCAAATATAGTTGGGGAAACGACGTAATTTTGTTTAAGTACTTTAATTTTTACCCGTAATTATTCCCTCAACTGCCTATGGTCTTCATCATCAAATTTACTGCAGACCATTATTTTAACCCAATGGGTGCAAAGGTCTCATCAATATAAATGAATTGAGTCCAAATACAAGGTAAAGCTACTGTAAATCGTTTAGGAGTTCCCTGAACTGACCTTTGTCATCATCATCAGCTCCCTAAGTCAGTCACCACCCATCTAGGTGTAAGGTTCTTGTCAATACAAATTATTCAAGCACAAACACAAGGTAGCTGCTGTGAATTGTTGAGGAGTTCCTTCAACTGTCTCCCAGCTCCATCATCAGATCTACTCAAGACCTTTACTAAATTGTAGTGCTTTATAATATTTAATGAAAATGCTAAGAAATGCACTAGTCGCCCCTGCAATTTTTGAAAGTTTCCCTTGTTTTCTCTGGTCTTCCACAATCAAACCCTGATATCCTTATCATGGGACCACCTTAGGAACGTCTTCTTTCCAACAGAAAAAGAATTATCAAAATCGGTTCATAAACGACGAAGTTATGCGAGAACAAACATAAAAAAAAAGCATATATACGGTCGAATTGAGTAACCTCCTCCTTTTTGAAGTCGGTTAAAAAAAACAATTCTTATTTTGAATTTTATTCAATTTCAAATCAAATCATTTATTTCAAATAAACCAGTTACAGGCACTTTTGAATTGTCAGAAGGTCGGTCAGTCAATAAGATGAAGCTAGGCGCCCATTCCAAAGAGTAGGTACCTATGGAGAAGAACGGGCAAGAAACTCCATGGACACTCTTTTAAATTTTCAAGCTATTGTTACAAATATTTGATTACATCATTCATGTTGAAATCAACCGTGTGAGAACGATACAGAAACATATTGTACGCTGAGAGCGTCCATAGAAAACACACAAAAAAACAATTCAGAAATTAAAATACACCATGGCAGCTAAGAGATGACCAGTCCCCACTGACGGCGTCCGTTCACGAACATGACGTATGGATCAGCATCATTCAGCTCAACCATATTGAAGGGAACCTAATGATCCAACACACACGCCACCATCAGCGAGACATTTGAGTGAGCATGACATACTCTCAACAGCCAGAGCACAATCAAGTTAATAAAAATGACTCATCATCAATCATCATCATCATCTCAGCGTTTATCCCGGTTGCATCCGCGGCTTTCGCGTTGGAGCCCGGGGTCCGCTAAAAATGACTAACCCAACAAATAAATGCCTTACAGCACATTCGTACATTGTGCTCACACGTTTGCCATGAAATTATACATTAATAAGAAATTGAATCTACACAATGCTAAGATAGTTTTGTCCAAGGTTCAGCAGCTCCAACAGTGTTCCCGAATACTAAGTTTAGCTCCTGTATAGCTGTGCAAGTGCCGAACACATCTGTCAGCGATACAATTCCGTAACGTACAATATGCTTGGCTACATAGTGTGTAATACAGGCTTTGAATTAATAACATAAACAATTACATATTAAAACTACAAGAGGAAAAATCAAAGAACAATCAGTGTATAGAAATCGGACGCAGCTCAAGCCCAAGCCTTTTTATCCTCAATATAATCCTTCACACTATAAAATGCTTTCTGACACAGCTTACGTTTAATGAAGGATTTGAATCTATTCAGGCTCAGATCTTGAACCACCTCTGGAAGTCCATTGTAAAATTGTATACATTGGCATCTGAAAGAGTCACCTATTTTCTTGAGCCTTGTCGTAGGTACAATAAATTTGTGCCTGTTCCTAGTATTTTTATAATTGATTTGGAATATTGCAATCATGCCGTACTTCCTAGATACACATGAATATAATATTATCGGATCGTCTCATTTTAACAGTAGGTATGTATAACTAAGACACAAATTACATTGAGTTTTCAATCTATCATAAACAATTAGTAATACATAATTAGTTGGTTGTTGCACACACTACTTGACGCTACCCTTTTTTTCTATACAGGGTAGGTACATCAGAGAATAATTCTACATTTATTATAGTAAATAATTTAATGTGTATGAAAAATGGAATTACAATATTTAATCATATTTGCTAACATTAAAGTTACCTACTACTTAATTAAATATGCCTCAAGTGAAAAAATTACAACACCGGGAAAAAATATTACATAATTCACTTCTATTCATGTATTTTGCTCATAACAAGCCTATAATAGGGGTCATTGGCGCCGATTCTCTTCACAAACTTCTTTTTCTATTTCATTTAGAAAAGAATAGAAGATAGCATTTTAGTTTAATCCTGTCAAATTAAGATATTCCATAGACAGTTTAGACGCGATTATAAACATGGCGGCCAAAAATACGTCAATTTACGGAGTAATTTGACAGGTCTAAACTAACTTTTTATCTTCCGTCCTTTTCTTCATAATCAGCCTATAATGTTCCCACTCCTGGAACTCAGGCCTCCTCTCGGTGAGAGGTAGTGGGCCGTTATCTACAACGTTGGCCCAGTGAGGGTTGGTCCGGAAAGAAAAAGATTCCCGGTCTTTTTAATTTATTTTGTGGACATGAGAATCGGGGGCTATATATGGAAAGGATCTTCTAAGTTTTAAGAGCATCAAAAATCATTTAATACGATGTATAATTTTAAAACTGTATCTAAAGGAGTATCACACTGAAATATACATTGATAAACACCTACTTATAATATTTAAAAAATGGTTTGAATTCCACAAAATTCTTATTAATTAACTTCTGCTTGTGACTTCCTTTATCTATTACGTATATTATAAAACATTATTATCCAGCCTATATTGAACGGCTTTCTATTGGTAAACGATTATTATTATTCAAAAAAAACGAATATTTTTACGTCTATACGTGTAGAATTATAAGTTTGAATGGATAAAATATTATAGTACGCAAGATGCTGCTGATTATTGGCAAATTATTTTAATAGGTACATAATTAATCCCCGAATCTGTACCTTAGCACATTTCACTTTATCATGTCTTCATAAATTTCATCAAATAAATCAAGAGCTTCATGTAAGTTTTCAACACCGTTAGTACCGGTCAGAATAAAATTGCTGCAAAAATCAAGCAGTACCCCTCATAGTTTGGATCAGGATTGTTACGAATAATCGTATTCGCATTCGCAAATGCAAACGATTAGCATCATTTCAAAAAAATCGCACCAACACTCGCATTCGCATCAAACAATGCGAATGTTTAGCGAAAGCATGTGTAGTAGTGGGCGGAGTTTAGCAGGTTCTTTAATGACCCTTCTCAACATTTGCACTCGCATACCCATTCGCGCTTTCGGCTTATAATTATTCGCATTCGCATTGTCGAATGAAAAAATACGACATTCGTAACATCCCTGGTTTGGATAAATGAGACGTCCCGTACGCGTTAGATACATTACGCGGAAGAAATATTGAATGAATTATGACCTGAAAAAATTTGTTTTTGGTTATTTTACATGTATTTATGTATTGTTTTTGTCTATTGTCTTTTTTCACACACTATTGTCTATTGTGCTTTTTTCACACACTGATGAGGAAGTAATAAATTACCCCGGACTACTCCTTGACAAGCACTCAGAATGTAAGGTTGTTATCCGGAGTATCCGGACCTCTTCCCAGTTCTTGCTTTGTTTTCTTTTATTCACTGGAGAAGCCCTGAAAAAAGAAATTTAAAATCACAATACAATACCTACTATATAGCACCTATGTGTATTTAAAGCGTGGATATTAAATAAATATATACGGACAAATCATACAGATTGAGCTAGCCCCAAAGTAAGTTCGAGACATGTGTTATGGGATACTAACTCAACGATACTATATTTATAATAGATACAAATATAGATAAACATCCAAGACCCAGGCCAATCAGGAAAAGATCGTTTTCCATCATGACATGGTCGGGGATCGAACCCGAGGCCTCCACGTCGCAGGCAGGCGTGTTGATCGGTGCGCCACGGAGAACGATATAATCTTATAAGTATTGGGGTTGGATAATTAATTTATTTAGCTATGTTAAATTTGGTAGGGCCAATGAAAAACTTATAATGTAATGAAAAAATAATGTTAAACTTCAAAACAAAAACATGACATCGCACAAGACGAAGGTTTGGAGGCAAAAAGTATATACCTTTGCTCTGCAGAAGGACACAACATGGCTAATAAGAAAAAATCATTGGAAAACAATTGGGGTTTACTTGTAATACACAAATCCAACACCTAAGTAGGTCCCTACTCTTGTTTGATACAACGGTGATTCCCCTTCCAACAAATCTTCAGTGGATAAGCGAAAAAAAATTATTTTCACTGTAATGAAATTATGAAAAAAAAGGCCAATGCCTGTCTAACTCAGAGCACGCATAGTCCCGTAGTTTGTGTGCAAATTTAAAATAAGAACCGCATTCGACTCTAACACTATGTGCATACGACTAACTTTGATGCCTACATTTTTTTTTTTTGTGTATTTTGTTGTCTTTAGAAGATATACGGGAGCGATAATAAGGCTACCTTTTACAGACTGGCTTACATTACAACGAAAGATCCGGCCGTCCTCTCTCGAAACCCGCTTACAGATTTAAGCGAACGCGGTTATACAATATGGAAAAAAAAACCCGTCAGACCCATAAGGATCATCATCATCATCCCAGCTCCCAGCATTTCCAGTCGCATCCGAAGCCTTTTCAGCTTTGGAGTCTGGGGTCCGCTTTACCAGTCCAACTGCTGATATGGCTAAACTTCGTCATTTTCCGTGAAGCGACTGCCGTCTGACCTCCACAACCCGAAGGCGACATCGAAGCATTGCAGTTAGACCAATTGTTGGACTTTTGAGGGCTCCAACAACCCTTAACGACTGCCACTAGATATTCGTATGGCAACCGGGACCAACGGCTTAACGTGCTTTCCGAGGCACGACCAGACCAGTGCAAATATTCATATTCATGCATACAAATACTTGCACTGTGCGGAGATCGAACCCGTGCCACCTTGCGCAGTGGCCGCGTCCGCTGCCGCTACGCCACGGAGGCTGTCCGACCCATAAGGATAACAAATGTTAATGTGGTATTTTTTTTTAAGTTTAACCAGGCTTTGTAGGCATTATTAGAACCAGTTGTTGACCTAACAATACCTTCACGGGTCGGCCAGGGTTGGCTTTACATATTGTATATTAAGTTATGTGCTGATAGACTATTCCACAGTGAATATCTTTTAAAATAAATTAGTATTTTATTTGATAAATCAACAATAATAAATCATTATTCACTGTAAGTTCTTGATAGATCGAACGACTATATTTGGTTGCGATATTTTAAACTGCTGCTTTATGCTATCTCTAGTATGCTTGGCCAATCCCTAGCACCAGGTAAGATGAACCTGACATATGACTTCACTTACTTTTCACTGATGGTTATTCTGTAACCATCTGACCGTGAAAACTTAGTGTGATATTTCCGTATTCTCAACTGCAACAGAATTGCAATTAAAACAAAATGGATGCAAAATTCGCATCAAAGGAATATTACTTGTACTTATCCTACTTAAGTCAAAACATATAAATATTGTCTTACCGATCCGCTAGCGTCATCAGCATCGCTCCCTCCATTTCGGGGACCTCTATCATTTTCTCCATGAAGCTCGTGTGCTTCTATCGGCATCTGGTCCTCAAAATTACGGGCATCCATCAGCATTCGTCTTTCTAAATTGAGTGCCTCTACCGGCATCGCTCCCTGTAGGTAGGGCGGTACAATCCTCATCGGTCTGTCTACTACTGGCATCGCATCGTTTACATAGAGTGCATCTGGACGTATAGCACCCACGTGGTAGGGTACCTGTGGTGGTATCGCTCTCTCTCGGTAGGGTACCTGTAGTGGCATCGCTCCCTCTTGGTAGGGTACCTGTAGTGGCATCGCTTCCTCTTGGTAGGGTACCTGTAGTGGCATCGCTCCATCTTGGTAGGGTACCTGTGGTGGCATCGCCACTTCTTGGTAGGGTACCTGTAGTGGCATCGCTCCATCTTGGTAGGGTACCTGTGGTGGCATCGCCACTTCTTGGTAGGGTACCTGTAGTGGCATCGCTCCCTCTTGGTAGGGTCTCTCTGAGGGCCTCACGTGCAGTAGGTAGGGTGGCTCTGCAAGCATAGCTCTCTCTTGGTAGGTTGCCTCCGAACGCCTCGCCTCCATATGGTAAAGTTCCTCCACGAGCATCGGTCTCTCTTGTCGTGGCTCGGGGGGCAACGATCTCTGTTGGTAGGGTGCTTCAGGAAGCATAGCTCCCTCTTGATAGGGCGCTTCTGCGTGCATAGCTCTCTGTTGGTAAGGTGCCGCTGAAGGCCCCGGTTCCATTATGTAGAGATCCTCATCTAGCACCCCTTCCTCTTGGCGGGGTGCCTCGCCGGGCCCATCCTCCACTATGCAGACATCCTCGTCAAGCATCGCTCCCTGTTGGCGGGGTGCCTCGACTATGCAGACATCCTCGTCAAGCATCGCTCCCTGTTGGCGGGGTGCCTCGGCGGGCCCCGGCTCCACTATGTAGACATCATCATCAAGCATCGCTTCCTCTTGGCGGGGTGCCTCAGCGGGCAACAATCGACGAGGTGGCTCCTCGGGCCTCGCCCTCATTTGGTAGGGTACCTCCTCGGGCCTTGCCCTCACTGGGCAGGGTGCGTTTTCGGGCCTCGCCCTCTCTCGGTAGTGTGCTTCTCCAGGTCTCGCTCTTGCTCGATCGTGTGCTTCTCCAGGCCTCGCTCTTGCTCGATCGCGTGCTTCTCCAGGCCTCGCTCTTGCTCGATCGTGTGCTTCTCCAGGCCTCGCTCTTACTCGATCGTGTGCTTCTCCAGGCCTCGCTCTTACTCGATCGTGTGCTTCTCCAGGCCTCGCTCTTGCTCGATCGTGTGCATCTTCGGGCCTCGCTCTCGCCCTGTGTGGTACCTCTCTACGTGACATATTTCTTGCCCGACGAAGTATCTCTCTCACGCGGTGGCGCATTTCTCTCGACATGACTCCGGCCCCGCCGCCAATCAGACTCCTTCTGGATCTGCTGGCGTCGGGATCAAAGTATTAGGTAAGCCTCGTTCCTTGTGCCCTAAAAAAAGTTTTTCTTTTTTATCAAAGACAATATAGTAATTTTTTTTAGAGCTTTCATTTATAATTTTGTATCCAAATAAATAATTTAACTGCTCTAGACTGCTTCTAGCCATTTTAGAGAACAGTTTCGTTCGAGACTGTGTATCTGGTATTTAAGTGGTCGATGCTTATACTCTAGTCATACTTTGTGGAAGTCGCTAGAGATTGTCACTATTAACAACATTGACATCATTGACAGCTTATTATTTTATATACAATATGTAAGGAAACCCTGTCCGATCCGTGAAGGTATTGTTAGGTATCGATAACTGATTCTACTAATGCCCAGAAAGACAGGCTAAACATTTAAAAAAAATCCCCCTAAAAAAATAAATATTATTTCGCAAAAAGAGGTAACTTAATACATGTGCGCTAAGCAACCCCTTCCGCGGGCTGCGGGGGGCAGGGCACGCGGCACCTGTGACGTGGTCGCGTCGCTATTCGCTTAAAATAATACCGGTGCTGTCACTTTTTTAAAAATTACCAAATTTCGGGGAAATTGGAATTAATTCCCGGGAAAAAAGGATTATTTCAAAATTCATTAGTATTGTTACTATGATGATTATGTAAAATTTTATATTATATTTGTTGTGTGTTTACCTAACCTTTATTATCCTTATGGGTCGAACAGGGTTTTCTTTACATATTGTATAATTATAAACTACTTAGTGCTTGACCGCAATCCCGTCTGATGGTAACAGTGATGCAATAGTTGATGATAAAGCGCGCTAGTTTACCCAATTCACTCAAAAAACTGAGTGAATAGAAAGGAAGACGGCAGTTGAGCGAGGTGATGCAATGTGTCGCATCGTACCCGTCACACATCGCAACACAACTACTCAGATCCGTCCTCCGTACGGCTTAACCATAGAATAAAGAGAGGGAAGTACGTTATCTTCATACAAACGGACCGCGCGCGGCTTGTATGTTTGCGCCATAGTATCTATGCGTCGCCGCACGCACACCTAAACACAATATTGGAGTGCCTATGACTGCGCTAGTCGCGGCAAGCACGGAACGAGGTTCGCGCGTCACGGCTTTTCGGCACATTAGCTTTTAAAAAATGATCACATAAACTGCAAAGTTGGTATGTCTATTTATGAACAAATAAAAGACTTATATTTTTCAAATTATATTTCCAAAAGTTATTTACAAGGATACGGATATATTACACATTAAAGTTTAATAACAACGCGTTTCGTAATAGTCGAAACCGAAGAAAGTAGGTATTTTTCTGTAGCTAATTTTGTATTAAATGTGTGATTCAATAGATGTTATGTTTGTATTATTTATATTTGTATTAATTAAAAATAAAAATAAATATGGTTCTTTATGTGTACAAAACTAAAAATAAAAATTACAAAAAAAACTGACTAGTATATGTAAACTAAATACTAAGCAAATAATTTAAACATAAGCTCTTAGTCTATAAATATTTGTTAGCGGTTTGGGCGACAACCGTAACCGACGAAGCGCGGGCAGTCGTCAACCCTAAGACAGTAGGCAATTAAATCGCGGATTGGGTCGCAGATAACCTACTTCCCCTCTTTATTCTATGGCTTAACCACCTTCATTTCTCCTTAGTTTTCTCGATCAGCACATCAAAATTGAATGAGTGTCAATACAGTCAATAAAATGTTCAGTCATACAACTGTAATACGCCTATACAATATGTAAAGAAAACCCCGTCAAATATTATAGGATAATAAAGGTTAGGTATACACATGACCAAATGAAATATATATGAAATTTTGTATAATCATCATAGTAACAATATTAATGAATTTTGAAATAATATTTTTTTTTCGCGAATCATTTCCATCTTCCCCAAAATTTGGTAATTTTTAAAAAGTGGTAACACCATTTTATAGGTACAGGATTATTATGAGTGATGCGACCGCGTGCCCTGCCCCCTTTCACCGCGCATGTGTTGCCTACCGCACATGTATTAAGTTACTTTGCATTTCCAAAATAATATTAATTTTTTAGGTGTATTGTTTTTAAGTTTAGCCCGGCTTTGTAGGCATTAGTAGAACCGGTTATCAATACCTTCACGGATCGGACAGGGTTTTCTTTACATATTGTAGGTCTCAACCTTAACATGTAGGGTTAATATTTTTATTTTAACCTACCTAAGCGCGCGACGCATGCAGTTGAAACAATTGTTTGAACAACGTCCACCGTCTTCGTCACTTCGCAGGCATCGGACTTTTAGAGTTGCATCTGTAGGCAAGATACAATAAATTAAAAAAAAAAGTGCTTACACAAAAGTGTAAAGTGGTTAAAAAGTACTTAGAGATACTCTTTAGGGCGAGGATGACTAAGCAGCAGCCTAAGATGTTGCTTGAATAGCGTGGAATAGGAGATGTTTGTCTATGTCCAACATAGGTTGATGATCGTGATGCTTTTTCGTATGGCATACATGGTGAATTTGCAAAACTTACTTTCTTATCTGCCTTCCATCCAAAAGCGAAATACATATTTTTTTTTTATTTTACCTGTATGTCTACAACGTTATTTTTCCTTTCTACGAACCCTGAATATACACACATCAAAAGTGTCTAGGGATCAACATATATTTTTGCAATAACTTTTCTCCTGATTGATATTAATTAAAATTTTCTTTAAGGATTCATCAAATAAAGTGTTTTCGTTTGTCACAGTAACGATAAACCAACTCACCTTTGCATTAATAAAGAAATTTGCCATTTTCCTAATAAAGGGATATTTGACATTTGAACCACTAACACAAAAGTTCGAAAAAAAGACTGAAATAACAGTTTTCTCTAAAATTTTATTGGGTAACTTAAACACATAATAATAATCCGTGTTTCTACCGCGAACACTAACAACACAAGAACATCGGTTTGGCATACTCAAAATGAGTTCATCCAAATCACGCTGTGGAATGGCCGCCCATGTTCGTTGCAACAACAAAAAAAAAAAAAGGTCTTCTTGCGACTGGATACCCTCCATATTCGGCAGAGCTCTTCTCTGTAGCATATCCCATGCATGCTCAATCGGGTTCAAGTCTGGCGACTGGGCAGGCCAGGGCAGGACATTGATGTTAGCTGCGGCGAGAGTCTGTCTTACAACTCTTGCGGTGTGCGGTCGTGTATTATCATGCATTAACTGAAATAAGGGACCGATTTGCACTTGTAGAGGAACGATGACGTCTGATACAATCGTTTCAGCATAAATTTGAGCGTTGAGGTTACCTCTGATCCAAATCAACTCAGTTCTTCCGCCGATCCAAATACCCGCCCATACCATGATGGTTCCACCACTATAAGGATGGACTTCCTGGCAGGATTTTAATCGCTGTTGGCGTCCAGGGGTTCTCCAGTGTCGTATACGTCTTGTATCCGGTCTCATACCAAAACGAGACTCATCAGAAAAGCACACGAAACGCCATTGTTCTTCTGCCCAATTTCTGTGTTCAAAAGCCCATTGATATCGAATCCTACGATTGTGCATTGCTATAGGTGGTACCCGTAGCGGTCTTCGGGAATGAAGGTTCACTTCATGCAAGCGGTTTCTGACTGTTTGGTCGCTAATTAAGTTCCCTGAAGAGTGATGAAGCCTCACGGCTAACATCATGGCGGTTATTGTTGGAGCTCTTCGAGTTAAGATTTGAATGTATCGGTCTTGTCTCCGTGTGGTGCAGCGATACCGTCCTCCATGACGCTCAGCCACGGTACCAGTGCTTCGGTAACGTGTCCAAAGTCGACTGATAACACTCTGACTTGTATTCAGGGCTAAAGCCACAGTACGTTGCCGGGAACCAGCTTCTATCATTCCCACGGCTCTGAGCATTTCTTCCCTGCTTAAATGACGTCGCCGCTCCATAATAACGTTGGTTTTAATCAGTAGTAGGGAAACAGTAGCACTAATAATGTCTTCAATACGTTGTATGTTTTTATAGGGAAAATATTGACAGCTGATTTTCATCTTTTACTCGAATTTGATTCACAGTTCCTGATTCAAATTATGAAATGCACCAAAAAGGATCCATATAAATTTATAAAATCATAAATTTATTACAAAGCCACATCTCAATCTCAAGAAATCCGCATAAAAATGCTTGATCCCTAGACACTTTTGATGTGTGTAGTTTGTTCAGAATAAGCAACTGAATCGATTCCAATCGGAAGGCATGGCAGTGCCCCCGCCAAGTCGAGAGCGAATAAATAATTTGATTTGATTTGATTTGAAGCAAACACTGCCGTACGATCCTTTACTCGAACCATATCGCCGCATTTTCAGGCTTCTATTTGAGAACCTGGATAAGACTAGAACACAGAATCGCCATCTAGTAAGCTATAATCCCATTCTTAAAATCCACAACTTCAATTCTGTAGGTCATTTAGTTCCGAGTTTAAGCGAAAGTAAAGTTTCGTGTTTATGAAACTCACTCACTCATGATTATCATAATAGTACTATGTAGTACTTCCCGTAAACCCAGAGAGCTGAAATATGGTATAGAGTTAGAGTTTAGTGGCCACTTAAGGAGAAAACTATAAAAAACTAGAATAGTCGAAGTTCTGGAGTACCTACCTGGTGGCCCAGATTAGAGAACACAAGATCCAAATTGTTAGAGATTGACATACCGCCTTTACAAAGAATAATTAACTTGGTAGGCCGCTTCATTTGAAGTCAAAAATCGAAGGTCTTAAGTATTTGACGAAAAACCCTTAGCTGGTCTCAGCTGTATTAAAGACTAGCTGCCGCCAGCGACTTCGTTCGCGTGGAGTTAGTTATGCTCCGCTCCCATTGGTCGCAGCGTGATGTTATATAGCCTAAAGCCTTCCTGGATTAATGGACTATCCAACGCAAAAAGAACTTTTCAAATCGGACCAGTAGTACCCGAGATTAGAGCGCACAAACAAACAAACAAACTCTTCAGCTTTATACAGTATGTTAAATAACAGAGGGTGTTCCCTTAAACTCGTTAATCATTAAACCCATTAGTCATTAATAGATTAAAATAAAAATATCAGCATAGAAAAATAAGCATAAAAAAATCCGAATAAAAAAAAATTATAATTGAAAATAAATTTGAAACCTCCTGTTTTAAATCAAAATAGTAGTCGTCATGTATAAATAAATTGCGACGTTGCCGTCTTTCAAGTTCGCGTGTACAGTGTGTTTCTTTTACATGTCAATTTAAAATTTTTATTGAATATTTCCATGTTGAAAAAATTTTAAAACATTTTGTTTTCGAATGGAAATATTTTTTTAGCATGTATGTATGCCATACTATTTCGGGTTAACGGGAACGCCCTCTGTTAGTTAAAATACTGTATATTAGTATAGATATGAAATAAGCCCCCTTATTTCATATCTCTAACACAGCTGAGACTCTACTATTCGTACATAAAAAAACGACTATCATTGCAAAAATCCAGAGTAGTGGGAGAAATCGTCTAATTAAATCTAGCCTATAGCAGCCCACTGCTGGGCAAAGGCCTCCCCTTAGGTAACTTTGTCAACTAAGAAAATTTTATAAAATAAATGAATTTTAACCCACGTTTCTACAAAAAGGAGTGACATCCAATCACAACGGCCAAGTAAATCACACAATATAATAATAATAATAAAAATCCCAGTAAGGAACCTTAGACTTGGCACGACTGTGTCTAGATTTCATTACTTTTTGCAGTAAAACAAGCAGCTCCATCGAGACTTGACTAGTTTTTTACAGAATGTTTATGTGGGGGATCATTTTTACACCATGTTATATTTTTTTCCCAAATACATTTAGAAATTTTTGCAGTGTGGTTACCGAGCGCGACGCAGCTTACGGTAGATAATAGTACTGCAAACGCCTGCGCAACAGCTGAGGCCACAGGTCAACGCACGCCCGCCCGAGCGGAGCGTTGACAATATTTTAGTTGGGACAACCAGATAAGGTAACAAGCTCATAACTTTGTGATTTATCATGACATCTTTTTGAAATTTTGTACATAGATTCTTTACATACAGATGATACTTCACGTAGTACTCAAAGTTCTCGTTACAGTTGTCGCAGTAGGTATTCTCAAAGATCGCTTCTTAACTGTCGCTGTTTTCGTATCGATAGTCGAATGCAGACTGACTCTGCGCCGGCGTCACGGCGCTATATATAGGCCAGCTGATCAAACATTCCAGAATCCTCTAGACGTAATAATAATACGACATAACTTCGAGGTCACCGGCCAAGTAAGTACCTACGGTAATTCCCGGAAACGGGTTTCTAGAAATTTCGTTGTCGACACTTTGTTGACAAAACTGTTGAGACCTGTACCATTCGATAGGCCATCCTAAGTCTAGCAATGCGTTTTTATATTGTGCCTAGAAAATGTCTAGATCTGGGGAAATAGGGCTTAAAAGTGACACACTGCATGTCACGCGATTTTGAACCTTATGCCATCGACATAAGGTCCATTCGTAACAGTATATATGCAGTTTTGGCCAGATTAAATATCAGTAGGTTAGAGATGAACCAGTGCATGATTCTACTTAGGGCAGAATCAGCGTTGCTTTTCACAGCTTCCCAAGAAGGACCGTGGGCGAAAATTGCGGTGTCATCTGCATTGATTTACATCAATGCTGATGACACCGCAATTGCAGTTTAGGTAACTTGCAGATCGTTTATATAAATTTGAAACAGTGTTGGCCCTAGTATGCTGCCTTGTGGTACACCATAGGTCACTAGCTCGTCGCTACTCAAGATAGGTCCAATTTGAACTTGTTGACGACGGTTTATTTATTTATTTACTAGCTTTCCGCCCGCGGCTTCGCCCGCGTGGAGTTCGGTTATATCGCGCTTTTTAGATTTCCCTCGGGAACATCATATTTTCCGGGATAAAAGGTAGCCTATGTTCTTTCTCAGGGTCTAAAGATTGTCTGTGCCAAATTTCATCAAAATCGGTTGAGAGGTTTAAGCGGGAAAGCGTAACAGACAGACAGACAGACAGACAGACCGACAGACAGACAGACAGACAGACCGACAGACAGACAGACAGAGTTACTTTCGCATTTATAATATTAGTATGGATTTAAGGCACATCAACAACACAAACACAAACATGGTTCTTTAACATTATAAAGGTCTTATTCTAGTGTTATTGTTAATAACAGACGTGCACAACATTCGCGTAAAAATAAAACTTACATTATGAACATTAATATTCTAAATTACGAAATGAACAACCAGATAAAATGCGACGAATACGCCGTGTGGTGTGAAATTAATACGCTCCTGTTTTAATCACGAATATCGCGTTCCGATTGTCAGTTTCCGGCTCGTGATTTCCTTCTAGGTTGTGAAATTGTGTCTAGTTCTGGTATCGTAAGTTTATTCTTAGTGTCTGTTTTTGTAATTACTGTAAATCAATTAATTTCGGTGAGTACTTTTATTTTCTTTTTTGTGAGGGTAACGTAATTTTTTTTCTATTCGATAGTTTTATTTTTTCTTGTCGTTAACTTAGATTTGATTTCTTGTTAATTAATTAGGTATGTCAAGTTACAATGATGACCCGCCTGATCGTGGCGGAGATATTTTACGCAGACTTCCGCTAAGCGTTTGTTTTGTGAAATGTCTCCGACCGACAAATTAATAGATGATAGGTCGAAATGCCTACAAACTGCACCCAATTCTCCCGAAAACTCTTCGCCTACATTAAATATTTTCAATAATAGCAACGCGAACAGTGATAATTATTACGATTTGGTTTCGGAGGCGTCTGTGTACCTGGCCAAAATCAACGAACTGGTTAACGATAACGGTTCTCGTTACGACTATGACTTAACGAGTTACAAGTATCATGTCTTTGTTAGCTTTAAAATCTGCGTGTGACGAAACAAAGCTTGCTTATACCGTAAGCTGCTTTGTCGTCGTAAGCTCAGGATCTTAAAACAGCGACGTGTAAGCGTTAAGCATGTGTGCGTAGATGCGGGCGATCTGCGGGTTGTCCTAGGTCAGGGACGTAAGCCGTTGCAAATGATTTTCAAAAGTTTTTTACTATTTAATCACGGTACCGATGAAGTTCAGATTTATTATATATATGTCACTATTTAGAGCAATTCACACGCTTTACATTGATATATAGCACTAATGTTTTGATCAACTTTTTACCACCTTTTTTATTGTTTATTTGAGACACAACAAAATACGGTGTTGACGTGTTGACTCTTTGAATCTCAACGAACGAAGAAAGTACGGTTGGTAAGGTAGTCTATGAAAATTTTAAGAGCTTTGCCACGAACACCCAAGTATTCTAGCTTGGAGATAAGTTTGGACAAAAAACTGTGTAAAACGCCTTAGAAAGATCTAGGAAAATTCCCAAGCACTTTCTCTTTTCATCGAGTTTTTTGGCAATTAATTGCGTAAGATCAAGTACTGCGTCTTCAGTTGATACTCCCGAACAAACCCGTATTGGTTGTCAGCTATTAGATTAAATTTGCCTTTTTTTGTTGAGGATCTTCTCAAAAATTTTAGAAAGTGATTAAAGGACCGATGTTCGTCTATAATTATTAACGCAATTTCAGTTGAAAATTGGATAACTTTTTCGTTTTAACGTTTTTCTTCTTGATGAGCTTCTATAAGGGCATTCGGGAAAACTCCTGATTGAATGCACAGGTTAAAGTTAGGAGGGACTAGAATATGGCGATACCTTTTCAGCAATGATGCTGTGATACCGTCCCAACCCACAGCACAGTTACGGCGTAGCTATAATATAGTTTCTTCCACGTCCCTTTCGTCAATTTTTTGTCAAGTTTTCAGGGGAATGACTGCTTATGGATCTAGTTTGATTTGAAAGTATCTTAGAGGCCAAGTTCTACCTACATTGGTAAAATAATTGCACACATTATTAATGGAAGAACTAGGTGTATTACATAATTTCAGCAATATATCTGAACTAATACGTATTGGGGTTTGGGCGAGTGTTTCAATAGTTCTTTTGGGCTGTTTTAGATTTTTGTTAGCTCATTGCGTTCATGTGTTTGTTTTAGTTTTCTAAGCAAGTCGTTACAAAAATTTCTATAGCGTGTGTATTTGATTTTTAGGATGAAGTTTTATGGATTTTTTTTTTTTGATTTTAATAAAATGTTGTCTCGATTCTTAATGCATTTCAGAAGACCTGTGGTGATCCATGGCTTTAGGGTTCCGTGTTTCCTCGGAAGGATGACTTGTGTTGTGTCATCATCATCATCAACCTTTTTATCATCCCACTGCTGGGCACAGGTCTCCTCTCATACAGAGAAGGATTGAGCGTAATCACCACGCTTGCTCAATGCAGGTTGGCGATTTCAGACTTAAAGTCCAGGTTTCCTCAAGATGTTTTCCTTCACCTTCAGTCATTGGTGTCCAAGATATACTTAGAAAGTACATATAACTTTGGTTTAACTTTGGTTTTGTGTTGTGTGTATACTTGTAATTATAGAGATTTTATCTATAAGTATGTTCATAGCTTCGTTACCGTCACGGGTCCTGTAGATATCTGCAAAACTTGTATTCTCCATTGTGGCTACCATGAGTTTTCATTACGAGACTCGATCGTCGATATCGAGCGCGTTTAACTCATCGATTGGCTCGCTTCAAGGTTGTAAGAACTCTCAACCAATGATAGCGCAAAACGCGCTCGATATCGACGATCGAGTCTCGTAATGAAAACTCATGGTCGTAATGAAAGCATCGTAGTTTATGCGAGAAACAGTGTTTTTCTTGTTACGTGTAGGAATAGTGTGTTTAAGTGGTAGCAGTATCGGTTTGTGTTCAGTAATGTGTGATTCGAGAATTAAGGTGGTAGCGTTTAATTTTGTCTTTATGAGTCTAAACAGTTTTCAAATCTTGTTGGGATTAGATGGGTAGGTAATAGTCCATGAGAAGCATTGAGGATTAGATAGTATAAACTACGATCATAGCTGTTTTCTTTCTTGATATCTATATTTAAATCACCAACTAGGACTATATTGTGATAGGTAGATACATTGATATAATATTAAACTAAGGTAGATACGTCACTAGCGCACTGAAAATGAAGCGTACAAAAGGAGGTAAGTCCAGCAAGTCGCTTTAGTTTTCGTCGATTCTATTTAAGCGCAAACGACAAACACTAGCCATTTTTTCTTCTCTATGCTTTAGATAGCGCCCCATCTCACTCACACTGTGCCAACGTGTGAAATGTACGCAGAATAAAAAAAATGCATGTGTGTGCTGCTGCTCCGATCGGCACATTTATTTTGGTTAATTTGTTAGAGCATAACATATCTGTTTAATATTATATCAATGGGTAGATAGATTATTGTAGGCCTCATTTAAGCTATTCAGAAAACTTTCAAATTCATCTCTGGTGTTATACGAGGGCTTTTTGAAGTTACCGGGACTCGCGATTGTGGCAGTATACAGGTCTCTGTATACTGCCACAATCGCAAGTTCTGGTTCTGTATTGCCTAAAAGGCAGTTTGCATATACAATATTGGGTTCGTAAACAGTGACGTTAGATTGGGTTTTAAGTAGATTACGACGCCTTCATTTTGGTTAGAGGTATTTGAAGAATAATGTGATTGATATCCGTCCATTGTCAATATGTTACTTATTTTTCTCAGCCAACACTCTGTCAGGAGATAGTTATTGGCGCCTATTCACTTGTACACAAACTTTAACTGATTTTAAGTTCAACGCATCTTTTTATTTCACTAAGAAAAGGATAGAAGATAACATTTGGGTTTAATCCATTGAGATAGAAATATAAGGAGATGCTGTTGTCAAGCTATACAATTTTTCATTATACATATATATGTAATTTAGGGTACAAAACCGTAATATCTTATTTTGTCTCTTTTTTTCAACAGTACATTTGCATTTGGCAAAAGAGACAAATATATTTTTGTTACTGCGGAATTATGGTAACACTATTAAAATGAACTGACAGTTGTTGGCAGCGTGCCAACGCCGGCCATCTTAGGTTACAATTTCGTGGTAGTTGTGCTGTCAACAGGATACGTAACTTAACGAAAATTAATTTTTTTGATAATATACAAGACATTTTAAAGTGGATTTGTAGTGTACCGTGTGACAAAACTATTACTTAATATGCCTGCGTGCTGTATTGTTATGTGTGGTGCCAGAAACAACAGAAATCAAGCTCAATTGACGTTTCATAGGTTAGTTACCTCTTTTCTAGCTAAATCACCATTTATCATTCTAATTTTCAAACTAAAATTAACCATGATTACTTATTAGTCGTTAAATTACTAAATACACACTTATTTACACTATATAAGCACGTTTCTCTATATTGTAAATGTTTATTTGTTTACGTAATTTGCCGACATATGTTAGGGTTGTCCAAAATTTTTTTTAACCGACTTCATAAAAAGGAGGTTTTCATTTCGAACTGTTATGTATGTAATATTTTAAAAAATGCCTTGTTTTCGGATATGTTAGTCTATATCAGCGTTTGAACAAATGTGCCAAATTGTATAAGTGTAGTATGTAAATATGTATGTATGTTTTTATGTTTGTGTTCGCATATCTCTGGAACTATTAGTCCGATTTCGGTATTCTTTTTTATATATTAGACATTGTTCAACTTAGTGAATACTGCAAGTTTCATCAAAATCGGTTCAGTAGTTTTTGAGATAGGGAATTTTAACTATTTCGCTTAAAATGAAGAAATTATTTTAAATAAAAATAAAACAGCTTTCAAAGTCGGTGCCAATATGTTAGATGCGTAGGGTGTAGCGGGGACCAACATATGTACTTGGTTTAGCACCGATTTCAATTATCTATTATTGGGTGTGTTTTGAAGGCGGTTTTATTTTTATTTAAAATATTTTTTTTTAATTTGTCACTTTAAAGGAAGAAATATGATATTTTAAATAAAAATAATTTAATTATCTATCTACTCAATTATTTTGATAATAGATATTGATTTTATCTTTTGTTTATAGATTCCCTAAAAATGATCGGCTAAGAACCTAAGAAGAACATATAATACATGTTTACCACATGCAAGAACATTGTGCAAGCGGCATGTTACGTGGGTAACAAATGTCTTGCCATGGCGCCTCCGCCGGGCCGGAACAAGTGGGTTAGACCAAAAAAGTGCTGGCTTGACGTTGTAAGAGATGACATGCGTGCCAACAAGCTCTTACCACAGGATGCTAAAGATCGTGCGAAATGAAGGAGAATGTGCAGGAAAGCGGACCCTGGGCTCCAACGCGAAAGCCGCGGATGCAACCGGGATAAACGCTGAGATGATGATGATGATGACGACGGGATACAAATGACGTCATAGATCACCTTTTAAAGGCGGGCGAACCCGCTTATGGAAGCTAGTAGTTTAATAAACGAATATATTTTAAAAAATATAAATGTATTTTATTATTATTGCACCTTTTGCACTTAATAATGTCTATACAATATAATTACACTTAGATACTTTCAAACAAGGATCATAATTGAGAGGAGGGAGGGAGAGGACCCTTTTATCTAGTAACCCAATCAAAATAGACATTTGACTTAGCCAAAATTCAAACTTTCTTTATTACAATAGATCGTGGAGTATAGCTACGGGGGAAACCACGTTATAAAAATGCGCCAAGTACATACATTTCCGCACCACTTATGAGTTAATCATAGGTGGTGCGGAAATGTGTGCATATTATGTAAAATATGAATTTTCTAATGCTGCTTCTCATCCCATGCAGACTGCAAAAACCGGTCGAGGGAATTGGCCAAGTTTAAGAATCATTTCATTAAGCGATGAGGTTAGCAACCCATCACTATTTTGATTCCATTTTCTATCTATGCCTATGCACCTACCAACGCGCTAAACGTGGCTTTTGTTCTTATAACCTCAAGCTCTGTCTACCCCGTAAGGGATAAAGACGTGACGTTATGAATAAATGAATAAGTACTTTATCTAAGAAGCCGATAGAAAACGAGAGAATTAAAATAATTATATAACAGACAGACTATATTAAAAAATTATAATAATAAAAAATAATAATATATTAAAATCTTTGGAAACAAATACACAGTGACAGCCCTAGAAAGAGGCGGCCATATTATGTTCGAACAAATGTCAAACGATGGCACGTTTTTTCTGTAGGTATGCCACGTCTATATAATAGAAGTCTATGGTTTAATCCTGTCAAATTATGATAGGTATTCCATAGACATTTTTTTTTTGGTTCATTTCTTTCCGTTCGAGCGAACGGAAAAGGCAAAGGCATAGTACGCCATACAGCCTAGTCTTCAGTATTTTTTTTCTTCAGTAATTATCTATCCTAACTTATCCTAATTTATCCTAACTTATTCTAGCTTAACTTAACCTAACCTAACTCCTTTCGTTTCCCGCGTTTGGACGATAAGGAGCGGTTTAGCGTAAAAACATGATGCGGCCACTATGCTACAATATTTCACTGTTCTTTTTGAATTATTCACTGAATGCACTTTTTACTACATAAATCACGCGTTTTTATTTAGTAAACGACACTATAAATAATTATAAAAGTCCAATGAAAAATGAGCGTGACACTCATCTTGACATTCCCGCCAAACCCCCTTTCCATAGACAGTTTAGACGCGATTATAAACATGGCGAGCAAAAATTTGCCAATAATACATCAATTTACGTCAAGCGCGGACCAATTTGACAGGTCTAAATCTAAACTACTTCAATGTCAACTCTTGATCATTGGCCCTTGTGGAAGGGACACTACACTTTTTGAAAATAACACGTGCGAACTGTTAATAGACCAACAAACGCTGGAGAGATTTAGCGAGAATTAATACTAAAAATATATCTTTGTATTTAAATTAACACTAAAATAATAACAAATTTCTTCGCAGACGCAGACTGACAGTGACCTATGGATTTGGACAGTAGGGTAAAAAGGAACTCTGTGATATGGCAGAGCAAAATCAAAACTAACATAATGTGTACTATCGGGGCTAACGTCTGTCATTGTCATGAATTTGTTATTTATACCATATTTAGAAGCAGAACTAACACTGAGGCATTGAAATAAGTCAGCTTTGAACATACCATCGGTCGTAGAATCTGCCGCTCGTCGTTTCACTGTACGGCTTGCTCTTGGCGGCCTAACTCCGGCCCTGTAATTTTTTTTTGATAATTTTTTATGAGGTTACTCTTAATGATATAACACGAATGTATAGAATAAAACATGAGTACATAAGAGGAACTCAGAAAGTGACATCTTCGTCTTCTTCAACCTTCAGAGATCCACTGCTGGTCAAAAGCCTCCCCCAAGACTTTCCAAAGGTTAGGTTGCCATAATCAACCATTTTTTAAATGCAAGTGTAACATAGAAAAAAAACTTAACACAGTTTAAAAAAAAGACGCTTAATGATAAATTCAACTAAAACTAATTTTAAAACATTGTAGGTACATACAAAAATAATTACATAAACAAAAACATAACTACGAAAAGAATTATTGTGTTTTTTTTAAACTAATAATTTAATTATTACTTTAATTTATCATTAATGCTGTTTTTTTAACATTTTTTTTATTGTCTCCGGTTCTAGATAAGTGTATATATAATAAATTAAATCTATCCCAAAATCGAGTCCAAAGGACACTGATATAAATAAACACGCATACTTGCAGGTGAAGCTAAGAAAAGTGTGTATAAAAGGGAAAAATCTCTTACGGCGGTGGCGGGGGTGGCGGTGGCATCAGAAACATAGGCAATAGCTGCAGCACAGCCACAGGCGCAGCTGGACGCGCAGGCCCAGCACCAGGCGCGGGCCCAGCCCCAGGTGCTGCATCAGGCGCGGGTCCAACCCCAGGCGCAGCATCAGGCGCCGGTCCAACCCCAGGCGCAGCATCAGGCGCGGGTCCACCCCCAGGCGCAGCATCAGGCGCTGGTACAACCCCAGGCGCAGCATCGGGCGCGGGTCCAACCCCAGGCGCAGCAACTGGCGCAGGCCCAACCCCAGGCGCAAGTGCAGCTTCAGGCTCGCCCGCATTCTCAGCCTGGGGCGCAGGTTCGTTTTCGGGCGGTCCAGCTTGCACAGAGGATGGCGCCGGAACGGGCTCTGGCACTCCAGGTACTTGTACAGGCTGCTCCAATGCGAACACATCTTAAAAAAAAAGTCTAAAATAAGTAAGTACTTCAATATTTCAGTAATATAACACAAGCAGCAAAGCTGGGGAAAACGGGAAGTCAAAGACGCTGCAGCATTTAATAGAAAAGAATCCCAATGCTCAGCAGACCTGCTTGGCTCTATTACACCAATGAGGTAGTCAACTTTCTATAATATATTCAAATAATAACAAAAAATATAGAAGGAAATCTTAGAACAGGCGCATTGCTCGCATAGCTCGCATAGCTAGTCTATAAAGTCGTGAAAATGGATCTTTCTGAAAGTAACAATTTTAAAAGTAGGGCAACACTTAATTTTAGTAAATACAAGTACATCTAATGTCATCGGCAATCATCGATTTGTTTTGTGACTTGTTATTTATTGATTTTTTTTTTTTTTACTGGAAGTTATTACTTATTTTATTATGATAAAATAGAAAATGACGAAATTTTTATTAATTTTCAATTCTATTTAAACAAAACATCGAAGAAATGTGTTAAATATCAGAAAAACAAACCGGAGTGGAGCTCAGGAAATCATTTTTAAAGTTTATCATCAATGTTTGTTGGTACACCAAGCTGAACAAATTTTATCAAATATGGATGATATTTATGCTTGAACAGTTGCTAAAACAGGTATTTAATCATGTTATTGTTTGTTTTTATCTACTAGAAAATTCAAATTTACTAAATAAACGATTTTAAGACAATAATGAGGATTGTTTACAATAATTATTTTTTTTTTAAAAGCAAATTCTTTTTTTGTTGGAAATAGGATATCCCCAAGGTGGTCCCATGATAAGGACACCAGGGTTCGATGGTGGAAGACCAGAGAAATCAAAGGGAACTTTTAAAAATCGTAGGGGCGACTAGTGCATTTCTTAGTATTTTCATTAATTATTTTAGAACACTACAATTTAATAAAGGTCTGAAGTAGATCTGATGATGGAGCCGGGAGACAGTCGAAGGAACTCCTCAAAAATTCGCAGTAGCTACTTTGTGTTTGGACTTAATTCATTTATATTGATGAGAACTTTGCACCCATTGGGTTAAGATAATGGTCTGCAGAAAATCTAATGATGAAGACCATAGGCAGTCGAGAGAATTCTTCAAAATTGCGGTTAACAATTAAAGTAAACAAAATTACGTCGATTCCTTACTATATTTGGGTTAGCTTCCTGTCTGACCGGATGCAACTGAATACATAGTAATTTTCACAACTAAAAAGTGTAAAATAAAGACTTTTTTTTACAAAAAAACAACCGACTTATAAAAAACACTTCAACTTGAAAAATAACTAATTTCGGAAGTCGGTGTCTTTGGTTTTTCTTATATTTGTGTTTGACACCGACTTCCGAAATTAGTTATTTTTCAATTTGTAGTGTTTTTTATAAGTCGGTTGTTTTTTTGAAAAAAAAGTTTTTAAAGGAAGAATTTATGGAAGCAGATGATGAAAGCAATTATTATGTTTTGGAATATTTTTTATTGCTGAATTACACGTTAAAAATGTAATAATAAATATGTATGATTTGTTTTTTGGTTTTACTCATTTTATTTATACGCCAGAGACCATAGATTTGTGTTTTGATTAAAACCAGTTTTGCTTCTGCTACAAAATAATCTGCTAGTATCAAAATGATTTCAGACAAGTCAACAGGGTTGCTATATGCACGACCGCAGCGCCCTCATTCATTTTCGCGACTTTATAGACAAAGTATACTCAACGCATCAATATAAGTGTATGCAACAGTTGAATTCCAGATATTAGATCAGGTAGTTAGTACCTACCTATCTAAAATTGCACATACATAACTATATAAAAGCCAAATTGGATAAAGAATGGAGGTAAACAAACCGTTGCTATACTCTGTTTTTTAATCTCGTAGACTAAATTGACACATGCAAATGTCAAATTTACATGATTAATTTTGTATTATTACGTTTTTAATAAGTACCTACACATTATTTCAGGATAACTTAATGTAAAAAAAGATACTTGATTTTATGAACGCTAAGTTTCGGCACTATTGCACCTAATTGCAATAAACTGCCAACACTCGTAAGGTCAGTTTAGTCTACGAGATTAAAAAACAGAGTATAGGCAACGAGTTGTTGACATCTAAAAGACCGATGTTAACAACCTTTTCTAGGGAGTTTTGGCGGGAAGCCAAGATGAGTGCCACGCTCATTTTTCATTGGACTTTTAAATTATTTATAGTGTCGTTTACTAAATAAGAACGCGTGATTTATGTAGTAAAAAGTGCATTCAGTGAATAATTCATAAAGAACAGTGAAATATTTTAGCATAGTGGCCACATCATGGCTTTGAACCAAATCTTCCTCCGTGTTCGGTCCGCGCGGCCGTCTTTTTCGACATGAATAATTCATTACGTGACATTGGCTAAATGCACAAACCGTGCGAAGCCATAAGAGAAAGAAAGAAGATGAACCTTTTCTAGATAGATGATTTTCATAAAATAAAAATAATCCTACTTCTTAATAATATAAACAGTTTATTTATGTTTAGATATTTATGATTTGCATAGAACGCATAACAGATTTTAATGAAATATGACACACATCGCAGTAATTTGCGCCACAGCTATGGTCAAAATGAATACTTTAAGGGTAGGTACGGACGACAGCACATTAAGCTACTACAATCTGTCAGATATTTTTATTAGATTTTCAACTTTATCCGTCAAGCATTAAGGCTTAAGAGTGATTGGCAATATTTAGCAGTTTGGGATAGCTTGACCTGCTGTCGTTCGTACCTAACAGACTTTGTGTCATGTCGTACTATAGTGGTCAATAGTCCAGTAGCAATCTCATAATAGTATACGTTGCATCAAAACTAAAACACTAATGCTTAGCAAGCATCGCAACCCACCGCACTCTGTTTTAGAATAGCCCAAACACAGCGTATACTCAATTTTACTTCTGTACAAAGTACTACGAATTTCTGGTGAGCAGTGTGCGTTGTGGCTTTAGTTTAAAAAAAAAAAAACTAAACAACACCGCAACCCTCCTAAGTGTAGGTACATCTACTAATAATTCAATTACAGGTTATATTAAGACATATTCAGTTTTGGATACACACAAAATCTCACGCTTTCATCATGTGAATCCGAAAAAAGAGTTAGTTGTAATGCGACGCCTAGAGATTCCATTACTTAATTACTAAAAAATGTTTAAGCTACTTTAAACAAATATGAGAGTGGATTTGAAATTAGTTATTGCGGTGGTGTTTTTTTGAATATTGTTATTCAAAATGCAAGTTAATACATATATTGAAGCCAGCGCAAGCATTGTCCATAATAATAGTCTCACATCTCGAATGAGATCAAATGAAGTATTACCTATTTTCATTCTAGAGACATACTGTGAATCGCTGGGTGAAGTAATTCGAGGGAAGAAGGTAGTCTGACTGAAGAGACGGGTAAGTGGAGAGTAGTTTTTTTATCAACCACACTCAGGCACGTATGGTGGATGAATATGAAACAAATGGTTTCATACCAACTAGAAGTTCTGCAGACCAATTTGGTACGTCATTGCATACTGTTCGCTGCCCTCTGCATGCTGAAGGTGCATCACCGAAAGCCAGCTAAAAACCAAGGATAACAACGAAGAGGTCACATAGGTTATGGATTTCGTACAGTAGAAATAAGTTTGTTTATGATAAGATTAGTAAGATTGGCATGAATTTTTTTTTTTTTATTAGTTATAAACTAGTACTTGACTGCAATCCCGCCTGATGGTAAGCAGTGATGCAATCGTTGATGGTAAAACGCACTAGTTTATTAAGCCTATTCACTCAAAAAAACTGAGTGAATAGGAAGGAAGACGGCAGTTGAACGAGGTGATGCAATGTTTAACCCAACAACACGACCAACGATGCTGCGCCAGAGGATGATCTGGAGACCCGCCACGACCAAACTCCCGACACAACAACATTAGGCACATCGTACCCGGTACACTTCGCAACACAACTGCTCATACCCGTCCTCCGTACGGCTTCACCAGACATCATGCCGGAACACGACGAATCGCTTGGCGGCAAGACTTTGTCTGGTGGGTGGTAACTTATGCCGGCGGCTGATGTTGTTGCCTACCAACTCAACTATAAATGATAATGATGTGGGATTCGAACTTGGTGCTCGCCGCGGATGTCTAATGCGAACCGGGACTGTGACGAACAGAGTCAACCAACTCAACTATAACCGCATCAATAAAAACATTTGCAAGTAATTTTAACTCAATTTTTGTATCATTATGTACTTTTACTTAAGTGGTTCTTAGTGGTACCAATTTTTATATGAAATTATTTGTAAAATATTTTATAATATATTCTTTTGGAAACTAGGTATTTAAATTATTACATTCCTTTCGTATTCTGCACATAATTAAGTGGAGCTAATTATTCTAAAAATATAATATTTATAAAACCACAACATAAAATATAGTAGTTATTGAAATTACAATCCTATCCCATCTAAGCAGCACATGCTTAGATGCGCTGACGATCTACAGGGCGTTAACAAACAGCAGGTTAATTGCTTAACACACTATCAGTAGCAATGGGTTTCATTTTGACAGTTCAACAACATTCATTGCGTTATTTAAGTTGTTGTGCAGACACATCATCGATCACATGGAGCAATGGATTAGCAATATACTTTGAAATGATTTGAACTGATAGTAATTAAGGTGCCGGTGTCCCAACGCGACATCGGTTATTACGACGTCGCAGCGCATGTTGCGATGATGTACGACGAAGTGCCTTTCATAGGGTTTGGTAGGTATCTAAAATGTAGTAGCGTGTTACGATATCGTATAGCTTCGCTCTTACTATGCCAATCATATTGCAACGGTTCTGCGCGGCCAATTCTATTAAATGTCTAGTGTGTAAGCTTATTAATTTCACTTTCTCGTAGATACTAAGGGTCAATTCACACGTACCACAAACTCACCACGTCGCAGTATCAGTCATGTCGTGCCGCCGCCGGTGGTGGTGTTGCTGTCGCGATGTGGTTGCGATGTGGTCGTATTACACAGGTGCTCGATAACAACGGCAAAATGTGGTACGTGTAAATTGTAATATTCATTTTCAATTCAAAATATATGCCGGACCACATCGCGTCGTTATGGTGTGGTTGTGGCTGTGGTGTGGTTGTGGTACATGTGAATAGGCTATTTGACAGATTTATAATTTTTATCTTGAATTACTTGGTTGCGGTTAAGAAGTTCACCCAAAGTATTTTTTTTAATTTTAAATACGTATTTCGTAAGATATATGCAAATAAAAATTCAAAATTCAAATAAGCCGCGAAAACGATATAATCAGCAATATGGCGTTGCGCCTGGTAAGTGACGTCACAAGCGGTTTTCGGTTCTCAGTGGTGTTTGTTTTTAATTATTATTTGCTGTTGTTATCTAATAAAATAGTTTACAAGTGGTGTGCTGTACTGGGTTGTACAAATAAATCGATAAAAACCCCCGAAAAACAGTTTTTATGTTTGCCGAAAACGAGCGATGATGCGCGTATGACGTCATCGCGACATTAGCCAATCCGGATCGTTTCACAAAGTGTGGCGCGAGAAACAAAAAGCCAAACATATTTTTGTGTTTTTGATATAATAATTGTTATTATTTTTTATTAAAACTCTTGTAAATGATATAAAGAACCCTCATTTTATGCAATTAAAGCAAAAAATCACAAATAATTGAATACTGTCAAATGCCTATTGAGCTCTACTGTGCTAGGTGACTAGCATTTTCCCAACTATTTTGAGGTCGGCTTCCAATGTAACCGGATTCAGCTGAATATCAATATTTTACATGAAACTCTCTATCTGCCCACAACAACCCAATTAGTAACCTTTCGGGCTTCTGCCCGTAACAACTATCAAAGATCTAAGAATGACAACCAGCACCAAATGCTTCACATGTTTTCAGAGGCACGAACGGATTTCAATATACATATAATATGTTAAGAAAACGCTGTCCGACCCGTAAGGATAATAAAGGTTAGGTAAACACATGACCAAATAAAATATGAAATTTTTTTTCCCGCGAATTAATTCCAACTTCCCCAAAATTTGGTAGTTTTTAAAAAGTGACAACATTATTTTTGACGGTATAATTGTGAGCGAATAGCGAAACGGCCGCGTGCCGCGTGCCCTGCCCCTCTTCGCCCTCGCCTGTATGGCCTATCGCACATGTTTTAAGTTACCTCTTTTAGTGAAATAATATTTATTTTTGTAGGGGGATTTTATTTTTAAGTTTCGGCCGGCTTTGTAGCCATTAGTAGAATCAGTTATCGAAACCTAACAATACCTTCACGGATCGGACAGGGTTTTCTTTACACATTGTATAAAGAAGGAAAGATTACCCTTCCACGGACAGACCGTAGCAAGCGTGGCATAACCTGATCATCCGTCCCGTGCGGTTATTATAAGTAGGGTTGTAACGGAGGCTTGTTAGCGGAGGCGGAGGCGGATGCGGAGGCGACGAGTCTCACCTCCGCGGATGCGGAGGTTAACGGAGGCGGAGGCGGAGGTGAAAGTACATATAGAAAAATTGAAATGTATGGTTAATTAAAACAATTTTTTTATTTTAAATACGTACATTAATAGTAGTATACTTGGTAAAAAAAACTATTACCTTCTTGTAATGAAACTTAAGAAGAAACAAATTGTGTTTGCTGCATTCCCACCTCGCACTAGTTGATTCTTGACCATTTCGCGCTCAAACGCGGCCGGACGGTTGTCGAGCGTCGCAGCTTGTGCATTATTTATTTTATAAATACGTAAATAAACCTCCGTTATAACTCCGCAAAAAATTGTGCGGAGGCGGAGGCGGAAGCGAAGATACGATTTCTTGCGGAACTTCCGCAGTAACGGAAGCGGAGGCGAAGCTCCGTTACAACCCTAATTATAAGTTACATCACATAGTGACATGCGTAAAATGTTGTGTGCGATTATGAACATTAAAATGCTACTGGACTTATGACCTCTGACTGAAAGTACCTTTAAAAATCTGTTATAACGTACCTCGAAGTTTTGGCTTTATGGACACCAATACCCGACCCCGTCGCGGTTGCGACAGCTCGATTTCAAGTGTCGCCAACTTACCAACCGGTGCCTGTGAAACTTGCGGCCTGGCCAGCTGGTCTTGTGGTGACGGTGGTAGCAGCGGCAGATCCGCCATCTGTTCCTGTGGTGACGGTGGTGGCAGCGGCAGATCCGCTACCTGTTCCTGTGGTGACGGTGGTGGCAGCGGCAGATCAGCAACTTGGTCTTGTGCTGACGGCGGTAAAAGTGGCTGCTGAGCCACTTGGGGTTGTGGTGACGGCGGTAGAAGTGGCGGCCGTGCCACTTGTTCTTGTGCTGACGGCGGTGGAAATGGTGGCTGGGCCATCTGTCGTGATTTCGGCGGAGGCGGCGGTTCCAGCATCTCGTAACGTCCTGCTGTTGATTGACGCTGCGGGTCAGCCATCTCGTGGCGTCGTGACCTCGATCGATGCTGCGGATCGGCCTTTTCGTGGCGTCGTGATCTCGATCGATGCCTCGGAAGAACCAACTCGTGCCGCCTTGATGTCGATGGAAGCCAGGGCTCAGGGTCCGCCATTCGGTCACTTGGTGATGGCGGCGATAGAGGCGATTCCGCCTCCTGGTCACGAGGTGACAGCGGTGGATGTGTGGGCTCGGCCATTTCAAGCGGCGGCTGGGCCACCTTGTAACGTCCTAATGTTAATAAAAACGGTGGTTGGGACATCTTGTGGCGTCGTGATTTCGATAGAAGCGGTATCGCGGCCATCTCGCGATCTCGTGATATCGATGGAAGCCGCGGCTCTGCCATCTCTTGATGTCGTGATGTCGATGGTAGCCGCGGCTCAGCCATCTCTTGATCTCGTGATGTCGATGGAAGCCGTGGCTCAGCCATCTCTTGATGTCGTGATGTCGCTGGTAGCCGCGGCTCTACCTCCTGACGAGACGATTGTGCAGGAGGTAATGGCGGGTCGGGCATTTGTGGACGCGGTGACGTAGACTTACGACGCGAAGGCGTAGTTGGGAGCGGTGGGTCGGCCATCTGGTTACGCGTTGACGGCGGTGGAGGTGGGACGACTAAGAACCGTCTAATATCCGGCAGCGATGCTGGCACCCGCGGCGGGAAACCCTGTCTTGAATAGAAAAATAAAAAAAAATAAACAACGTGTAACGTTTAGATTTTTATATGCTTCCCAAGGGTATGGCTTGTTTGGACGATATGAAACTATGTTGGAAGGATTTTTTTAATCCTATCTCTCAATGTTCGGAAGTTATAAGAAAGAACACTATCTGCGGTAGGCTTCTACGGTGATAGCAGCGAAGAGATCTATTGTGACTTTGGCAAGTAATGTGAAGTTACTATTACGAATGATGCGATTGTAATAATTTGATTAAGAAAGAAAGAAATTAGTATCAATTCCAATAACGTTTGATTTTGTCCAAAAAATCCGTACCCTTGTATACTTACAACCTTTTTTGATTATGCGAAACGTGAATATAGGCACCCACTTTGTATTTCATACGTGTTGCTATTCACGGACATTATTTTTTTAATTATTTTATTTTTTTTAATTATATACTAGCGCTTGACCGCAATCCCGCCTAATGGTAAGCAGTGACGCAATCGTTGATGGTAAACCGCACTAGTTTATTAAGAGAGAGAGAGTGTTAAATACTCGGGGTATTTAGGGAAGTTGACCTGTTGGTACACTAGTGAGGGTTGTAAATAAAACCACTGTGTATTGATCTGATTACTCTCGATAGCTCGATCTCTTTCACTCGATCTCTCGATCTCAGTCTCTCGGACTCTTGATCTCTCATTTGAACAATCAATTTCTCCTCTTATATACTACACACGGTAACGAAACCATAGCGACTTCTAAATCGACGCCAACGCCATCGAGAACGCCGACAACTTTACAAGAAATTATGTCTTGAACAGACAGAGAACCTTGTTTGAATTATTTATGAATTAATTTTAAAAATAAATTTTCTTACTATGTGGGCAATATGCATCTGATCACACAATATTAATAATGTAGGTACTATAAAAATAGCCTTTAGTTTATACAATAAAGGGGCATTACTGAACACGCATTCGTAGTCTTCATTATATTAGGCTGATTAGGCTATTTATATTGTGGAATTATTAATATTGTGTGAACAAATGCATATTGCACACATAGAAAGGAAATTTAGATGATCCGAATAAAAAAGTAGTTATTACAACTACTTCAACAAGGTTATGTCCGTGAATAGCAACACGTATGACGTACATAGATACCAATTGCCTACACTGAATATAGTTTGCTGAGAATAAGCAATTGAATCGATTTCAATAATTTTTACACCATGTAATATTTTTTCACAAACACTATTTAGAATAAAATAGCCGGTCCCCCCAAGCGGACAAGCGGGGGCGCGGCCTAGCGACATGTAAGTTATCAAAGTCAGTCGGACACAGTCAACTATACTTGGGCCAAATTCGATAAAGAATAGAGGTAAATAAACCGTTGCTAGGCAACGAGTAGTTTACGCCTAAAACACACACAACATGTACTTGTAAATATGTACAACTAGCTGTGTCCCGCGGTTTCACCCGCGTAAGCTTCGAACCGAATGAGCTCAGTTGATACAAAATAAGCGCCTGATAAAATAATGGGAGCAATATGTACGTCAGCGTTTACTCTCGAACATTTTTTGTTACTGCTCTGTTCCGATTGGTCATAGCAGGATGTTTTAAAGCCTATATCCTTTCTCAGGCTCTAGACTTTCTGTGTACCAAATTTCATTACAATCGATTGAGTAGTTTTGGCGTGAAAGCCGGACAGACAGACAGAGATACTTTCGCATTTATATTATTAGTATGTATAAATAAAAAGTCAATAGAAGTCAAACCAATGAATTCACAAGTTTTAAGACATAAAATCATAATTAAAGAGCTAAAAAGAATTGAATTGGAATTCCTTACCAAAAAGGCGATATTTGAGATCAAAGTGGCTAGTACCTACGATAACAACAATTTCATATGTAAGGACCTATTATAACAATTTAAGAGACTCCTCAGTTAGGCATTAATATTGTACTGAACTTATTATGGCCAACTGGTCATTAATGTTATTTGAATTTGGAAGTTCAAACGAAGAAAGCGTATGGAAATAAAAATGAAGACTATAAATTTATAGTTTGACAAAAGAAGGTTAGGTTTTAGCCGCCGTCGCAAAAAATATCGACTGCAGCTGTGGTTGTTTTGATGAAAATGCACGAGATTACAAAACTAGGTAGATACCTGTATGAAAAGCAGGAATCTGACAGTGGTGGTTGAAAGACTGCTGGCTCTGCGGGCTGAAGATTTAGAGGCGCTGCTTGAAGAAGACGTTTTTTCAAAGGCGGCTCGCTCCTCGATTCGTCTAGCAGCTGCAGAAAACATGGTAGTTGTTTAGTTGTTTCTAACTTATCATCATTATCAATCATCATTTATCATCTTACATCAACCTGCGCAAAAATATCGTGTGCGTTCGCGCAGCGGAAAGTTGTTGAATTTAAAGATTTTAAATATGCAGATATTTAGTGTATGACGTCGTGTAATTGTGTATGGTAAAAAAAAATTTGTGCATGCAGCCATTGTGGAGAAATTCACCAAAAACTGATTCCGCTGGGCGAACGTTGTCCTGGCGGAACTTTTTTTAATCCATTGACTTTAGAAAAAAGAGATGTGTCCAAAAATTAGTGTGTATTTGTGTGTAATTGTGTATGTATGAATAAAATTTGTGCATGCATAGACTTCGGAGAAATTCAAGTTTCCGCTGCGCGAACGTTTGGCCATTAGCTAGTTTTCATATAAAGCGCTTACATAGAGAGCTGTAGATTTTTACATACGTTGTTTTGAATTTGTGCATATTTGTGTACAAAACAGATTTAGAAAAAATCGTAGGGCTAAAAAGATAAAAATATAAACGTAAAACACGCTTTTTAGGTCATAGTTCTTAAAGTATGCACTTTGGGGTCTAGATTTTCACGTTTATACAAACCTTGTAAGTGTTTGCAACATAATCGCATGCACATATCGAAACAATTGTGTTATCACCTATACCAATTCAATACCGGTATTATACTGTAAATTTTGGGATGTTACCTAAATATATTGCACGGCCGCTTTTTTATAGCTATCTGAACTTGGTCGGGTTATGTAGGTTTTCGATGCTTCGTCAGTATTTTAATTGTTTTTCTTTAATTACTGAATTTAATGACATGAAATTTTGCATGTGAATAGTTGAATGAATACACTAATTATTGGCATATATTTTACCATGCAATTCCTTTAGAATGTCGTGATATTTGACTTCTTTGTAAACAGTGATTTTGTCATGGTAAATTGTCCTATATCTCTTTATTTACTAAAGGAACATCATTGATATTTGGGAATATGTTGCAGACACTTACAAGGTCTGTATAAACGTGAAAATCTAGACCCCAAAGTGCATACTTTAAGAACTATGACCTAAAAAGCGTGTTTTACGTTTATATTTTTATCTTTTTAGCCCTACGATTTTTTCTAAATCTGTTTTGTACACAAATATGCACAAATTCAAAACAACGTATGTAAAAATCTACAGCTCTCTATGTAAGCGCTATATATGAAAACTAGCTAATGGCCAAACGTTCGCGCAGCGGAAACTTGAATTTCTCCAAAGTCTATGCATGCACAAATTTTATTCATACATACACAATTACACACAAATACACACTAATTTTTGGACACATCTCTTTTTTCTAAAGTCAATGGATTAAAAAAAGTTCCGCCAGGACAACGTTCGCCCAGCGGAATCAGTTTTTGGTGAATTTCTCCACAATGGCTGCATGCACAAATTTTTTTTTCCATACACAATTACACGACGTCATACACTAAATATCTGCATATTTAAAATCTTTAAATTCAACAACATTCCGCTGCGCGAACGCACACAAAAATATCTGCTGTATGTGAGTTTTTGAACAGTTATTCCCTGAGTTCTAAAAATAAGTACTTACTTTTTTCTAGTGACCCTAAAGCACTCATACAGCAATCATGGTAGAAACATACTATCAAAACGCAACGCGATGTGTTGTGCCGACACCCGACGCTCGCTCACATAGGTAACACGCCACGCGATGCTACAACACGTATCGTGTAGTGTAGTCTCTCACGAAATGCTGAAGTTTATTGATAGGTCACGTGGCCATGGATTCGATTCCGCTTGAAGACGAGCTAGATGAGGATTTTGAAGAAGATTTATTGCGGTTTTTGGGGATATATTTTGGACAGAAACAGTTAATAAAAAAAGACGTACTCATATCATATAACAATGAGTACCGTTTTTCCCTAATTCTATTAATTTTTCATCCGACATTTTGAAACCAACTTTTAAACAAAACTAACAAAAAATATCTTTTCTTATATCATACCCTTAAAAATGTTCACGAAAGACTGACGCGTGGCGTCGGGTGTTAACTAGAAAGGCACTGCGCTGATTCGTCGGGTGGCATGTCTTCCCCTTCTCCCGGCAACACGCTGATCCAAATTGGTTGGATGTTGCGACGTGTGGTCACATAGCGTGTTGCCTAGGCGCTTCTGGCCATATTAAATATATGGAATTGATACGTACTGACATGCGTCGGGTGGCGTGGCGTCGTGTCACGTTTTGATAGTATGTTTCGACCTTCAGATTATCAGAATGCATACATACTTATCACAACATAAAGGACAAATGTTACCAGACACAGCTAGCAACATGCCTGCTACAGCAAACGATCAAAGTTCCCCGCAATACTCGCTAGAACTGTATAGGGGCTAGGGCTTCCAATCCGGAGTGCCGGAGTTTCGTAACTCCGGAGTTTCGGAGCGATTTTAAGCAATTTTCAAATCCGGAGTTGAAATAGAACACCGGAGTTGAAACCGATTTTCGTAAACTTTAACAAGTGTTTATTTTTTTATGATTATTGATTGTTTTAACATTTAGATAGTAAACTTTTTTAGACTGATTCTTGCTAAACAAATGTTTATTTTTTAATCCTTATCCTTGCTAATACTATAAATCGGAAAGTGAGTTTGTTTGTTTCGCTTTCACGTCGTGACTTCTGAACCGATTGCTTTGAAATTTTGCAGACGTAAAGTAAAAGTCCGGATTAAATCCTTAATAGGGTACTTTTTATACCGGAAAAGTTAATATTCCCGAGGGAAAACAAAAATATTGTTAGCTTCATACCAGTTCAGTGATACATGGCGCTGTGTGTTGTTTAAAAAAAGGTAATATATTGCAAACGAATATGCAAACTTAGAAGCTAAATCAAACGATAAGAATTAATCTCCGAAAATGAGGAATTCCCGAGGGATGACGTACAATTTGGTTTATCGTCCCTTACTATCCTTATCCTTACTAATATTATAAATCGGGAATTGACTTAGTTTGTTCCGCTTTCACGCCGTAACTACTGAACGGATTGCTTTAAAATTTTGCCAACTTAAAGTAGAAGTCCGGATTAAATACTTAATAGGGTACTTTTTATAACGGAACATTTGATATTCCTGAGGGAAAACAAAAATATTTTAGCTTCATACCAGTTCAGTGATAGATAGCGCTGTGTGTCGTTTAAAACAATATAATATACCAGCTTTCCGCCCGCGGCTTCGCCCGCATGGAGTTCGGTTATATCGCGCTTTTTAGATTTCCCTCGGGAATATCAAATTTTCCGGAATAAAAGGTAGCCTATGTCCTTTCTCAGGGTCTAAAGATTGTCTGTACCAAATTTCATCAAAATGGGTTGAGAGGTTTAAGCGGGAAAGCGTAATAGATAGACAGAGTTACTTTCGCGTTTATAATATTAGTATGGATTGCAAACGAATTGCAGATGTAAACTTGTGATACGATAATTAATCAGAATTCCACGCGGGCGAAGCCTCGAGTGGAAAGCTAGTATTTTATAATCAGTATTAGTTGTCTTTTATAATTTATATCTGTCAGACAGTACATTCTTAAACAAAAACACTGATTTATTATCAAATAAAAGTTCTATTGATTAAAATTAAGGACATTTTTATTCATCTCTAAAAAAGCTGTCAACTCCAGAGCCAACTCCGGAGTTCCGGTTTTGATTGCTCAACATCGTAACTAGCTCCGGAGTTAAGCTGTCTGGTGAAGCCGTACGGAGGACGGGTCTGAGCAGTTGTGTTGCGATGTGTACCGGGTGCGATGCGCCAAATGTTGTTGTGTCGGGAGGTTGGTCCTGGAGGGTAGCGGGATCCGAAGCACGGTGCTCCGCTGGCCGACCGCAGATAGTTGGGGGCCCAAGTAGTGTGCCAGCCACATACGAAAGCATCACCCATATTGGCAACAAGTTATCTGCGCAGCCATCCGGTAGCAGATCTTTTTGGTCCCTTGCCAAATCGGTTGAGGCGAACTTCTGTCGGCCCTCACTGCCTCCGCTGGTTAGGCCTGATGGAACACTGGCTCATACGGCAAGAGAGAAAGCAGGTCTCTTTGCTTCTCTCTTTGTCCATAATTCGCGTCTTGATACTGGCAGTGCTACTCCACCTAATTTACCTCATTGCGGAGCTTCAATGCCTGAGGTTCGCATTAGGAACAAGGAGGTTCTTAGAGTACTGTGTCGTCTGGACGTGGATAAGGCTAGTGGTCCGGATGGTATACCAGCGATTGTTCTTAAAGCTTGTGCGCCCGAGTTGTCTCCTGTATTGACGCGCTTGTATCGCCTCTCATTTCGGACTGGTATAGTGCCCAAGTCCTGGAAGCTTGCTAACGTGCAGCCCGTGCCCAAGAAGGGTAGTCGTGCCGATCCTGCCAACTATCGGCCGATTTCGATCACCTCCATACTTTGCAAAATTATGGGGCGCGTATTGAACTCGCGCCTCTTGGCATACCTGGAAGGTAACGATCTCCTCAGTGACCGACAGTACGGGTTTCGCCGCAATCGGTCAACTGGGGACCTACTAGTGTATGCCACTCACTTGTGGGGCAAGGCCCTCGAGAAGAATGGGGAAGCGATTGCTGTCTCCCTTGATGTCTCGCAGGCCTTCGACCGGGTATGGCACGCTGGCCTTTTGAGTAAGCTTCCAGCGTACGGCATTTCCCCTAGCCTGACTGGCTGGGTAAAAGACATCCTGACTGAACGGTCCCTCCGAGTTGTTGTCGATCGATGCTCTTCTGAGCCCATGTCAACTAATGCCGGTGTTCCTCAGGGGTCTGTTCTCTCTGCAACTCTGTTCCTGCTGCATATTAACGATCTGCTGATGCCCGGTGTCTATGGGTATGCAGATGACAGCACAGTTGTAGAGAGATACCTGCCGGATGCTCGGGCTAGTAGGGAATCAATCCGGTCCGAAAGAGAGGCCATGGTTGAGCAAACGAGTGTTGCACTGCAGGCAGTCTCCGAATGGAGCAATGCCAATCTTGTAGCATTCAATGCCGCCAAAACACAGGCGTGTCTTTTCACCGCCAAAAGGAGCCCGTTCAGCTTGGCTCCTACTTTTCGGAATGTGTCCTTGGAATGTTCCGACCGCCTTCAGCTTTTGGGAGTTGAGATTTCCTCGGACCTTAACTTTGGGCGGTTCATTGAGTCCAAGGCTAAGGTGGCTGCCAGGAAACTTGGCGTTATCGCAAAGGTCCGGCAGTACTTCACACCTGGGCAGCTTTTAATGTTATACAAAGCACAGGTCCGTTCGTGTGTGGAGTACTGCAGCCACATTTGGGCTGGTGCTGCCAAGTGTCACCTGGCCACTTTGGATTCAGTGGAGAGACGTACAAAGAGGCTGATTAGTGACCCTGATCTAACTCGAGTCGGTCTCCAAAGCCTAGAGCACAGGCGTAGAGTAGCCAGCCTTTCGGTGTTCTATAGGATGCATTTCGGGGAGTGTGCGATGGAATTGCATGATTTAATTCCCCATCTCCGTTCCACCAGCGGACGACCCGTCGTACGGCTGGTTTCCACCCTTACGTTGTTAACACCACTACGATCCGGACGAAGCGTTTCGCCTCCTCCTTTATACCGCGTACATCGAGGGACTGGAATATTTTGCCAGCGGCGGTGTTTCCGTCGAACTACAATTTGAGTGTCTTCAAGGCTAGAGTGAATAGGCTCTTAATAAACTAGTGCGCTTTACCATCAACGATTGCGTCACTGCTTTCCATCAGGCAGGATTGCGGTCAAGCGCTAGTTTATAATATAAAAAAAAAGAAAAAAAAAAGTTGATGAGTATCCGAGTTTGGATGCCCTAAAGGTGCGTACGGATTGCGCGTACCCTGGTACGCGTACTCAGTTTACGCGTATCCGGAACGCCTAGTCCATACCTGCAGCTACGTCAGTCGGTTTTTGGTCGCGCGTCGCGGCCGGCTACGCTATATTTGGACGGCAAAATGAATAAACACGCGTGTTCTTCGAGTTTATATCTTCGAGTTTATGTAATTTATATCTTCCATTAGCCTATTTCCACACTGTAAACTTTCACGAAACAATTTTTTCATCCACCATCTAGGTTTCCGTTTGTTTCTCTTTTTTTTATTTAAAGTGTGTTGAATAATGACTAACGCCGCAGCAGTGGTGGTGCACGCAACCGCTAAGTTTGTCGGAGTCATGGCGAATGGCTCGCGGAGCGCTCTGTATCGATTGACCTCGCGTACAGGTTCGCGGCGGTCCGTACAGGAACTGTACGCGTATCCAATGTACGCGTGGACAGTGTTTCCCAACTACGCGTAACACAGGAACGCGCTATCCGTACGCACCTTAATAGGAGCTGCCCCGCACCCTGCACTCCAAGAACGCGCACCGCTTGCGCATGATGGTGTGAAAACAGTCGGTACGCGCTTCCGCAAACATGCCAGACGCACTGCAGAAACGGGGTAACCCCAACACCGCACTGAACACGTTAGTGATCGCCAAGAAAACAAGCACCATGATGTGATCACTTAATGTGAGAGGAGACAGAAGAAGGGATCGTATCGAATCCAGAAATTCTGTAACGAAATTAACCTAAAACCCCCCACTCCGACAAAAATGGCTAGTGTTTGTCGTTTGCGCTTAAATGGAAAAAAATACGTTTGCCAAAGAATAACAAGAATGCAGATAGGAAATATAACAGAGTAGTAGGTAATTTTGTAGGTGCTCAATTTGGTGAATATTTTTTTTTGAACAGTTTTACACTTCAATCAAGTATTACAAAACTTTAATATCTGTCATTGAAGTTTTGTAATACTTGATTAAAGTGTACCTATTTAAAATTTTGTGACTCTGATTTAAGGAAACCTAATGCAATAAAATAAACAATTATAAACCATAGTAATTAGTAAAATTAATTCGGTTTAATCTATATTTACTATATTTCAAATCCTATTTTAATTGTTCAAATGTAAATCATTACGCAAACATTCTGTATATATTTCTATATGCTAGGCTAATTGGTGTGAGCGTAGGAAATGTTTATTTATATTATTGTATACTTCATGTTCATTTAATATCGACTCACACTTTCCCATTAAATAATTTCATGTCATTTGACTCTCCTGACATTTGTCTATTACTTAGCATTTTAGCAACGCAAAATAAACTCGTAATTTATCAATGTTTTACTTAACTGTTGCAATAAGATGTTCTTAAAGTGTAACTAGGGACAAAGGCGCGAAAATAAAGTGAAATATAACTATAATTGTAGGTATAAAAGTCACCATAAACATTATCGCTTCTGGGCAACATATCTATGTCAAATGCATTCGCGTCTTTATTACACCCGCAAGAAATCCAATTTGCTCTCTCCTTTTTTACTTACAATGGCCGCCTAAGCATTAGCAGTAAGAATGATTGACAAAATAATTGAAACTATATTATTTATCTAAATATTTTGGAATACTTACTTATCATATGTGATTCAATGACTTTTGTTGGCTTTTCTATTATAATTCGTGCATTTACGCAGTACACAAAACGCCATTTTGAATGTGAAAAAGATTTTCTTAGCCACCAAGTGTTGAGGTTGAATTTCATTATTGCCTCTGGCAGCTAACATTTATAAAGAAATTAAATATATTTAAGTTTGGAAGACAGATTCGGGAGACAAGTGAAAAATATGTTGTTGTTTTAGATGTAGTAGTAAAAATGTTGTGATAAAAGAATGGTTCGTCTAAAAAAAAGGAAATTATAAGATATGTTTTATATAACTGTTTATTTATAGAGTCTTGTTTTAAAATTGAAAAATATAATGTGTGAATGAATTATATGTGATTTAATTTTGAAGTTTTTTACAAAAGGATCCCAAGAGGTACTGCATCCCATTTATTTTATAACTACAACAGGTTATGGGCCCAGAATGGGTGCAGCAGTAAGATAGTAATTGAAAATGTAACTATTTGAAGAATATATTGATTATAAGTTTGAGAGGGGAAGTTTAGAAAGAGGAAATGAAAATGAAAATTTTTTTGATGAAGAAACAAAAGAGGAGCGATTTTTCTAGAAGAACAAAATAATGGTGAAGAAAATGGGGTCATTGAAAATTATGTGAAGAGCTAAATAAAGACATATTTATGGAAATACCGTTGGAATACAATTTTGGTGAAAATAAAATATGTATATTAAAATTCTATAATAAATATTGGAAATAGTGGAAAAGGAAAAGAAATAAGATATCTGAAGGACTGGAAAAAGAATTAGAAGATTTAAATAATTATTGGAATTGATATAGAGGTTATAGAGAAAATTATTGGAAAATTTATGAGAAGTTTTACACTGAACAACGAATGAAGAATTTTGGATACGGCAACTTAAAAGAAAAAGCATTTCCGAATATTTTAATTGATGCACATCAAGAGGGGAAGAATATTAGTGTTGATGTGCATAATTAGTGGTGATGTGCAGTAGACAATTGATGTGATGTGCTTAGTTACAGGCAATTAATAGGGTCTTTATTATATTTGATAAATAAAATTAGACTAGATGTATTAGGGGTTTGTTAGTTGGTTTTGCAAATAATGGTTTTAAGATGAGTTGGGATCCTGCAAAATTGAAAGTTGTGTATTTAAGGGTTGTGACATTTAGTAACAGTGCCAATGATGTGCCTGTATTTGGTAACGGTGTAATAAAAGTGTAAAGGTTAGTGATATTTATGAAATTGAAGGTTATGTAAAGGCTGCTTTTTAGACAGGGAGTTTATTTTAGATATGATGTTTTAGTAGTAGGGTTGGGGTTAGTTAGATGGTGTGTTTTCTAATAGTTTTTGAAGTTTTAGGTAGAGTATGTCTTTATAATAGAGTTGAAGCTTTTGATGGTGTGGCTTTATAATAGAGTGGAAGTTTTAGATAGGGTAGGTTTTCTAATAGAGCTGAAGTTTAGATAGGGTGTGTTTTGTAATAGTTGAAGTTATAGATAGGGTGTTTTGTGATAGAATTGAAGTTATCGATAGGGAGTTTATGGGCAGGAAGACTGTCGGAGTTGTTGAAGTTATAGATAGGGTGTTTTGTGATAGAATTGAAGTTATCGATAGGGAGTTTATAGGCAGGAAGACTGTCGGAGTTGTCGAAGTTATAGATAGAGAGTTAGAAGTTAGATAGGGAGTTAGAAGTTAGATAGGGAGTTTGAAGTTAAAGATAGGGAGTTTGAAGTTTATAGACAGGGAGACTGTCGAAGTTATAGATAGGGAGTTTGTTGAAGCTATAGATAGTGAGAAGCTATAGATAATGAGTTGAAGTTGTATTGAAGTTTTATATGAGTTGTTTTGTATTGAGGGGGTTACATGTTATGTATTGATGTGAATGTTTGAAAGCTAGGTCTTAGGATGATTTTAAAATTTTATTTTGAGACAATAATAAAATTCAGAGGGGATGTTGAGGTTGAATTTCATTATTGTCTCTGGCAGCTAACATTTATAAAGAAATTAAATATATTTAAGTTTGGAAGACAGATTCGGGAGACAAGTGAAAAATATGTTGTTGTTTTAGATGTAGTACCTAGTAAAAATGTTGTGATAAAAGAATGGTTCGTCTAAAAAAAAAGGAAATTATAAGATATGTTTTTTATAACTGTTTATTTATAGAGTCTTGTTTTAAAATTGAAAAATATAATGTGTGAATGAATTATATGTGATTTAATTTTGAAGTTTTTTACAAAAGGATCCCAAGAGGTACTGCATCCCATTTATTTTATAACTACAACACCAAGGACACACGCGCGTACGGAACGAGAGTATCGGGAGTGACTAAAGCGACTTACTGGACTTACCTTCTTTTGTACGCTTCATTTTCAGTGCGCTAGTGACGTATCTACCTTAGTTTAATATTATATCAATGGCGTGCGACTTCATCTTTAGATAACAGTTTATAGATTTTTACCCGACTACGGCAAAGCAAAAGGAGGGTTATGATTTTGACAGGCTATGTATGTATGTATGTATGTATGTATGTATGTTCATCTGTTCCCTCGTAACTTCTAAACTACTTATCAGAATTCGACAAATGATATATCATTAGAAGCGTCTTAATTGTCCGCTGGTTATAGGCCATATGGGGTTTCACTAAATTTACTGTGGCGCCCTCTAGCGGACAAAACATACAGAGTAAAAAACTAAAGTTAAGATAAATATGCCGTGTTTGGTATCATTTGAAAGCCCTTTACTTGTACATTTTGAATATATATATATTGCTAGCATTTGCGTGTGACTTTACCTGTATTCGTGGGCTGGTTGCATATATGTATTTCACATCTTTTCGTTCATAGCTTCTTTACTACTTATCAGAATAAGACCACTGCAGTACCATTAGAAGGGCCTTGATATTCTGTTAGTTATGAGCTATAAACCTTGTCACCAAATTTAGTATTGCGCCCTCTAGCGGACAAAAAGTTCTATGTTAATATAAAATTAAAATAAATATACCGTGTTTGGTATCACGTGAAACAGCTTCACGAGTGCTTTATGCTTGTACATAATTACAAGAATGCTTTAATGATGTTAAATATGAGCGATAAGAGTAAAGCGTGGATCACGGGAACTGTGAATCGCTTTATGCAATGTAGAGCAGTGTGAACATTAATTAGAATATGTAATGCACTAATGAAAACGACATAAGCTGGGAGTAACTCCACGCGGTGAAGGCGGAAACAGTTTTATAACTGGCTAAATCTCCAATAAAAAGGCCTCTGCACTATATGCCTTCGGGCTTATGTTGTTATATGTGCGTGTAGATGTAATATGTCAAGTACCTAGTTTTTAGTTCCTCAGTTTAACTTTTGTTAATAATATGCGTCACAAATACACTTTAACACCAAAATAGTACAAATAAAAAAAAGTTAAAAAACTAAAACCCAACTACGACAAAAAACGACGCTGAAAAAGTGTAAAACAAGATTTTCAGAATACTGAACTGAACAAAGTTGCTAATGTAGTTGCAAGTAAATGGACACAGTAGTAATGTCATACAATACTGTTCTGAAGTATGCAATATTCACTATGTAGAGATAAATTTTCATGTTTGGAAAGGCGTAGTCACACGTTGTCAAGGTGCTACGGTAGGTAGGTATATGTAATGTGTATTGTCGCGATGTGCTAAACTTGCGTATAATTTTCACTCTGTAATAGGTCTTGTATAAGATGTAGAATTATAAAATACAAAATAAATAGTCCGTTACAACTCGGCCGACACCAATTTTATATGTTATTTCGACATGATTGTCGAGACAGCGGTTTTCGGGGGTGCAGATCACGAAAATGACGTCACTTTTGAAATCCAAGATGGCTGAAATCTAATTTTATTATATTTTGGCTTAAGTGTCGTAACATGGGTTTTTGGGGGTATTCATCACCAAAAAGACGTCATTTTTGAAATCCAAGATGGCCAACATCAAATTTCATGATATTTTGACTTGGGTGTCGTAACGAGGGTTTTTAGGGGTGCTGATCACGAAACTGACATCGTTTTTGAAATCCATGATGACCGACACCATTTTTCGCACTCTTTTGATGACGTTACTGGTAAAAAATAAATTAATAAACAAATAAATTACAAAAAAGAAAATAACTTGAATTAATATTACCACGAGACCACCTCGTAAACCCATAACACCCTTAACTCCACCTCTTCGCCATACAGTGTCTGGTGCTAATTCACCTGTAGGTACATCGCATGTGCAAACTGATAAACGAACGCAGCGACCTGCCCCCTAATCGGCGAACACATTTTTGACAAATGATTGCGAGTTGCGACTAGTTGGGATCAGTTGGGATCGTTGGGACCGCCCATTGGTCCGTTCGGTCCAACTGATCCCAACTAGTCGCAATCATTTGACAAAAATGTGTTCGCCGATTAGAGGGCTGGTTGACGTCCACGCTGACTCAATATCCACATTTGTCAGCCGTTATAGTGTGTTAGTTAAAAAACTTCAAAGAGCACTTAGCATGTGGTGTTTGCCTGTAATTGGTTGTGCAGTTAGATTTAAGTTAATAATTTGTATGTATTTATAATGTGTGAAATATCTGTAGCAACTGTTGGCGAACCTTAATTAAATAAATAAATATTAAAGAAAAAAGACAAAGGAAAATAAATACTGCATTAATAAAATAACATATTATAATTGCATAAGTTGATGAAAAAATGCTTTACCGCGGCAGTCCCCTAGTGCCTCCCATGTTTTTTCAATTTATTGCGTATAAAAATAAACAGGTTTGTCATCACAAATACTAAATTCATCAATAATTTGCTTTTCACTACATTCATATTATTCAGACGTCTTCTCGTCTTTAACAGATGTACGCGAGCAGATAGACTCCATAGCATAGGTACTTAAAATCGTCTCCCTTACGGACTTCGATTGAAAATTAATAATTTAAACAGTAAAAAATAGTTGCCGAATGTGTGCCATATACAACGTTACTTTTTATTTTATCCGAAACCTGAATATATGTAGTTTGTTCAGAATAAGCAACTGAATCGATTCAAATCATTTTTACACCTTGTTATATTTTTTCTCCAACACATTTACACATTGCTGCAGTGTGGTTACCGAGCGCCCCATGTAGCTTTCTATAGATTATAGTACTGCGCACAGCTGACGCCAGAGGTCAACGGACTGATCGCGCTCCCGAGCCGAGCGTCGACCATATTTTTGTTGGAACAACCAAGTAGCATAACAAGCTCATAACTTTGTGGTTTTTCAAGACATCTTTCTAAAATTTTGTACACACATTCTTTACTTAACAATACTGGGCACGTGTTTCGGGTTCCACCATCTCCCGACTACGCCGTCCTCGGCATGCCCTCACAGACCCCGATGACCCCATTACCCTCCTCCAAGAGGCCAATAGGGCCACCAGCACAGTACACAAAAACAGACCGACCTACCGACCTCGCCGCCGAGGTCCATCGCGACGCGCTCCCCGTAGCAACCCCCTCCCCCGTCCCCTGTCTGATGAAGGCCAGCCCGCGCCGCAGCTGAGCCAGTAATTATCATAATGTCCCAACAATGACCTCTGAGTTTGTTTCGGCGTTTCTTCTCAGAGCTAGTACTAGGAAACACCGTGGTCATCAAACCATTAAGTATAACTTTCGATCCAGCCGCCCCTTGCTGTCCTCTCTAGCGACGCCCTAAGCCAAGGTTCGTACCCCACAGGGGGTGCCCTTAGTGCGTAGTCGCCTAATTTTAATTTAGTTTTAAGTGCCCCTGGCTGGAGGCTTTAGTTTTAATTAAAGCATCCACAGGAAAGTCCGATTAAGTAGTTACGGTCTTTTAGTAGCCACCTACGAGAAGCCATATCAAAAAAAAAAAAAAAGTGTTTCGGGTTTCGCATAAACAAAAGATAATGTTGTATACAATATGTAAATAAAACCCCGTCCGACCCATAAGGATAATAAAGGTTAGGTAAACACTTGCACAAAAAAAATATGAAATTTTACATAATCATCATAGTAACAATACTAGTGAATTTTGAAATAACCTTTTTTGCCGCGAATTAATTCCAACTTCCCCAAAATTTGGTAATTTTTAAAAAGTGACATCATTATTTTTGACTGTATAATTCTGAGCGAATAGCGATGCGGCCGCGTGCCGCGTGCATAGTCAGAAGGAAGTTGCAAGAGTGCTATAAAGTAGTTTCACCCGGGCGATGTCGGGGCGCGGAACTAGTTACTTTGTAAAATGGAATTTAGAAAATTACTACTAATATTTACCCAAAGTCTTCTAAAAGCTTGCAGCTGTATCGGTTGCGGTTGAGGGGACGGATGACGCGGCGGCGGTGGTGGTGGCGGCGGCAGTACTTGGGGTGGCGGTGGCGGCGGCGGCAGCAGAGGCAGAAATACTTGTGGTGGCGGCAGCAGTGGCGGTGGTGGCGGCGGTGGCAGCACTTGTGGTGGTGGCGGTGGTGGCAGTACTTGTGGTGGCGGCGGCGGTGGTGTAAGCCACAGAAGTCTTTGTTGGTATCCTACATCTGGTGGTGGTGGTGGTGGTGGCGGCGGATGCCGCGGCGGCGGCGGTATCTGCTGCGGCCGTGGTGGCGGTATTGTCGGTGGAGGTGTCGGTGGTAACGGTGGCGGTGGTTCAGGTACGGCTTTACGCCGGTTCATCTGCAGACAAAATTCTTATAAAATAAAAGTTTCTGGCGTTAAAACAAAAGCATGAATTTATGTAAAAATAAGTTTTTGTTACTAGAAAAGCGATATGCCAAAGGTTGCCTGACAATCCAAAATTCTACCCTCATTCCGTTTCTTTTTGGACCGCGCTTTGATTTAGGAAATACGCTTACTCAATCGCCATCAGACCGTGAGAGTAATTGCGTAACACATTATCAGTAGTGTTAAAGCATAAAATCATTTCAAAGTCAAGCATATTCTAATTTCCCGATTCCCTCCTATGTACTCCCTACTTCCATGCACATCTGGCTTAAAGGGCTAGATCCCGTGCCATTTGGGACTTACTGAAAACACAACCAGCAACTTGTCTCTGGTTCAAGACCGGATACATAGTCTATGGACAGCAAGCAATCTTTTTGACATTCATCATTAAATCATCGATCAAGCATCAGACAAAAACCAGATAAATCAGCAATTAGCGAGTGCATCTTTAAACCAAGGTGATTTGTGTTCAACGTGGGGGCCCCTACGCAACAGGCTGAGCGAGAAAACCTGGATATTCTGGTGAGCCCCATTCGATCCTTCTATCCATCTTCTGTAATATGCTTGAATTAAGAATTTCTCAGTAAGACGCGCCTCGTGACGCAGTTCCATTTATCGAAGGAATTTATCAAACCACCAAATTCATCATTCGGTTTCATTTTGACAGTACAACATCGTTCATTGCGTTATTTACGTTGTTGAACAGACACATTTTCGAACATGGGGAGCGATGGATAGTAGATAGTAATAGTGTGTGGCGTATTTAGGGTGCGTATCGAACGTACTTACCTAATCTAAATCGACAGCAGGTTTTGTTTAGAATAGATGTTTCATGTTCTAGACAAATATTCCGACTCCGGAAATTACGGAAATAGTCCTTGTTGAACTGTTAGAAGCATCATGGAACCTGCGGACAAAATGATAAGATCAAAATTAATCTTGCTTGGCATTGAGTGTTCATTTTTGGTGATAAGTTTCTGGTAGGAAGTCTAAGGTACTGTTTGACATAATTATATATTTAGAGTCGAATAACGACAGATCGTCAGCGTCAGAATGGCTGGTGGCATGTGGCAAGCGGCTCTGGAAGCAAATTCAAACGTACCTATCTCTAAAAATGAGACATTCAGAGAAATATAATTATTTTAGTTGTCCAGCCATTCTGACTTCAAGTGGCCTCCGTGTTTATTAAGGACGCCGAATTTCTAAAAGATTATTGTATTATTTTAAATCGTTGCCCCACACTAGGAATTACTCGTGTATCGTGTGAATATCCACGGTGGAGGTCAGCCTGCTAGGGCAGAGCACCGCCATATCCTCCTGGCGGTAATCCGCCTGGGCGCAGCTGGCTGACCATAGCAGGCTGACGCAGGCTGGACGTGAGAGTAATCTCTCACGTCCAGCCTGCGTCTGGTCCAAGCCATGGTCTTATAGCAGTATACATCAACGATCGCACGCCATGCGCGCGCCGCGCGCGGGCATACAACTAACTTAGCGACGAGGCGCGCGCGCCGCGCGGTATTAATACTTCAAGCAATACGTGCACGCAGCTCATATGTGATTGGTTGTTTGATATTGTTTGTGGTTGGTTGTTCTGTAAATCTGCCTATAATTGTAAATCCAAAATGTATATAAATATCCGCTCCTAAATACAAGATCATCAATCAGAATATTTCTTTTATTGCATCCTGGTAACGGTAAAGTCTGGAGCGAGAGTGCAAGGCTGGCCGTCACCTCCTTTGGGGAAAAGTTATGTTCGCAAGTGAGAGGGCGGAGTGCGTGAGTGAAAGGTAATCTGTGCCCCTAGTCGCCGCGGGAGACTCCTTGGCCGTCCCCTTGGAAATCTCGCAGAACATGTATGAACTGCCCCTAATTACTAAACAAAGTATAAACGAGGACTTTTTATATAAACCACTCAGTACACCGACAAAATGTAGTGTAACTGCCAAAAAACTGCATGCGCTCACTCAAAAATTTTTGTTGCTAGGGTTTTTACTAAAGCTATGCAGAAAAATAGTGGTTTTATTAATTTTATTCAGATGATAATATTTATATTTCGTATGTGGACAGAGGGATCACACGGTGTCATACATAGTATTTAATACATTTGTTTACAAATTCCCAGACTTATTCACAATTGTTTTGAGTCTATCTTAATATATATAAATCTCGTGTCACAATATTTGTCCTCAATGGACTCCTAAACCACTTAACCGATTATAATAAAATTCGCACACCATGTGCAGTTCGATCCAACTTGAGAGATGGGATAGTTTAAATCTCAAATTATAGTTGCAATTTTAATTTATTGCTAATTATTTGTCTGTTATTATTTGACAGTCACAATTATCTATTAACTCCAAATGATTCTAACAGATGTCGATACCTTTCGACTGGGTTGAGTAAGTAATCAATAGATGGCGCTGCTATGGTAAATCTACAAACGTGTCATATAAGCTACATTTTAACAGCATAATTACCACGTGTTGTTGACGCTATAAAATTAATTAAATTTATTTTGTAGTGAACGAAATACCGTATAATTCAATTATTTCCACTTTTAAATTTTTGGTGTCAGCATAGCCGGCCGCGTGTTACTTAGACTGAAGTGTAAATTGAATTCCTATTATAATGTTGTATGTAAGTATTATCTCATAATTATAAAAGCTAATTAAAATGTCAATGAAAAAATGATACACAATTTCCTACACTTTTTCAATAGTTGTACAAATATCATTCAACATTCAAGCTGCCATTGGACGTTCATAATAAACCAGATGCAATGTGTAACATCAAAAAGAATAGTGGAATAGCTGCAGTGTTGCGGAAGAGTTCTATAATAATTTGGGATGAGTTCACAATGGCACACAAATATTCACTTGAAGCATTAAACATAACTATGCAAGATTTAAACAGCAATAATAAACTTTTCGGTGGTGCTATCTTACTTTTGTCTGGTGACTTCCGGCAGGCCTTACCTCGCTCTACTTTCGCGGATGAGATTAATGCATGTTTGAAACAATCATTCTTATGGCGAAGTGTTGAAACACTTCGATTGACCATAAATATGCGAGTACAATTGCAAAATGATCCATCAGCACAAATATTTTCCGAACAACTACTAGATATTGGGAACGGTAAAATAGAACTGCAACCAAATACGCAATGCATTAAACTACCATACAATTTTTGCACTGTTGTTCAGGATAAAAATGAATTGATTCAGAGTATTTTCCCGGAAATACTGAATAATTATTTGAATCATGAATGGCTCAGTCAACGGGCGATTTTGGCAGCCAAAAACGTTGATGTTGACGAAATTAACTTCCAGATACAACAGTTGTTACCAGGCGATCTGATGTCTTTTAAATCAATCGATACTGTTGTTTATGAAAATGAAAGTGTAAATTTTCCGATTGAATTTTTAAATTCATTAGATATCCCTGGAACGCCACCACATAATCTTCGATTAAAGATTGGTTCCCCTATTATTCTCCTCCGTAATTTGAATCCAGCTCAATTATGTAACGGTACGCGTTTGGTCATCAAAAAGATCACCGGAAACATTCTTGAAGCAACCATTTTGGTTGCTTACTAAATCTTAGGATTGTCATTACTCGAATTCCCAGTGAGTTCACATGCACACAAATAATAAGATTCTTTTTCAATACGGCAATTACAAAAAAATAAGACATTCTTCTTGTGTTTATAATATAATAATTATGATTTATATTGTTTCAGGCCAGAGCAGCCAACTTATGCTGTAATATTGTAACTCTAACAGAAAAGTGAGCAGAAATGATATTCATGCTGACCATTTTATTACTGCAGAAGAGTTTCAACCTGATCAAGAAATTCCAAGTGTCCTTTTCTCCATCACTTCCTCCTAGCCATCATTGATGTGCTATCGTATGTAAGGACGACAGCAGGTCAAGCTCCCCCAAACTGTCAGATATTCCCAACCAACCTTGAGCCTTAATGCTTTCGAGTTATTGTTGAAAATCTAATAAGGAAATCTGACAGATTGCAGTAGCTTCATGTGCTGTCGTCTGTATCTCGTGCCAGAGAATGTGAAAATCATTATCCTCCAAATGAATAATGAATATTATTAGATAACACAAGTTTTACAAGAATCAGCGCATGTAGTACAGCAAAAGTAATTGAAATCTTGTTAGACATTAAAAATGAAGAAAATTTGATTGATTCTGAAAACATTGATGTGATGCCTATTCATGTATGTAGGTATGTCATTATTGGACAGGCCAGTCTACCCGAGTTCATTGAATTGTATAATAGCATACCAATACAGTCTTCCAAATTTTAATCCATATCAACTGATATTATAAATGCGAAAGTAACTGTGTCTGTCTGTTACGCTTTCCTGCTTAAACTTTGGCACAGACAATCTTTAGACCCTGAGAAAGGACATAGGCCAACCTTTTATTGAAAAAAAAAATTATATTCCTGATGGAAATCTAAAAAGCGCGATATAACCGAAATCCACGTGGGCGAAGCCGCGGGCGGAAAGCTAGTATACAATATGTAAAGAAAACCCTATCCGACCCATGAGGATAATAAAGGTTAGGTAAACATATGACAAAATATATTTAAAATTTTTACGTAATTATTATAGTAACAATACTAATGAATTTCTAGATAACTTCTCTGAAATTTGGTAATTTTAAAAAAAGTGTCAACACCATTTTACCGGTATTATTATATAAAATGCAACCACGTGCCGCGTGCCCTGCCCCCGTCGCACGCGCATGGATTGCCTACCGCACATGAATTAAGTTACCTCTTTTGGTGAAATAATATTTATTTTTCTGGGGGATTTTTTTTAAGGTTAGCCCGGCTTTGTAGGCTTTAGTAGAATCAGATATCGATACCTAACAATACCTTCACGGATCGGACAGGGTTTTCTTTACATAGGTATTGTACAGGATGTATCTGACATCGTAACGCAAACTTCGCGAAAAGGCTACACCGCATGCCACTAATAAAATTATGAAAGTCATTTATGTCGTTAATGAACGGTTACAGAATTCAGTGTTTAAAAAAAAAGTGTCGACTCGGCCTTTTAACGTGGCAAGCGTGCCGCCGTGCGGGTTTGTAGGTATGACGTTGATCCCTGATGTGATCCCTCTATTAAATCAGCTGATAAGATAGTTTTTCGAGTTTTGTTCACATTGCGCTTTTTTGTGTAATTAGCGAATTAATTAATTTTTATTTTAAAATCTTATTGGATTATAAAAGTATAGCAATTATGAACGGTCTAAACTCTAGAACCTGAGAAAGGACATAGGCATATCTAACATCCCGCTATGACTAATAGGAGCACAGCAGTAACAAAAAAAATGTAGCAAAAACGGGAGCGAACGCGGATGCATATATTGCTCCCATTATTTTAGCAGGCGCTTATTATATATCAACTGAGATCTGTTTAAAACTACGGAATGGATTTTTAGTAAATCTCGCAGTAAGGTAAGCATTTCTTCTTTCGCTCTGTAAACTGAAGTCCACACAGACGGAGTCACGGGCAACAGCTAGTATTTTATAATTGTCAAAATATTTTTGAAGTAAAAACTTCTTTAGTGACATTGAGCACTTTTTGGAGGGGGAAAAAGCATTCATTTCTCGTGAGCGAGCGTGACTGACCCGACACCTTGATCGTGTTTTGTTTTTAACTTTTTGTGTATTCTGTGTTTTATAATGAAGTAAGTATGTTGGTCAATCCCACCATTGTTTTTTATATTATTCGGTTGTAAGTCTGAAATTGACTAATTTACTAAATGTTATGATTGCATGCATGGTTTTCGTAAGTTTTAAAGTGCACAACCCTAACTGTAGGTGATCAAAGTCATAAAAAAGAAGTGTTGATTCAAAGAGATTTAAGATGAATAGAGTGGGCATGTGTCAAAATGGCGTAGAAAAACTGTGATCCCATGTCTCAGTTCCGCCATCTAGTACAATATAGCAAAATTAGATCGACACTTGGAGACAAAATATATTCAGCTATTGCCCGGTAGGTGGCCAGTGTGGTCTATGTTGCCAGATCCGATTTAATACTCTAGTATAATTCAAATTCATTTTGTTTTGCAATTTTTGTTTTTAGCAAAATTATTCTTTTTACATGTTTGTTTGCAAATGTTTTTAAATGGCAATACTAAAAACTTTAGTAGGGTTTGTATCATTTCGATATAAAGTTATCGATAATATTTAAAGAAGTTTTCGAATTTTGATAGTTTGAAACAAAAAAATTAGGAAGCAGAAAGTTTATAGGTAATTTCATATTTTTTGTTTACAGTTTTTTATTTATATAATTCTTTTAATATAATAGGCGCTAAAGTTTAAAGTTGCCGATTTGTACTGAAAATCTGAATTGTTTATTTTTTAATTTTCAACTAATTTATTTTATCAAAATAGCTAATGTATACATAATAATTACCATTAGTATGTATACATTGCTGCCTTCTAATAGGAAGGTCATTTATGCCTTTGCGATAGAACTCTGAGGTTCTAGACTGCACAAACTGTGTGAAAACAGAACTGCCTCCTGGGAAGAAAATTTCTTGTCACGTAGATAATTGTCCAAATCAGGACAAAAATGGTAGTCCAAAAATAAAAAAAAACCTAGGTGAATGAATAGTACTTCTTCATTAAATTTTGTTCATCAATATGACATGATTATGTTCAAATAGAGTTAAAAACAAATAAACTTGAAATATAGAAATATTTAAGTTTATTTAGCTTTATTTTAAATTTAAATAAAATATAGCAATAAGTTTTCAACTTAATAAATATTATCGATAACTACATCGATAAACAACATTACTACATCTCTACAAGTAAATAGTAAAACTACTCAACAATAGAGGGCGCTTATTACAATAATATAAAACTTTCTAGATCTATCTACGAATTTTTTTAAATTTTAATTACAGAGAAAATATAAACAATTCATACGAAAATAATCCGAAGTTAGGTCCAGTCGTTTTACCATAACGAGATGTACAGTAACAAAGCGCAACCGGGCATATTTCCTTAGAAAATGTTTATTCTTAGTGGACACAAATTACGTCTCGATGCGCAGGGGTACCACACTAGACTAAGTGTCATTTAACCAGTTTGCCAGAAGTATTGGATTACGATTTTGTTCTTGATGTCCTGTCTATTGTAAATATAATTTCAATGTCTTTGAATGTTGTTCAATTTGCCAGTGCATTAAACTGAGCAGGCAAAGGTATCTCAGACCATGATAGCCTCGTCTGGAATTATATATTGTCTTCTTTTGTAACTTATCCTAACTAATCTAACTCCTTTCGTTTTCCACATGTAACCGATTAGGAGGAGTTTAGCGTAAAGACATGATGTGGCCACTATGCTACAATATTTCACTGTTCTTTATGAATTATTCACTGAATGCACTTTTTACTACATAAATCACGCGTTTTTATTTCGTAAACGTCACTATAAATAATTTAAAAGTCCAATGAAAAATGAGCGTGGCACTCATCTTCGCTTTCCCGCTTAAACCCCGCATTTATAGGTTGGATTGTAAGTATAAGCAGACCATATTGTCATAGAATAAAGAGGGGAAGTAGGTTATCTGCGACCCAATCCGCGATTTAATTGCCTACTGTCTTAGGGTTGACGACTGTCCGCGCTTCGTCGGTTACGGTCGTCGCCCAAACCGCTAACAAATATTTATAGACTAAGAGCTTATGTTTAAATTATTTGCTTAGTATTTAGTTTACATATACTAGTCAGTTTTTTTTTTGTAATTTTTATTTTTAGTTTTGTACACATAAAGAACCATATTTATTTTTATTTTTAATTAATACAAATATAAATAATACAAACATAACATCTATTGAATCACACATTTAATACAAAATTACAAATTAGCTACAGAAAAATACCTACTTTCTTCGGTTTCGACTATTACGAAACGCGTTGTTATTAAACTTTAATGTGTAATATATCCGTATCCTTGTAAATAACTTTTAGAAATATAATTTGAAAAATAGACATACCAACTTTGCAGTTTATGTGATCATTTTTTAAAAGCTAATGTGCCGAAAAGCCGTGACGCGCGAACCTCGTTCCGTGCTAGCCGCGACTAGCGCAGTCATAGGCACTCTAATATTGTGTTTAGGTGTGCGTGCGGCGACGCATAGATACTATGGCGCACACATACAAGCCGCGCGCGGTCCGTTTGTATGAAGATAACGTACTTCCCTCTCTTTATTCTATGATATTGTAGTGCGTTTTGATATAGGTTATTTAATTTACCGCATATCATTTTAGGAATTTAAATTAGTGCTATCCATCTTCTGATAGAAATTACGTATTATTATTATTAATCTTTCAGGAAAATGTGAGAGTAAACCCTTTATCAAGATAGTATATGTGAGTTAGTTATTCGCTTACGAGAAGATAGCAGGCTGATGACAGCCGTAACGGAGACATTGTTACTGACGCAGCTGACAATAAAAATACTTTTTAACGAAGAATATTTGCAATCAGATGATGAAAGCAATTATGTTTTGGGATACGTATATAAAAACACGTTAAAAATATAATAACAAATATGTATGATTTTATTTTTTGTTTTACTCATTTTATTTATATGTCGGAGACCATAGATTAGTGTTTTAATCAAAACCAGTTTTGCTTCTATACCATTGAGATAGAAATATAAGGAGATGCTGTTGTCAAGCTATACAATTTTTCATTATACATGTATATGTAATTTAGGGTACAAAACCGTAAGACATTATTTTGTCTCTTTTTTTCAACAGTACATTTGCATTTGGCAAAAGAGACAAATATATTTTTGTTACTGCGGAATTATGGTAACACTATTAAAATGAACTGACAGTTGTTGGCAGCGTGCCAACGCCGGCCATCTTAGGTTACAATTTCGTGGTAGTTGTGCTGTCAACGGGATACGTAACTTAACGAAAATTAATTTTTTTGATAATATACAAGACATTTTAAAGTGGATTTATAGTGTACCGTGTGACAAAACTATTACTTAATATGCCTGCGTGCTGTATTGTTATGTGTGGTGCCAGAAACAACAGAAATCAAGCTCAATTGACGTTTCATAGGTTAGTTACCTCTTTTCTAGCTAAATCACCATTTATCATTCTAATTTTCAAACTAAAATGAACCATGATTACTTATTAGTCGTTAAATTACTAATTACACACTTATTTACACTATATAAGCACGTTTCTCTTTATTGTAAATGTTTATTTGTTTACGTAATTTGCTGACATATGTTAGGGTTGTCCAAAATTTTTTTTTAACCGACTTCATAAAAAGGAGGTTTTCATTTCGAACTGTTATGTATGTAATATTTTCAAAAATGCCTTGTTTTCGGATATGTTAGTCTATATCAGCGTTTGAACAAATGTGCCGAATTGTATAAGTGTAGTATGTAAATATGTATGTATGTTTTTATGTTTGTGTTCGCATATCTCTGGAACTATTAGTCCGATTTCGGTATTCTTTTTTATATATTAGACATTGTTCAACTTAGTGAATACTGCAAGTTTCAGTGTGAATCGGTTCAGTAGTTTTTGAGATAGGGAATTTTAACTATTTCGCTTAAAATGAAGAAATAAATTATTTTAAATAAAAATAAAACAGCTTTCAAAGTCGGTGCCAATATGTTAGATGCGCAGGGTGTAGCGGGGACCAACATATGTACTTGGTTTAGCACCGATTTCAAATTATCTATTATTGGGTGTGTTTTGAAGGCGGTTTTATTTTTATTTAAAATATTTTTTTTAATTTGTCACTCTAAAGGAAGAAATATGATATTTTAAATAAAAATAATTTAATTATCTATCTACTCAATTATTTTGATAATAGATATTGATTTTATCTTTTGTTTATAGATTCAAACAGAAGAAGAACATATAATACATGTTTACCACATGCAAGAACATTGTGCAAGCGGCATGTTACGTGGGTAACAAATGTCTTGCCATGGCGCCTCCGCCGGGCCGGAACAAGTGGGTTAGACCAAAGAAGTGCTGGCTTGACGTTGTAAGAGATGACATGCGTGCCAACAAGCTCTTACCACAGGATGCTAAAGATCGTGCGAAATGAAGGAGAATGTGCAGGAAAGCGGAACCCGGGCTCCAACGCGAAAGCCGCGGATGCAACCGGGATAAACGCTGAGATGATGATGATGATGACGACGGGATACAAATGACGTCATAGATCACCTTTTAAAGGCGGGCGAACCCGCTTATGGAAGCTAGTAGTTTAATAAACGAATATATTTAAAAAATATAAATGTATTTTATTATTATTGCACCTTTTGCACTTAATAATGTCTATACAATATAATTACACTTAGATACTTTCAAACAAGGATCATAATTGAGAGGAGGGAGGGAGAGGACCCTTTTATCTAGTAACCCAATCAAAATAGACATTTGACTTAGCCAAAATTCAAACTTTCTTTATTACAATAGATCGTGGAGTATAGCTACGGGGGAAACCACGTTATAAAAATGCGCCAAGTACACACATTTCCGCACCACTTATGAGTTAATCATAGGTGGTGCGGAAATGTGTGCATATTATGTAAAATATGAATTTTCTAATGCTGCTTCTCATCCCATGCAGACTGTAAAAACCGGTCGAGGGAATTGGCCAAGTTTAAGAATCATTTCATTAAGCGATGAGGTTAGCAACCCATCACTATTTTGATTCCATTTTCTATCTATGCCTATGCACCTACCAACGCGCTAAACGTGGCTTTTGTTCTTATAACCTCAAGCTCTGTCTACCCCGTAAGGGATAAAGACGTGACGTTATGAATAAATGAATAAGTACTTTATCTAAGAAGCCGACAGAAAACGAGAGAATTAAAATAATTATATAACAAACAGACTATATTAAAAAATTATAATAATAAATAATAATAATATATTAAAATCTTTGGAAACAAATACACAGTGACAGCCCTAGAAAGAGGCGGCCATATTATGTTCGAACAAATGTCAAACGATGGCACGTTTTTTCTGTAGGTATTTCACGTCTATATACTAGAAGTCTATGTTCTATACTCTGTTTTTTAATCTCGTAGACTAAATTGACACATGCAAATGTCAAATTTACATTATTAATTTTGTATTAATACGTTTTTAATAAGTACCTACACATTATTTCAGGATAACTTATTGTAAAAAAACGATACTTGATTTTATGAACGATAAGTTTCGGCACTATTTAAGAATTGCAATAAACTGCCGACACTCGTAATGTCAGTTTAGTCTACGAGATTAAAAAACAGAGTATAGTACTGTGCTAGATATTAGTTTTAAAATGATTTAAATCACATTAACAGGGTTGCTATATGCACGACCGCAGCGCCCTCATTTATTTTCACGACTTTATAGACATTTAATAGATTTATACATTATTTTCATCAATCTTGTGGGGTTCGGCCTGCGTAAAGGTCGGAAATTGTAAAAAAGAGAGTTGCTGCAATAGAAACCGATCGTGCACTGTGTCAATCGCGAATAGCTAGAGCGGGCGACGGGTGGAGAGCTGGGCGTTTGCTAGCAGTCTCTGCGTTGACTGCTAGCTGTCAATGCTGTCATCACGCGCACTGCGAGCAGTAGCCTTATTTTAAGGCGGTGTTGGAGCAGAGTGGTTTAAGGTGCTATGACCTTCAAGCTGCATCCGGTCAGACTGGACGCTGACGCTAACATAATTTGGAAAATTTTTGCGTTAATTTTTACCCGTAATTTTGGTTTAAAACCAAACTACTGAACAGATTTCTATAAAATTGCTATGGGATTAAAATTTAAGTATATACCTATGCATTGCTAGAGATGACGCGATGACGCAACTTAAATTCAGTCTCTTGTTTTTAATCATGGGCATCAGAGCCCTAATGATAGTCACAACCCATCTAGGTGTAAAGTTCTTATCAATACTAATTAATCAAGCACAAACACAAAGTAGCTGAATCGTTGAAGAGTTCCCTCGACTGTCTCCCGGCTCCATCATCAGATCTACTCCAGATCTTATTTAAATTGCTGTGCTTTAAAAAACTTAATGAAAATACTTAGAAATGCACTAGTCGACCTTGCGATTTTTGAAAGTTTGCCTTGATTTATCTGGTCTTCCATCATCAGATCCTGACCTAATGACTATGGAATCACCTGGAAAGTATATCCTAACTAACAAAAAAAGAATTCATCATCAAAAAAAAAAAATCGTCGTGAAAATCATCGGAAAACATATATGTATAAAAAAAATGAGATTCCGAGAACCTCCGCCTTTTTTTAAATCGGTTAAAATAACGCCTTGCATGTTTCCAATACATTATTTGCATATAAATCCATACTAATATTATAAATGCGAAAGTAACTCTGTCTGTCTGTCTGTAAGTCAAAAATTTTAAACCACGAAATATGACACTAAATTGCGACGTTGCCAATCTCGTGCGTAGTTAAGCTCTTAATGATTCAGTGATAAAGTAGAAAATTCAATTAAAAATCTGACAGATAGTAGTCTACGAACAAATCTAATACGCAATCCACAAGAAACGTTTAAAGCTAAACTAAACAAGGAAAACAAAAGTAACAAATTACTTACTATATTAATACACTAGCTTTCCGCCCGCGTGAAGTTCGGTTATATCGCGCTTTTTAGATTTCCCTCGGGAACATCAATTTTTTCCGGGATAAAAGGTAGCCTATGTTCTTTCTCAGGGTCTAAAGATTGTCTGTGCCAAATTTCATCAAAATCGGTTGAGAGGTTTAGGCGGGAAAGCGTAACAGACAAACAGACAGACAGAGTTACTTTCGCATTTATAATCATAGTATGGATATAAACTGACAGGCTCCGTGGCGTAGCGGTAGCGGACGCGGCCGTTGCGCAAGGTGGCGCGGGTTCGACCCCCGCACAGTGCAATAGTGCATACATACAAAATATGTATGTATGCATGAATATGAATACTTGCACTGGTCTGGTCGTGCCTCGGAAAGCACGTTAAGCCGTTGGTCCCGGTTGCCATACGAACATCTAATGGCAGTCGTTACGAGTTGTTGGAGTCCTCAGAAGTCCAAGAATTGGCCTAACTGCAATGCTTCGCCTTCGGGTTGTGGAGGTCAGACGGCAGTCGCTTCACGGAAAATGTCGAAGTTTAGCCATTTCAGCAGTTGGACTGGTAAAGCGGACCCCAGACTCCAAAGCTGAAAAGGCTTCGGATACGACTGGGATTAACGCTGTGATGATGAGTATGGATATAAACTAATGCCCTATTACTATGAATAATTAGCGTGGGCTAATAGTTAATCAAAGTGTAAAGCTAAACAAACTACGAACTACCTGCAAAATACAACCTATCAAAAGCCTTAGATCTGATGTCCTATGTTTTCTGGAAGAACCTGCATGATAAGACAACACTTCCGGGTGTAGTCGTTGAATTGTTTAATTATTGGTACGGTCATTAAACTTTACGGTGACGTGAGTGGGGTCGCTATGCGTTCCGTAAGGGCCGGGGAGTAGGGTTAGGAGGAAAGGGGGACTGGCTTTACCGTAACTCTTCCGGCTGGTCCCATGGGTCTGCTCCCTCTGGACACTGATGTTGCTTTGTGAGCAATATGCGTAGGCCCACGGTCTTAGATATAGTGCAAAGAAGAGCAAGTGTCTCAGTAAACACACATCACACAGAACAGCTTCAAGGCAGGTACTAAGACCTACGCTGTACCACCTATAGCACTTGCAGGATCTGCTCTAAATAGGTCACTTTTTATCTGGGGCACTGGATCACTGATACGCAAAAACCGATAGCATTGACATCGAGAGGGAACGTAGGCCACTGTCAGTCAGGGGTAATATGTTGATCCGTAGGTTTGTGAGGTGTTCAAGTGGTATGAAGGGTACTCTGTTTAGATCTTACTGCCAATCCTTCTATACTTATAGCCTATGGGTCGACCTAACGAGAGGTCTTATAGGGCCTTGCTAGTCTAATACAATAATAATGCTCTAAGGATACTGTTGAAGCTGCCGCGACGCTGCAGTGCATCTGGGATGTTTGCTGATGCACATATAGATTACTTTTTTGCTTAGTTGAGAATGTACCGCATCTCTAATTTCGCAGATTGGTGGCAGCGGCTACAGTCTCTTGAGTACCATATCGGTGAGGAATGATGGCCTGATATGGAAGCACTGGATAAGTACGACAGTGCCCAGAAGTGTGTATGGAAGATGCCGTGTGTGTGAGCATTTATGTGACTATTACTGACCAAGTTTATTCTTTGCCATTATTTTTAATTTTTCCTATTGTTGACTAACATATTGTTAAGACCTTTGTTATTAAAAACTATATATATGTAATTAGTCTGTAATAAATGGATTTATTATACTTAAAACTAAAAAAAGAAATAAAATAAAAAATTCTGTTCTTATCTAAACTAACACCCAGATTCAATAAGGTTATTTATCTTATTGTTGGTGCAATGGTTTGTTATCTTAGCACCTGTTTTGAAGACACACCCGTTTCAGAAACCGAGCAGTACCTAGAGAGGAAATAAAAAAAAAAAAACAAATATTATAATGATTTTTTATAAAAAAAAAAAAACAAAACTTTTGCTAAATATATAAATGACAATCTCAATTATTACAAAAATAAGTAGATGAAGCACCCTAGAAGCTGTTTAAAAAATAAAAATGTAATAAAATAAAAGTATGAACTTTAACAAAAAAATAAGAAAATAAACAAATGAAATATTTAAACATTTGGGCAGAGCTGAACATTTTTAGCCATGTCTGTTAAGCAAAAATCTTTATATCCTTCTTTTTTGGAGCTTCTTTACAATTTAGTTATACCCTATTTAATAGACATATCAAACATAGAACAATCAATAGCATGCAATCTGTAGTATCAATTCCACAGTTGTAGAACCCAGTTACATTTATTTATTTGAGAATCTGTTTCTTAGGTCACAAAACTTACAGATATATTACAGAGGTCACATTCAACCATCACATGAATAATATTTTCTGTTTTTTGTATTATCATCACTTTTGTGATAAAAGTGATGACATTCTATGTTACCGGTTTAGTTAACCATTGTGCATCAGAGCCACTGAACAAAGAATGAAGTATGCCAACAAGTAATGGATTGCAGCATTCCTGGAGTCAAATTAAGAGACTGTGTTAAAAAGGAACAATGCTATACACTCCCAAGAATGAATTGCCACTGCCAACAACACGCTCAGGCAGACAAGATTAAATGTTGGTATGTTTGCCACATGTAAAATAAATAATGGCACAAAACTACCACCATTTGGCCCCAGAAAATATCCAGCAACATGGAGGCTAACCCAAGAGAATATAGCAGGATAAGATATATGCCTACAGACAGGATTGCTCCACCCTAGCTTAAGACATAAAGGAGTGGATTGAAAAATTGGAGGCCTATGCCCTGTAGCGAGAATGTTCTATTATGGGTTTGATTTCTGCACTTAGTCCTTCCAATGGACCATTGTGCGTAGGCCATGGAGGCCATTAGTGGTTATTTCAACCAGCCAACCTCCCTCCAGAAGCCTATTAAGTCTCTTGGCTTGTTAAGAATATCTGTGTAAAATTTTAGTGCCCCGAGGGTTTCACTTCTGATCTGGGTGAGGCCTGTACACTCAACCACATGCGCAACGGTTTCATCAGCCTGCATGCAAGCTCTGCACTGCAGTGCTGTCTGTATGTATGCCTGTCGTGTGGAATTGATTATTTAACGAGCAAGGACCCATGGGGGTCCGTGTCACCAATTGCGGGCCTTTACTGGCACATCAGTTATTTGGTTAGCTGTCTTCCAGGGAAGGCATGGCTTCCTTAGACCATCTGCAGCCCAGTGATGATGTGAATGAAAACATTGTGAGGTAACTGGCATGTCCTAGAGACAAAACTTGGAAGACATGTAACATCTACCAACCCGCACTGAGCCCTCAAGATAGATTACAGCTCACGCACTCTCACCAAGAGGAGGCTAATGTGCCAAGAGTGGGAACATTATAGGCACAAATACTTTGTTTCATCTTGTTGCATTTTATATAAAAACTTTATATGGATTGGAATACTTTGTAAGCCCGAAACTTTCTCTGAGATTTAAAAGACACCTTGACTCATCACAGACAAATGAAGGAAAAGATCATGATCATTGTTATAGAATAAAAAATGAAAAGTGATGGAAATGTGACTCTCTAAAAATTGGGCAACTCACAGTAATGCAGAATCCAGCTGACTAATCATTTCATTAAATTGCACTCTCATCATTGTTGCAAAAGGATTAAATGGACATTTAAACTGTGGATTTTGATGAGAACAAAGACTCGACCGACTGATCGATAATTTAATTTCTACTCAAATATTAAGATGGCTACTGATAGGGCGTTGCCACTGGTCTGGGTGCAGGAGCTTGACGAGTGGATTGAAATAATTGAAAAGATTTATAAACAAAAATAAATAAGATAATCTAACAAAGACGGACATAAATCTCGACAACAGTTAACATAGTAATTATAAAATCACGATAAGCTTCAACACTGACCATGTATTGTCCCCAACACATTCCGCATGGAATGCATTTATAGTTCACTTAACATGCAAAAAGTAACACAAACACCTCGCCGTGAAAAATAATGTTCAGTTCGTTTGATTCATTATTAACTGATTTCAAAACGAAAATAATTCATATCACTTCACACATAATAAATCAATTAGAAATTTCTAGATTTCGGTAATAACGCACTCCATGACTCCAGATTTGCAAATGGAAGCAGGAAAGGGAAATCAATCATTTATGCACTATTCAGTTTTTTTTTTTTCCCTAGTTCCGTGCCCTTCCCGACTAATGACACAGGACTTGCATAGGACACACTGATGCATACCTACTGATTTTTATATTTGAATGGCATTCGTAGTTGTTTTTGAGAAGTCATAACTTCTTAACCGTACTTCCTGTGGTGTGGTCACGGACTCACGGTGTGGTTGCCTTAAGTAAACTTAAATCCTTTAACCTTATAAACTACTAAGCGACTACCTACACGGTCAGTGCACCCGCTATAGGGTACGAGCCTCGGTTTAGGGCGTCGCTAGAAAGGGTAGCAAAGGGCGGCTGGATCAAAAATAATTTTAATTCGGTTTGATGACCGCGGCTTTTCCTAATATGACCTCTAAAAAGACATGCCGAAACAAAGTGAGAGGTCACAGTCGCGACATTAAATTTTCTGGCTCATTTGCGCCACGGGCTAGCCGTAATCATGCAGGGGACTAGAAGGACAATTATTGAGGGCGCGTCATGGAGGGCTTAGGGGGCGGGCTCGGGAAGACGGTCATTCGACTTTGTGCTGGTTGTCCTATTGGCCACTTGGAGGAAGACTATGGGGTCATCGGAGTCGTTGAGGATGTCCTCAATAACCCCCGATGATGCTTAGGACGGCGAAGTTTACTAATTTTTGAGGCGATCTAATTAGCAACCGCAACAACCAGGAGATCACGGTGTTTATTTAGTAGCAGTGTCAAAGAAACGCTGGGATAGGCGTTTCATGAATTGTTGGATGGTGGGAATTTGGAGATCAAGTTGGAGGATCTCATTTCTAATGGACCAAGGGGAGTGTGTGAGTTTGCGGCGGAAACGGTTTTGGAGGGCGAAGGTAAGAATATATATGTGAAAGACATATGTCATTATTCGGCGAACGCATGATGAGTCCTGACGACATCAGGTCAAGCTACAATATACTGTGTGATTTTCCCAATCAAATTTAAACCTTAATACTTTAAATGTAAAGTTCAAAATCTAATAAAGAAATCTGACCGATTGTAGTAGTTTGATGTGCTGTCGTCTGTACAAGCGCATCTTGCACTTGAGTACCAGTTTGGTGTGCTTTGAGAACGAAGTGGGGATAAAAAAAGACCGAAGGTGGTGCATGAGCGACCCATTATCTCTTACGTCATCGATAACCGGAATCAGTTTACCGAACTTAATTGTAGGTCACGCTTAACTCTTTTCAGGAGACTATTCTCCCGGAAAGAGTCAAGCGTAGAAATTGAGCTATTTCCATTTCCTAAGCCATCATCATCATCATCATCATTAGCCCCTACTCGTCCACTGCTGGACACAGCCTCCATCATGGCACGCCAACAAGCTCGATCCTGAGCAGTTCTCCGCCAGCCACTACCACCCACCTTTTTGATGTCGTCGCTCCATCTCCCCCAAGGGCGTCCACGCTACGTATGCCGAGACGCGGTCTCCACTCGAGGACTCGTTTACCCCTACGGTTGTCGGTCCTGCGCCATATGTGACCAGCCCATTGCCACTTCAGCTTGCTAATCCTCTCAGCTATGTCGGTGACTCTGGTCCTCTGTCGGATCACCTCATTTCTGATGCGGTCCTTCAGAGAGACGCCTAACATAGCCCGCTCAATAGCTCGCTGAGCGACTTTAAACTTATGGACTAGTCTGACCGATAGTGTCCACGTCTCGGCTCCGTATGTCATGACGGGTAGGACGCACTAGTCGAAAATTTTTGTCTTCAAACATTGGGGTATGGGCGACGTAAATACCCGACGAAGTTTACCAAATGCTGCCCATCCCAGCTGGATCCTTCTATTTGCCTCCTTCTCGAAATTGTTTTTCCCTAATTGCAACGTTTGCCCGAGGTACACATATTCCGAAACAAACTTCGAGCGGCATTCCGTTTACGGCCCGTTCATTGAACATAATTTTGGTCTTATCTAAGTTCATCCGGAGACCAATGCGTTGGGAGGAGTCAGCTAAGTTGGCCAGCATTTGTTTCAGCTCTTGCTGCGTTTCCGCCATGCTGACGATATCGTCTGCAAATCGCAAGTGTGAGATGTACTCGCCATTGATGTTAATGCCCCGACCCTGCCAATCCAGCGTCTTAAACATATCCTCGAGGGCATTGGAGAACAATTTGGGGGAAATAACGTCCCTTTGTCTTACTCCTCGCTTAAGAGGGCTATGTCTACTCTGCTGGTTCTAGACTTGGACGGACATTATGGCGGCGTCGTAGAGACACCTCATCACTTGGATATATCGCCAATCGACTTGGCATCGCTGCAAAGATTCAATAACAGACCAGGTATCGATGGAGTCAAAGGCCTTTTTATAGTCCACAAATGCTAGACACAGGGGCTGATTATACTCTTCGGTCTTCTGTATAATCTGCCTCACTGTGTGTATGTGGTCTATGGTACTAAATCCTCCTCGAAACCCGGCCTGCTCAGGCGGCTGGAATTCGTCGAGTCTACGCGCTAGTCGGTACGTGATCACTCTCGAAAACAGCTTGTAGACATGGCTCAAAAGCGAAATGGGTCTATAGTTCATCAGTAACGTTATATCACCTTTCTTGAAAAACAGAACCACTACGCTTTTGTTCCATGCCTTAGGAGTTCTCCCCGAAAAGAGAGCAGAATTAAATATACGCTCTATATATACATGAAGCTCTTCTAACACAGGTGTACCTGCAGCTTTCAAGAGCTCCGAGGTAATCCAGTCTTCTCCCGGGGCCTTCCCATTTTTAAGCTGTCCAAGAGCTACCACGATCTCGGCTAGGCTGATCTCAGGGAGGTCTTCGGTGTAGTGCCGTGTGAGAGTGGGTCTGGAATCTTCAGTGCAAAGAACTGGTTTGGGCGCTTGCGAGGTATACAGCTGACTACAGAATGTTTATCGTGTAGGTTAGTCGTGGTGACTTAGTGGTTAAAATACCAGCCTCTCAAGAATGAGTGCGCGGGTTCGATTCCAGGTCAGGCAAGTACCAATGTAACTTTTCTAAAGTTATATGTACTTTCTAAGTTTATCTTGGACACCAATGACTGAAGGTGAAGGAAAACATCTTGAGGAAACCTGGACTTTAAGTCTGAAATCGCCAACCCACATTGAGCAAGCGTGGTGATTACGCTCAATCCTTCTCTGTATGAGAGGAGACCTGTGCCCAGCAGTGGGACGATAAAAAGGTTGATAATGATAGAAGGTTCCAACCTACGCAAGTACCTCCGGCTTCAAAGTAACGACTCTCCCATACGATGTGGTCAGCTTCGTCAGATGGCTCCTCCCAAGCTTTTGTACGAAGACTTTCGACCCCCGGTTCGGTCGGTAGCTCTATTGCTTCCTCTATGGAGCGTGTGTTGAAGCTCCGGAGGTCTCGCCATACCGCTTTTGAGATGTTCTTATTGAGGGCCCTGAGTTCTGACGAGGTTGATGGTGGGTTTTCTCGTGGATCCTTCATAAACCGAAGAGTCTCTTGCGAAAGTTTAGACCCTCTGCCAGTTCGTTTCATCCCGCTGAAATTGGCGCCTTTTTCTCGCAAGATTCCAACTACCCGATCGAGGTCCCGGTCAATGTCAACGTCGACTGTCAGCTGCGAATCGGTTCTCCAGTTTTAGCTGGAACGCTTCAGATCGAGCAATGGTTCGGTTCAGGTTGGGTCGGAGCGTGGACCTCATCAGACGGAGACGTTCAAGCTTCAAGTTGATATTCAGAATGCCTCGAACTAATCGGTGATCACTTCCGGTTTTAAACCTGTTGATCACAGAGACATCTCTGAATATCCGCCTTTTGTCCGTCATGATGAAGTCGATCTCATTTTTCGTCATAGCGCCGGGGCTCTGCCACGTCCACTTTCGCTGGGGCCGTTTCTTGAAGAACGAATTCATCAAGAAAAGACTCTCTTTTTCAATAAAGTCGACGAACATTTGCCCCCTATGATTTCTGATACCGAAACCATGTGATCCAACTACCGATTCGCCGCAAGTCTGTACTACCACTTTAGCGTTGAAATCTCCCATGACAACGTTGAAGTGGGCCTTTGTGGTGTTGTGCAAGGCCTTGGATATGTCCTCATACATATCTTCTACTTCCTCATCCGAGTGTGTCGACGTTGGTGCGTACACTTGTATTACCTTCAGGGTATACCTTTTGGTTAGCTTCAGCACAAGGTACGCTACCCTCGTCGATACACTCGAGATATCGACAACGTTGTCACAGATAGATTTGTTGACCAGAAATCCTATACCTCCCTGTGATGGCTGGTCTCCCTCCCTGAAATACATAAGATAGCCTGAGTCCAATCTGACCGTATCCTCCCCCTCTCTTCGGATTTCGGATAATCCCAGGATATGCCATCTTATGTACTTCAGTTCCTTTTTTGTTATTTTTTTTTCGGGGTGGAAATCCTCATAGGATGTCCGCCGCCCTGGGATGGGCGACGGGGTCTGTCAGACTTTTACTGACTAAAACCACCCCGGTGCTTCTTCTATCACGAGCGCGCGTGGGACCGTGGGAGTCTAAATTCTTCCACGGCCCCACACTCTCGTGCTGGCCCGATCTGTCCGGGCCTCGTCTCCTACACGGGGTAGTGGGGTGTTAAACTACCCCGTGCATCGCCTCAGAGGCGCGCGCCGAAACTAGCGCGCACCTCCGCCTCGGGGTCCAACAAATAGGGGGCGGGGACTTCCCCATGTCTCTCGCGCCTGGACCCATTCATGGGGGGCGGAAGAGGGCGTTATCTGCCCTTCCTCGACGCCCGGTGCGTCTTCTGCGGCCCGGGAAGGGAGTTGAGATCTCCCCCTTTCGCGTTCCTCAGCTTCCTTCTGCGACATCACGTCCTCCAACATAAAAACATAACACTTGTTAGTGTTTCAATAGCAACTTGAGTCACAATGACTGTGTTTGTGACACTTGAGCCGGCGCGCGGCGCGGCGATAAGAGGGTAATAAATCACGGACACCGAGCGGATAAGAAAGTGAAGACAGGAATAGAATTTGTAAATGGAATATAAGAAAGTGAAACAGGATTGAAAAATGTCTTGTGAACGCGACTAAATATAAGAACAGAAAAGTGTCTCTTACAGGCTATGCACTAACTAAAATACACTAGCTATCTCTAAACAATAGTGGGGTAACCAATAGGGCGTCCTCGATGCTGATTCTTTGATCGAGGCAGGCCGCGGCGTATAGTTGGTCAGTGTAGAGAGCGCGCCAATTTACAGTCACGTGCACGACAGCTCGCTATGGTTTCACACGCTCCCACGCACATGAGCCAGATGTGCTTCCGGGGTGAGATTTATAGGCACCCTCGCGCTGGGCGGTCGAGACCCTCGCGCTTGGCGGTCAAGACCCTCGCCCTTGGCGGTCGGGACGCTCGCCATGACTTCCGCGATCCTAGTGTGATTTATAGGAACCTTTCGAGGAAGGTCGCCAATTTTGTAGCATGTGTGTGGCTGCTACAACCATACACAATATGATGTAGTTCAAAAAATTAAATTTCCTCTCGAGACTTCTGTTTATACGGGTGAATGTATCGGAATACTTAGTGCAGTCGAATATGTTCGTATGTGTAAACTTAAAAAAAAGCTATAATTTTCACAGATTCATTAAGCGCTCTTCAAGCAATTGCCAAATTTCCATTCAAACAAAAATCGCAGTTAGATATTATTTTAAATAGCATAAATAAATAGCATTCACACTTCAGCTGCAGGGTACAGTTGATTTGGATACCAAGTCACACTGGCATCCATGGTAATAATGTGGCGGTTATAATAGCAAGTGATGCAGTGCAAGGCGGTGATTTGTTTCCATATGTAAACTATATTGTCAAGACCTTGTGGCTTTACCAAAATCTTTTTTAAAAAACCCCTGGCAGGAGGAATGGCACTCTGGCAGTAAATCAAAGGGACAACATTATGCCCGTATTCAACCAGAACTTCCTGCAAAGCCATGGTTCATAAAAGCAAAACTAAGGTCCGTATTACAGAACGTCACTCAAAACTCAAGCTCTACTTAAGTCTCGTTTCAAGCCATTTGATTGGTTGAAATTAGTTTTAAGTAATGCTTAGGCAGAGATCAATGCTTGAGTTTCCTTCTGGAATACGGACCTTAGTAAGATTGAGATGTCACTGCAACTTCACGATCTCGTCTGAGGCCGTCGTGTTGAGGAGGGTGCCAACCGCCTCCCTGATGTCCGCGGCAGCCTCCTTGAGACCGCGAATAAACGTGCTCTTCACGTAAACTAATTTCAACCAATCAAATGGCTTGTAACGAGACATAAGTAGAGCTTGAGTTTTGAGTGACGTTCTGTAATACGGACCTTAGTTTTGCTTTTACGGACCTAAGGTGCGTATTACAGAACGTCACTCAAAACTCAAGCTTTACTTAAGTCTCGTTTCAAGCCATTTGATTGGTTGAAACTAGTTTTAAGTAATGCTTAGGCAGAGATCAATTCTTGAGTTTCCTTCTGGAATACGGGCCGTAGTAAGATTGAGACGTCAACTTTGACGCGCATGATATTTTGTCTTTCGGTCCGGCTGACGCCCGGCGTTCGCAGGTATCCGGGCCTGCGAATGTCAAATTAGTTACCGAAGAACGCGCAGGGGTAGGCGACCAGGCCCCTGCTGCCGTTAATGTTACTGACGAATCCGATGTAGTGGATTTGGACGAAGGGCCGCGTGGACCGGCTTCCGGGAGGAAGCGCCGACGCGGCTCTGCTCAGAAGGGAGGTGTGAAGGTGCCGACCACGAGGAGAGGTCGGCAAAATTCGAGAGGGGTGACTGCTTCGCGGTCGCGGAGGGACGCACAGGGTAGGTTCGTGCGTACCCCGGCGGCCAGCGAAGCAGAAAGTGACATGGGGGTCACTTCGGAGGACCCTGGCGGCGAGAGTGAGGGCGGAGCTCAACGCCGCCAGGAGGGAGCAACGGAAAGCCCCTCGCGGCCGACGAATTGTCGGAAATGCCGCTCGAGAGCGACGCGCTGCTCTATCGGCGAAAGGGGGGCAACCGTTGGCGGTGGCCCTCAGTCAGCTAGCCTTGGACGGGGTGGACCTAGTCCTTAAGGTTGCCACAAAATCTGGCAACCTGAAGAGCACGTTTATTCGCGGTCTGCCTCTTGACTGCCGCGGACATCAGGGAGGCGGTTGGCACCCTCCTCAACACGACGGCCTCAGACGAGATCGTGAAGTTGCAGGGGGAGAACAGCCGCCTCCGTGATGATCTGGAGGACCTCTGGCGACAAGTCGCTGCGCTGAGCGAGCAGCAGCAGCGACACATGCCCGCCGATGCTGCTTCCGAAGTGGCCTCGGTTCCCGCACCAAGACCGGCACGTACGGATGATGAGCTGAGCGCATCGTGCCTTGAGCGCATCGTCCGTATGTGCATGCTCCAGTGCGGGAGCATGGTCAAAGCCCAACTTAAGGCGCATTCCCGGCACCTCCCTGAGGAAAACCTCCGCCCACCCCTAGCGGCCGACAAACGGCGGAGGGCTGAGGGGACGCCGGGAACTGTTCTTCAGCGAGCTCCAGAGAGCAAGCGGGGAAATCTCGCCTCCCCCGCAGGCTAACAGCTCCGCGGCCGACTCCTGGCCCAGGACCGTTGCCGAGGGAATGGAGTGTCAATAATGGCACAACTCCGTTTCCTCCAGAGCAACATCAATCACTGCGCCAGAGCTCAGGATCTTTTGTTCCAGAGCATGGCGCAGTGGTCGATCCAAGTGGCTGTGGTCGCCGAGCCGTATTTCATCCCCGCCCGTGGCGACTGGCTGGGATGCATTGGCGGCTCGGTGGCCATTATTGGCGGGAATCTAATCGACCCGTCCCGGGGCCGCGGCTGGGTTGCTGCGGTCTCGGGCGGCTTCGTCGTCGTGGGGGCGTATTTCTCCCCCAACAAGAGTCTCGCCGACTTCGAGGGGTTTCTTGTCGAGTTGGGCGCCGTCGTAGGCTGCTATCACCCTCGTCCCGTTCTGGTGCTCGGGGATCTCAACGCCAAGTCATCGGCGTGGGGATCTCCGGTCACTGACCCTCGGGGCGAGGTGCTAGCGGAGTGGGTGGTGACGACCGGTCTGGTCGTCCTGAATCGGGACTCCGTATAAACGTGGGTGCGGCAGCGGGGCGGGTCGATAGTAGACATTACTTTCGCTAGCCCCTCTGTCGTCAGCCGTGTCCATGACTGGCGTGTCGCCGTGGAGGTGGAGACGCTGTCGGACCATCGGTATATCCGGTTCGACGTCTCCGCCCAGACCGCGAGCGGCCGCCATCCAAGAGCCCTGATTAACGACGGCCCGCGCTAGGCGCTTAAGCGCCTTGACAGGGAACTACTCGAGGAAGCTGCCATAGTCCAGTCCTGGATTTGGGAGTCGGCGACCAACGGCTCCGTCGACGTCGAAGCGGAGGCGCTGCGGTTTCGCGGGGTGATGACGCAGATCTGTGACGCGTCCGTGCCCCGCGTCCGCCAACAGTCCGCAAGACGCAAAGTGTACTGGTGGAACGACGACATTGCGCGGTTGCGCGTCGAGTGCGTCGCGGCTCGCCGCCAGTACACGCGCTACAGGAGACGACGTCGACGGGATCCCGTCGAGGAAGCCGCGCGGTATGGGGTGTACCGCGCGGCCCAGGAGACTCTGTGGCTGGCCATCGGCGACTCTAAGTCGCGGGCCAGGGAAGAGCTGCTGGGGTCCCTAGATCGGGACTCGTGGGGGCGCCCCTACCGTTGGGTACGGGGCAAGTTGCGTCCCTAAGCGCCCCCACTGGTGCAAATTATGCAACCACAGCTGCTAGAGGCGGTGGTATCCACCCTCTTCCCTGAGCGGGCGGGACATGTTCCCCCGGTGATGGTTTCACCCTCAGCCACAGACTCTCCAGAAGATGAGGGCACCGATGTCCCCTAGGTGACGCAAGCAGAGATGGGAGCGGCCGTGTCGCGCCTCCGGGCCAAGAATAAAGCGCCCGGACCCGACGGAGTTCCTGGCCGAGCTCTCGTCCTGGCTCTGAAGGAGCTAGAGCCCCAGCTGAGGGGGCTCTTCACGGCATGCTTCGAGCAGGGTCAGTTTCCCAGTGTGTGGAAGGAGGGGAAGCTGGTCCTGCTCAGGAAGGAGGGGCGCCCCGCGGACTCGCCGTCCGCGTATCGGCCCATAGTGCTGCTCGACGAGGCGGGAAAACTTTTTGAGCGTATAATCGCAGATCGCCTCGTCGGCCACTTGTGCGGAGACGGGCCGAACCTAGACGACAACCAGTTCGGTTTTCGTCGGGGGCGCTCCACCATACACGCCATCATGCGCGTGAGAGCCCTGGCGGAGGATACGGTGTCCCGGGGTGGGGTGGTGTTGGCGGTGTCTTTAGACATTTCCAACGCCTTCAACACCCTACCCTGAAGCTGTATTAGGGAGGCCCTGAAATACCATCGGGTGCCTCCCTACCTCTGCCGCGTAGTAGGGGCTTATCTGGAGGATAGATGCGTCATCTATCGGGGACGTGACGGTGCCAGTCGGCACCAAATGTCGTGCGCTGTTCCACAGGGATCGGTCTTGGGACCGCTAATGTGGAACATCGGCTACGACTGGATGCTGAGAGGCGAGCTCCCGTCGGGCGCCGACTCAACGTGTTATGCGGACGACACGCTTGTCACTGCCCAGGGGAGCTCGCACAGGGAAGCGACGTTGATAGCCACGGCTGCGATGTCACAGGTGGTGACCTGCATCCGGCGCCTGGGCCTGGAGGTGGCCCTTGACAAGTCGGAGGCCATAGTTTTCCATGGCCCCCGGCGAGCGCCGGCGCCGGGATCACATATCGTGGTCAGTGGGGCCCGGATAGCTGTCGAGTTCACCATGAAGTATCTGGGATTGGTGCTCGACAGCCGATGGGAATTCGGACCCCTCTTCCGGCGGCTGGCGCCCAAGCTGATGGGTGCAGCAGGCGCGTTGTCAACGTTGCTTCCCAACATGGGAGGCCCGAGCGCCGCCCGTAGGCGGTTGTACATGGGAATCGTGCGATCCATGGCCCTGTATGGAGCCCCTGTGTGGGCGATGGACCTGACGGCCGGTACACTCGCCATTCTGCGCAAGCCGCAGAGGGCGCGGGTATCGCACGATTTCCTACGAGGCGGCTTGCGTCTTGGCCGGATCCCCGCCCTGGGACCTAGAGGCTAAAGTACTCGCGTCATTGTACCGATGGCGCGAGGTAGAGCGGACACGGGGCTTCAGTCCCGCGCAGCGGCAGGTCGAGCTGCGCTGAGAAGAGCTCCGTCAGGTCCTGGTGGCGGACTGGCGGCAGAGACTCATAAGCCCTACCTCGCTACCGTCGAGGTGATCCGGCCAGTACTCGACGACTGGCTCGGGAGAAGGCACAGCTCCCTGTCGTTCAGGGTGACGCAGGTACTGTCGGGGCACGGCTGCTTCGGCAAGTACCTGCGTCGCTTAGGCAGGGAGCCGGACGCTCGGTGCCACCACTGCGTACAATGCGGGGAGGACACGGCGCAACACACGCTCTCCGAGTGTGTATCTTGGGTGGAGCATCGCCGTATCCTCACAAATGAAGTAGGAGGCAACCTGTCGCTGCCGGCAGTAGTGCGGAGGATGGTCAGAAGCGCAGTGTCGTGGGACGCGGTGGTGTCCTTCTGCGAGGACGTGATGTCGCAGAAGGAAGCTGCGGAACGGGAGAGGGAGATCTCAACTCCCTTCCCGGGCCGCAGAAGACGCACCGGGCGTCGAGGAAGGGCAGATAGCGCCCTCTTCCGCCCCCCATGAATGGGTCCAGGGGCGAGGGACATGGGGAAGTCCCCGCCCCCTATTTGTTGAACCCCGAGGCGGAGGTGCGCGCTAGTTTCGGCGCGCGCCTCTGAGGCGATGCACGTGGTAGTTTAACACCCCACTACCCCAAGCAGGAGACGAGGCCCGGACAGACCGAGCCAGCACGAGAGTGTGGGGCCGTGGAAGAATTTAGACTCCCACGGTCCCACGCGCGCTAGTGATAGAAGAAGCACCGGGGCGGTTTTAGTCAGTAAAAGTCTGACAGACCCCGTCGCCCATCCCAGGGCGGCGGACATCCTATGAGGATTTCCACCCCGAAAAAAAAAAATGTTTGTTGCCCAGCTCATCTCGCCAAGCTGAAAATTGTTGACGACCCTGTTTGTGAGTGTCCAAAATTGTATGTTGCGAAACCACGGCGCGATCTTATATTAATCCAATAAATGTCCAAAGTTGACTCGTGCGCTCGATAGATGGCGTTGGCGTCGAGTTAGATCGCGCTATGGTTTCGTTACCGCTGCTAGTATAAGTAGTTTATAAATTATTTTTGTTGTGTGAATCGGTTTCATAGAATAAACGCTCAATTGTACTAGTTGTACAAAGTTTGTGTTATTTCTCGCCTAACGGACCCCAGATTTTGTTCATGGTCCTTCGAGCCGGATTTGGCTGGGCGTGTTTTTTGGTAATCACCGGTGGTGGTAGTGATTACCACCCACTTCGTCGCTACTGGCAGTGGATCGCTGTCCAGAACATCCCTACAGCGAGGCGTCTGGAAAGACGCCAAGGCAGTGGTGGAGCCGGGTGACTACATCCGGAGGAGCGTTGAACTCGGGAGGTGAAAAGCAGGTTGCGGAGCGCCAGAGGGCGCCACTTGTGGCAGGTGTGTGACGTCGAAGAAAATCAGTGACAGTGAGTGCAGTGTTTAATTGTGAGTACATTTTCGCTCTTATTTACTAGAAGAAATAAATTTTAGAAGTACATGCAAATTTGAACCTTAAAGTAAAGACTACTGGAACTTAGAAAAATTCAATAATATTTCAAGATAGTGATAAAAACTTAGAAAAATTTAGTTAGTTTGGACTTGTAATAATTTTAAGCCATATTTGGTTGAGACGGGGAATCCATGTCCGATTTTTACCAGAATAGCTTGCAAAAACACTTGTAAAATTTTAACCAATTTGTGTTTTAACTTTGTGTATAAATTTGTTGAATGTACTATACATATATACAAAATACACTTATTCATTTTCTGCTTAGCTTTGTTTACGTTTTATTGTGGTATTTGGGACGATTTTGTTTGAGTGTTTTAAGTCATTTACAGAGTTATATAAGCAATTTACAATGGAAGCGTTCAACGATTTACAGGAGGATATTAGGGCAAGAATGCTGAAAGTTAAGACTAATTTTAAAAAGTCACCTAAAGATCGTTTAACTATTCCATATATTGAAACTAGGCTAGATAACTTGGAACAACAGTGGACTTTATTTACAGGAACTCATACTAAAATTATTAGTCAAGTTAAGCGAAGTGATTTGTACAATTCGGACTATCATAAAAATTGTGTATATGATGAGGTAGAAGAATTGTATGTACAATTTAAGAGTGATTTAAAAGGAATGTTATATGATTTAAAAACCCCAGAAAGACAATTAAATTCAAGTAGTCAATGTGAAGGTTTAGCCAGCCGTTTTAAATTGCCAGAAATTAAAATACCAAAGTTTTCGGGAAAATACGCTGAGTGGCAGACGTTCAGAGATTTGTTTTTAGGGCTTGTGCATGAAAATAATTCTCTGGATGATGCTCAAAGGTTCTACTATCTGAGGGGTCATTTAACTGGTGAGGCAGAACAGTTATTGCGGAACATTAAACTGACATCTGATAGCTATAAAGTTGCATGGGAAAAATTGGATAGTATGTACAACAATAAGCGGTTTTTGGCTAATGGCATTTTGAATCGGCTGCTTAATCAAAAAGGTTTGGTGTCTGAATCTGCCTCTGAAATTAAGAAGTTAATTAATACCACATCAGATTGCTTAGAGTCTATCAGAAACCTAGGTGTAGATATTTCATCTTGGGATATTTTAATTATTCATCTAATAAGCGCGAAATTAGATAAAGACACACTAAAAGCATGGGAATTAAAGGTGTCTTCAGATCCATCTGACGCCTTTCCTACGTTTGGGCAATTTTCTGATTTTTTGATAAGGCGTTTTAGAGGATTAGAAAATTTTGATACCAAGCCCATCAAGGTAGAAAGTAAAAGTATTAAATCTTTTCACATTGTAAAAAAGAATAAAAGTACGTCATGTGCGTATTGTACTGTGGATCATAAAATTACTGCTTGCAAAAAATTCGCCAAAGAATCAAATGACAAACGACGTGATATTGCAGTGGAGAAAAATTTATGTTTTGTGTGTTTAAACAGCAACCACTCTGCCAAATTTTGCAAAAACATGGTCCGATGCCGGGTGTGCAAACGCCGCCACCATTCCTTATTGCACCCTAGTGGTGATTCTGGTTCTGTTAGCGCAGAAATTGAGACGGTTCACGAGGGAGCTTCGTCGACAAGTAAAAGGTCGGTTGAGGAAAATGCTGAATCCGACAGCATTAAGCTTTCCGCGCAAGCGGAAGGGTCTGATAAGCCACTTGTGTCTTGTCTTTCGACAGGAAACTGTTGTCAAACGGTTTTATTAACTACAGCTGTGGTGCAAGCTGAGTCGAAAGACGGCACATTCCTTCCGATTAGGGCATTATTAGACCAGGGGTCGCAAGGGTCTTTTATTACTGAAGCTACGGCTCAGTACTTGGGACTAAAAAAGATTGCGGCCAAACACACCATAGTAGGTGTAGATGGTGACCAAAGTGTGACTTCAAAGTCCACGGTCAAAATTAATATAAGGTCAAGAGTAGACCCCCACTTTCAGGTTAAGGTTGATGCTTCTATCTTGAAATCAGTTACGTCCCTTCTCCCAGTTACCAAAGTAACCAGGGTAGAATGGGTAAATATGACAGTGGATGATTTGGCTGATCCAGCATATCACAGACCTAATAAGATCGATATCTTATTAGGTGCTGAGGTATACAGCCAAATCGTGCAAGAAGGCATTAACAGAAATCTGGGTGGTTCTCTCTTGGCGCAGTAAACTGCGTTTGGATGGATAATATCGGGCGTCTGTGAGGTAGACATTTCATCCAATATACATTCTCACCTCCATGTAATGCATTCAAGTTTTGATGCTGACGGCATGCTGAAAAGGTTCTGGGAACCGGAAGCTGAAACATCAAAAAAACAAATGCTCACAGAGGATGAAATTAAGTGCGAGAAACGATCTATAGCGTCCACCGTGAGAACTAAAGGAGGTGAGTACCAGAACGCGGAACCATCACTAGGCGATTTACCTCCTGGAAAGTGGTTGTTGGGTAAAGGGAAGCACAAAAACCCGGGGCCAGATAAATTTACACGGGTGGTGACAACCCGTACCAAAAAATCCCTAATTAAAAGACCTACATAAAAGTTATCGAGGTTGTCCTTAACAAAATAACAATTTCTGGTTATTGTTATGATTTTGGCATGGTGGGCGGTTTGATTGAAGGACATTTTGCATTATGTCCTTGGTGGGCGGTATGTCCAAAATTGTATGTTGCGAAACCACGGCGCGATCTTATATTAATCCAATAAATGTCCAAAGTTGACTCGTGCGCTCGATAGATGGCGTTGGCGTCGAGTTAGATCGCGCTATGGTTTCGTTACCGCTGCTAGTATAAGTAGTTTATAAATTATTTTTGTTGTGTGAATCGGTTTCATAGAATAAACGCTCAATTGTACTAGTTGTACAAAGTTTGTGTTATTTCTCGCCTAACGGACCCCAGATTTTGTTCAGTGAGTGTGGCACAGATGTTGGTGATCTAAATCATATCATCCTCTCCTGTCCTCTTTATGATCGCACTTCCCTTATAGATAGTCTTTTATCTCTTGATATACCTTTTCCAACTTCCACTATTGCCTTACTTCACACTAACGACATCAATGTATATAAAAGTATAGCTAGATTCATCTCATTAAATAAAATAAAACTGTAAATATTCATTCAATTCATATCCTCATCCTCTTTTGTAATATGTGTAAATATTTTTTCCTATATCTTACAGATATAAGCCCCGCACGATGATATTGCGATTGGCGGCCATCTTGGTGACGTAGTCGATCTCGCACTGTCGGTACCGTTCGCAAATTCAGTCCGCGCTTACCCACTTACGCACATCGAATATTTTTGTTAGCTTTTTGTTTTTGTTATCCTGGTTTATTGTTGTTCTTGAGTTTTGTTGTTTAGTTTTGTTAACTGTTACTCGTTAAAATGAGTAAGAAATTAATTAATAGTCGTACTCGTGAAATTATAATTAAAGTGGACAATTATTTTGTTAAAGAGAAAGAGGATTGTAAGTTAGTTCTTGAAAGTATAAACTGTGCTTTAAAAAGTGCTTCGGACATTTTAATACCGAAGCAACTGCTTACAGTTATTAAAAATATTTTGCAAAATTCTATCAAAGTCACGGAGTGTGTGGCATGTGCCACAGGCGTTGCAAAAAAATACTGTGACGAAATTGAGACGAGAGCATGAGTCAGCAACAGCCAGTGGCAGCAAAATGAGAACTCCTACTAAAGGAAAAAGACAAAAGAAGAAATATTTCGACGGGTTTTCCATAACAGCTTTAAGAAATATTATAGATTCAATGTGTATGGTGAGGAGAGAAATACCCACAATGCGCAAAATCTTGGCGGCTTCAAAAGTAGACCTTAATTATACTGGTAGTGAAACTACATTAAGAAAAATAATTAAATGTGATTTAGGCTACTAATTTAAACGATGCTACCAAAAAAGACGCCCTAATTCAAAGACCCCAAATTCAAGCGTGGAGGGCTAAATATTTACGACGTATGAAAGAAAATGACTCGCTTGGTAATAACAAAAGACCCGTTATTTATCTCGACGAAACGTGGATACATGCACACTACACGGTAGAAAAATGGTGGCAAACAACAACCGATGGAGTGAGACGGAACGACAGTCCCGGCCGCCGATGGATAATAGTTCACGCGGGAAGTTAAAGCGGTTTTGTTGACAATGCCCTTTTAATGTTTAAAGCAGACACCAAAACGGGGGATTACTATGATCAAATGAATGCTGAGAATTTCACCAAGTGGCTTACAGAAAAAATAGTACCCAACATACCACGCAACTCTAAAATTGTGATGGACAACGCCCCTTATCACAGTAGGGATGAGAATAGGCCACCAAGTATGAATAATAAAAAACAGTTGATTGTTGAGACTTTCCCAACGACACTACAAAACCTGAACTGTATTTATTAATTAAACGGCACAGACCGCCGAAAAATTATAAAATTGACAATTTATTAGCTGGCAATGGCCATGAAGTCGTTAGATTACCACCTTACAACTGCGACCTCAACCCCATTGAGTACATCTGGAACCTGGTAAAGATAAGGGTGTCAGAAAATAATGTGGAGCAGTTGGAAAGTCGCATTGAAGCTCTGACGTTGGAGTCGTTGGCGTCAATAACTCCAGATGACTGGCGAAAGGAAGTCAATCATGTTAAACGGCTTGAAGAGGAATAAATACTGGAATAAAGATCGAATAACTGACGAGTTATTTGTCATAAATACGGCGACGATAGTGAATCGGAAACGACAGACACAGAAAGCAGTTATGATTCGGAAGACTATATACATTTTTTACATATTATCCTGGTTTTATTTATAAGCTGATAGATGTAGGTAGTAATTAAAACATGACTACTACACAGTGGACTCTGGTTCAATTCCCGCTCGCAAATTAATAGAAATGTAGTTAGAAAAAAATAGTATACATGTAAGAAAGATATACGAATAAGTATATTTTTCTTATGTCTACAAAAATTATTTCCTTGAAATTCTTAATAATGAAAGTTTATTTGTCAGAATATGGGTGAGTAGGTATACCTACGAAAGAATGTTAAATGCAAAATTAATATGAATTTTATTATACATACACTCTATAAAAAGAGTGTAATAAAATTATAAAATACAAATAAACCCTTAACCCTAATATTAATTTATACATACACTCTTTATAAAGAGTGTAATAAAATTATAAAATACAAATAAACCCTTAACCCTAATATTAAATTTGCATTTAACATTCTTTTGCTAGCTGTCCTTTTGTGTGACAGATGACGTCACAACGCTGTTATTGTGACAAGGTTCCATCGCAATATCATCGTGCGGGGCTAGTAAATATCCAAATTTTACGTTCCATTTTAACTTTATTCCGTTTCCCTACCTTTTACTCGTCATTAACTAACACAAAGATTTTTTACTTGCTCTGTGCTGTGGATAAAATGGTGACAGAAGAAGCGCGGGGGAGTTTTTGGCGGGAAGCCAAGATGAGTGCCACGCTCGTTTTTCATTGGACTTTTAAATTATTTATAGTGTCGTTTACTAAATAAAAACGTGTGATTTATGTATTAAAAAGTGCATTCAGTGAATAATTCATAAAGAACAGTGAAATATTGTAGCATAGTGGCCACATCATGGCTTTGTACCGAATCTTTATCTGTGTTTGGTACGCGCGGCCGTCTTTTTTGACATGAATAATTCATTACGTGACATTGGCTAAATGCACAAACCGTGCGAAGCCATAAGAGAAAGAAAGAAGAACTTTTGAAGATTTTTATTTTACTTGAAATTGGCACAAAGTCATAACTAGTGCAACACTCTTAAAAAAAAAAAGAAGCGCCGGAAACCTCAAATTTGGCGGACGTGATTTTTTCTTGGTTTTTAAATTAATTTTTAAAATATTGGATTAGATTAAGTTTTTGTATATATTTTATCTAAATACTAAGTAGTGTAGTTAGTCGTAGCGTTTTCTCCTATTTATTAAATGTTTTAAGTCTTTTTTCGTTATTTAATATGGATCCTCCGGATGATCCCGGAGGGACACTGCCGCCTGAAGTTGGGCATTATATCACGGTGTCAAATAACGACACCAGTGTAGATACTGATGGTTCTGTCAGTACCACCAGTATAAAAAGAAAAAGGGTTTCTACTCGCCCCATTATTTGCAATTTACATTGCAACAAAAAAAGGCGCAAAAGTGGCGGGAAGCGTCACAACGACTGTAGTTGCGGCGAGGTGAAAATGGAGATAAAAACATTATATACGCCATCCAATCCTCCCCTTAGTTCTCAGATTAACTTAAATGAAGCACCACAAAAACCCGTTTCGGTGGCCAGAATATTGTACCTACAATTCTTCAGATGCGGCACCGTTTCTAGTGCATGTGCAAAGGGAGCAAACTGCTTCCAATGATAATACGTTTATAAATCCCATATCATTTGGTAGGTTCTTGAGGAGAAACGCATTTAACGGTATTGTTAATGGAAGTTTGAAAAAAATTGGACGTAATCGGCTCGTGATATCTTTTACAACATTTCAAGATGCCAACTCTTTCATTACCAGCAAGTTGTTGGAAAAGGAAAACTTTAAATCTTTCATCCCGACGTTCTCGGTCAGTCGCATGGGCGTCGTCAGAGGCGTTCCCATGAAGAGGTCTGATGACGAAATTCTTGATAATATCTCTGTCCCAGTTGGTTGTGGGAAAATTCTAAAGCTTAGGAGAATTAAACGGAAAGTAATAACAGATGGTATACCTCAATTGAAAAATACAGAAACAGTAATTTTAATGTTTGATGGACAAATCTTACCTAAGCGGGTGTATATGTGTTACACATCTCTCACTGTGGACTTATATATTTATCCAACTATACAGTGCTACAACTGCTGCAGGTATGGACATGTGCAATGTAGGTCGACACCCAGATGCTTTAAGTGTGGTCAAGGTCACTCTGGGGAGGAATGCACCATCTCCGAGGAAAACTTACATTGTTGCCTTTGTAAGGGTTATCATGAGGCCATCAGCAAAAAATGCTTGGAATATGAGAGGCAAAAGGAGTCAATGGCTAAGTCTTGCATTTCATATGCTGAAGCTTCCAAACTTCATCCTACAATTTCAAAATTATCATATGTTGATGCCTTGATCTCCACACCCACTATTTCTACTAATATAAATGCTCCAGTCCAACATCATTACTCTCCATCAAAAAATAAAACTTCATATAAAAAAACAGTTTTTATTAAACCCAGATCACCACCAACATTTTCTAAAGGTTATGAACAGCGATTCCATCAGGAACTTAGTAGAAGCATGCCTCAACCAAAAGATGGTTGTGCAAAACATTAACACAATCACATCATCTCTCACCGAATTTCGCTGCCACTGCAATGAATACAGTAACTGAATCTTCTAGTATTATTAATGGACAACACAGTCAAGGCAATCCAGTGGAATTGTCGAAGTGCAATAAGTAAAAAATCAGATGTAATATATATTGTAAATAAATTTAAACCTTTAGTATTTGCTCTTCAAGAGACATGGCTTAAACCAGGGTCTTTGTTTAAGGTCCCTGGGTATGCCTGTCCTAAGGAAGACCGCTCAGATGGGTATGGCGGTGTAGCCTTACTCATCAAACATCATCATCCATTTTCACTCTTCTCACTCCCATCTCATAATAATAACTTTTCCATAATTGCAGCAATTGTAGATAATATCTGTTTTGTTTCTGTATCTACTCCTCGGCCTTCTGCTGTAATTTTTAATAAAATTGTAAATATTTTTTCTATACTACCAAAACCATTTATAGTTCTAGGAGATTTTAATTCCCAAAATGAAGTATGGGGAAGTTCATCAACAAATAGCTTTGGTAGTTCTTTGTTAGATATTGTAGATAACCTCAATCTTTGTATTTTAAACACTGGGTCCCCTACTCGACGCACCTTTCCAAATCAGGGTGTAAAGTGTACCCAGCCGGGGTCAACTTTGTATGGAAGCCTTGAGAATACCTACAAGGGCTGAATTTTGGGCGATGTTGCTATATAAATTAATATCTCAATTTATTTGTATGGCAACACTCTTTAATCACGTGACCGATCATGGCGTCCGCTTAAACAATATGGCGTCACCCGATGTAAACACAATTCCATATTTCATCGATTTGCTTGTAATTAAGTGCTATAACAGTTGAGTCGAGCTCTGCTCCTCCGTTTTATGTGTTACAAAGTTCCGCGAATCGTGGTTAGTGTTAGCGCATTGTGAGATAGTGACTCTAACATTACTGTTGTTTTTCGTGAGACATTGACAGCCGGGGTCAACTTTGTATGGAAGCCTTGAGAATACCTACAAGGGCTGAATTTTGGGCGATGTTGCTATATAAATTAATATCTCAATTTATTTGTATGGCAACACTCTTGAATCACGTGACCGATCATGGCGTTCGCTTAAACAATATGGCGTCACCCGATGTAAACACAATTCCATATTTCATCGATTTGCTTGTAATTAGGTGCTATAACAGTTGAGTCGAGCTCTGCTCCTCCGTTTTATGTGTTACAAAGTTCCGCGAATCGTGGTTAGTGTTAGCGCATTGTGAGATAGTGACTCTAACATTACTGTTGTTTTTCGTGAGACATTGACTCTGAACCAATGATCCTGAACCTATTTATTTTGTGGCTGTTGTGACCAGTGTTTGTGAACCTCAGTTCTGCCATGGCAGATGCGATGATGATGATACGAAATTTATAAAATTTATCATGTAATATATAAAATATTGGCTAAACAATACTTTTATTTCCAATCTCTATTCCCAGATAAAATAAAGGGACTAGAATTGAATCTAGCACGTTGATAACGTTTTACAATTTATGATATATTGTTATTTCATATGACCGGCCGCACATTGCATTCTGTATGAATGTAATTTGTATGGACGGCGCCCGTTAGATTTTTTTCTATTACAAAGTTTTATTCTCTATGCTAGATTCATTCTATTTTCCGTTTCTGATACATTCAGATCGGGAGGGTGGTCTCGAGAGGAGGAAAATATCTCGAGGCTGCACTCCTGGTCTGGATGTGTATTATAATGTTAAAACTTAAAATACAATAGTCATCATGAAGTGGTTTAAATTTCCCGCCCTACTACGCCGCCGACATAGTTTACTTGGGCTAAAGTAAGATGGCAGCACTTCCAAACTAAATTCGTTCCTACTTTTTTTGTATGAAGTTGACCTTCTTCTCCGATAGGAGTAATTGTGTTCTGTGGACATTGACTCTGAACCAATGATCCTGAACCTATTTATTTTGTGGCTGTTGTGACCAGTGTCTGTGAACCTCAGTTCTGCCATGGCAGATGCGATGATGATGATACGAAATTTATAAAATTTATCATGTAATATATAAAATATTGGCTAAACAATACTTTTATTTCCAATCTCTATTCCCAGATAAAATAAAGGGACTAGAATTGAATCTAACACGTTGATAACGTTTTACAATATAAGTTATATTGTTATTTCATATGACCGGCCGCACATTGCATTCTGTATGAATGTAATTTGTATGGACGGCGCCCGTTAGATTTTTTTCTATTACAAAGTTTTTTTCTCTATGCTAGATTCATTCTGTTTTCCGTTTCTGATACATTCAGATCGGGAGGGTGGTCTCGAGAGGAGGAAAATATCTTGAGGCTGCACTCCTGGTCTGGATGTGTATTAAAATGTTAAAACTTAAAATACAATAGTCATCATGAAGTGGTTTAAATTTCCCGCCCTACTACGCCGACATAGTTTACTTGGGCTAAAGTAAGATGGCAGCACTTCCAAACTAAATTCGTTCCTACTTTTTTTGTATGAAGTTGACCTTCTTCTCCGATAGGAGTAATTGTGTTCTGTGAGTGTACCTGACTTGTCACCAGTGTTACCAACGCAAATTTTGAGGCGGCCGTGTATCTATGGTAAAAAAGCCGTGTTCCTAAGGAAAAACATCGACTGTCGGCCGTATCATTTGCCAAATTTTTGTGGAGAAAATAAAATGACCCATAAATTAAAGAAGGTTGGCTCATAAGAGCTATTTTTCGGCCATCATACACTCGGAAAAAAAGTTTCGGTCTCCGGCAATTTTTAAATGTATTTGTAAACTTGAACTTAAGTATTTCCTTAGCCAAAAAGACAGTGTTTTGGGTTTTTTATACATTTTAGTGGTTTTTTTAGTTTTCGAAATATTACTGTATTATGAAGCGTTTCATGAGGGAAAATCTCCGTCCACAGACATTTTTTTTTTGGTTCAATTCTTTCCGTTCTTCTGAACGGAAAAGGCAAAGGCATAGTACGCCATACAGCCTAGTCTTCAGTACATATTCTCTTGAGTAAACTTCTATCCTAACTTATCCTAATTAATCCTAACTTATCCTAGCTTATCCTAAACTTATCCTAACTAATCTAACTCCTTTCGTTTCCCGCGTTTGGACGATAAGGAGCGGTCTAGCGTCAAGACATGATGTGGCCACTATGCTACAATATTTCACTGTTCTTTTTGAATTATTCACATAATGCACTTTTTACTACATAAATCACGCGTTTTTATTTAGTAAACGACATTATAAATAATTTTAAAAGTCCAATGAAAAATGAGCGTGACACTCATTTTGACATTCCCGCCAAAACCGACCCCGTCCACAGACATTATAATCTTGGCATCCGGAATATTCGGATACACACTCGAAATATTTGTAAGATAACGATTACGATAAAGTTACAATAAATTAATGAATTACTGTAGAACTTGAAAAAGCCGTAAATTCCACTACGGCCTTAAGGTGAAAGCCGTAGCCCGTAGATTTAGCGATTTTCTGACCTGAAAGCCGTAGCACACGGTAATTGCTGTAGCAATGGCAACACTGCTTGTCACTATGCTCTGATAAATTAGCTTCGCGGTTATGTTGGGAAGTTATGCTTTCCACTTATGGCAGCGATCATTTCCCCATAGTTCTAACATTTCCTTACAACCAAAAATCTTATATTAAAAACCTCCGCGGCTGAAATATAAACTAACGGATGTAAATTGGTATACTTTTAGGGAACATTTGGATAAAACAGTTTCAATTCTTCCGGTAATTAAATGTGGAAATGAACAGTTGTGCGCTGACGCTTTATATGAAGCCATTATAAGAACCGCCGATAAAATTTTCCCATTGAAAACGTCACACAATAACAATAAAATCCCATCACCACCATGGTGGGACTAAGATTGCACAAATGCAATATTCAAAAGAAAGCAATCGGTATTTTAATAGACTAATAACATAATTCTACCGAAGAAAATTTTAATATTCTGTGTGAAGTTATTGCACAGACTAAAAAACTTTAAAAAAAAAAGAAATTTGAAAGCTGGAGATCATTCTGCCTCTCTATTTCACCCAATGTTCAACCATCTGTTGTTTGGCGCAATATCAGAAGGTTCAGTTCTGCGTTTTCAGAATCATCCACCCCATTTCTTCCATCACAGTTAAAACATATTTTTTTAGATAAATTAGCTCCCTCGTTCGTCCCAGAAAATAATACTACCTATTCTATTCCGTACTCATTCTCAGACTCTTCGTGTGAATTTAATAATCAATTTACTCTAGAAGAGCTTGTAGCAATGGTCGCAGTCGCTACAATACAACAATAACACAAAGGATTGCCCAACTATTGACGTCCCTATGATTGATGCCATTCCGCGAAAGGGTGCACATAAATCATACCAGTGTCAGACAAGGATCTTGGAAGACAAAGCGCGTATGTAAGACAAAGAGCGTGGGTCCTGACCGCCTCAGCGAGGGTGTCGCATATTGTCGCACATCTGTTAGTTAACCCATTGTTCGTTGGAGAAAGTTCCGCGGACGACGCGATTCTGTTAACCCATTGTGCGCCGCCGGAGAAAGCGCGCGGACCATATCGAACCGCCTTGCACGTGGACCGAAGGTGCGGGTCCGGTCCACCGGCCAATCAGACGGCACGTTCTCCCACGATCAACAAATCAGCATCAAGAACGCCCGATCAGTCAGCCCCACTCCGGTTTAGAGATAGCTGTATTATTGTTTAGTATTTAAGCTTGTGCATAGCTCGTAAGACATCATATATTATCACACATTATTATCAGACATTTTACATTGTAACATAGTCGCGTCTCTCCTCTTGTAATTAGGTAGTTCATAGCATACATTGTACTCTACACTTACGTGCAATATACAACGTTCAATCTAATCGCGTTTTAATTACACAACACGCCCTACGCGCTAAAGTGGTGACCCCGACGATTAAAACCGACGTGAGACTAACCGGCGCGAGTCTAGCCGTCGTAATACGAACCGACGCGATTACAAGACCGACGTGACTACAAGACCGACGTGACTTCAAGACCGACGTGACGATATTCGTGATTAGCACATTCTAGTGGCTTCCCACAAGCGGGTTTCCCCACTAGGATTTCAAGAGGCTATATTCGCGGTATTGTAACGTTACAACAGCAGCGTTTCTTCAGGATGGCGACCAGCAACGCACCACAGGCAGAAGGGCGAGTCAACACGCCACACTACAAGCACGGCTGTCTGATTTTTGGCCAGCGTATCCCAGGCTATGGTTCACGCACTTCGAAGCAGTAATGGCGCCACAGAAGTCAGGTGATGACGCGCGCTATCAAGCAGCTATCGCACGACTAGGACTGGACGCACTTCAACAAGTAAGTGATATTATCGCCAAACCGCCCACTGAAAACAAGTACGAAACTCTGAAGGCCAGACTCATCAGCGCCTACGAGGAGTCCGAGAACCGGAAGCTGCAAAAGCTGATGGATGAGATGGAACTCGCAGATCAGAAACCCTCACAGCTGTTACGTAAAATGCGGGAACTAGCCGGACAGAAGATACCCGACAGCACACTGCGCATCATGTGGACCAAGTTACTTCCACCTTCAGTACGCGCTGTTCTCACCGTGAGCGACATAACTGACTTAGAAAAGTTGTCGCAAATGGCAGACACCGTCATGGACAGTATCGCACTACCTAACCAGGTCGCGCAGATTACACACACGAGCGGTATGACTGCCCTACATGAACAAATGAGGCAGTTATCTCTGGAGCTAGCTGAACTCAAGAACAGGCAGGAACGCAGGCCAAGATCACACAGACCATATGACAGACGGCGTTCAAGATCGCGCTCAGCAAGCCGGGATAATAGCAATCGCAAGTATTCAGAACAATCACTTAATTGTTATTATCATCGCAAGTTCGGTAAAGAAGCGCGAAAGTGTACGCGTCCGTGCAATTTCGACAGCAACAGTGCCCAGTCGGAAAACTAACGGCTGCGTCAGTTGAGGCGGCAACTGACGCGAACAACACTTCTCACCGCCTATTCATAACTGATAAGAATTCGCGTCTGTCATTTCTTATTGATACCGGCGCAAACGTTTCCGTGATACCGAGAACCAAAGGCGGGAAAGCAAAACAAACCGATTTCTGTTTGTACGCGGCAAACAACACGATTATCCCAACGTACGGAGAGAAAACTTTACAACTGGATCTCAAACTACGACGGCCGTACACCTGGAAATTCATCGTCGCTGCAGTCAGCAAACCAATCATCGGTGCAGACTTCCTGAAGCATCATCAACTTCTTGTCGACATAGCCGGCCGACGTCTCGTCGACAAAGTTACCAATATGACCGTCAGAGCATCTGTCATTCAGTCCGCCGAACCCACAGTTTGAAGTATCGACATGGAACAGCCGTATCACCAGCTCCTCAGTAAGTTTCCTGACATCCTGCGACCGTCATGCACGATGGACACTCCCAAACACAGGGTAGAACACCACATTGAAACCACTGGTCCACCAGTATACAGCAAGTGCAGACCGCTTCCTCCACATCGCTACCTGCCCGTGAAGAAAGAATTCGAGCTCATGATGCAGCAAGGAATTTGCCGACCAAGCAAAAGCCCTTGGGCCAGTCCACTACATGTCGTACCTAAGAAAAACGGCGACTTACGAATCTGCGGTGACTACAGGAGACTCAATGACGTCACTAAACCCGATCGCTACCCAGTCCCACGCCTCAAGGATTTTACATACCTGCTTCACGGCAAGAAAATCTTCTCCACTCTCGATTTAAACCGAGCCTATTCACAATTGCCGATCTTCGAACCCGATATCGAGAAGACAGCGATCACAACACCATTCGGTTTATTCGAATTTCCACGAATGTGCCCAGGTCTCAACAATGCTGGACAGACATTCCAACGATTCATACACCAAGTACTGAACGGGATAGACTACGCGTTCCCATTCATCGATGATGTCATCGTTGCATCTGAAAGTGAAGCAAGCCATATCGCGGATCTGCAGGAAGTTTTACGCCGATTAGACACGTATGGTGTCACTATCAACCCATCTAAGTGTGTCTTTGGCGGCGAAACAGTCAAGTTCCTAGGTTACGAAGTATCAAGCGCGGGAATTAAGCCACTGCAGGACAAGGTCAACGCGATAATAGAATACCCCAAACCGAAAACCATTCAAGACTTACGAAGATTTATGGGGATGATAAATTTCTATAGAGACAGCGTTAGAAATGCGGCCGATATACAAGCATCGTTACACGCCTTTCTTCATAACTCAAAAAAACGAGACAAAACGGAAGTAACGTGGGACGACCAGTCAACAAAAGCCTTCGAATTGTGCAAACAGAGCATAATAGATGCTGCATTATTGTCTTACCCATCCCGTTCGCCCGACGACAAGATCGCTTTGTTTTGCGATGCGTCGGCTACCTGCGCAGGCGCGTCCCTCCAACAATTGCGTAAGAATGAACAATGGGTGCCACTCGGATATTTTTCGAAAAAATTCTCCGACAGACAAAAGAGATATAGCACAAATGATAGGGAGTTACTTTCGATTTTCATGGCGGTAAAACACTTTCGAAAAATCTTTGAAGGCAGAGAACTCATCATTTACACTGACCACAAACCGCTGATTTACGCAATTCGCAAGCCCCCGTCTGATAACGACACACCACGCCGAATCCGCCAATTGCTCTTCATTAGCGAGTTCACTACCGATATCCGACACGTGAGCGGGGCACAAAATATTGTCGCAGATGCACTATCGCGCGTCGAGACAATCGACACGCCATCACCTACCAACTACGACGAGTTATCTCAAGCTCAAGAAAACGACAGTTGTTTACCTGCATTATCTCAACAGACCAACATACAACTCAAGAAAATCATCTTACCTGGTACCAACAAGCCAATATTCTGCGAAACATCAACGTCACATGTTCGTCCATATCTAACAGCTGACTTTCGTCGCATAGCTTTCAACGCCGTGCACAGTCCAAGTCATCCCGGAGTACGAGCTACACGGAAGCTGATGCAAGAACGATTCTTTTGGCCCTCAATGAACACCGACATCGGGGAGTGGACCAAAGCATGCAATTCGTGCCAGCTCTCCAAAATACAGCGACACAATCATAGCGACATCGCAACATTCCCACCGAGCGAACGATTTCAACACATCCACATCGATATCGTTGGTCCGCTACCTACATCAGCATGTGGACACAAATACTTACTCACAATGATCGACCGGTGCACTCGATGGCCTGAAGCTGTACCACTTCAAGAGACAACCGCTGAAACCGTCGCAAGAAAGCTATACGAAGTCTGGATATCCCGTTCCGGTTGTCCAATAAGAATCACAACTGATCAAGGACGACAGTTTGAAAGTCGACTATTCAAAGACTTTTTTTTTTTTTTTTTTTTTTTTTTTTTTTTTTTTTTTTTTTTTTTTTTTTTTTTTTTTTTTTTTTACCACGCTGTGGGAATGCATTTACGCACCATACCCCGAAGGGCGTGTGTGGGACTCGCCCAGCCGAAGCCGGGAATACCCACTAAACCCACAGCGGCACAACGACATCGCCTGAGTGGCGGGGTCATGGGAAAATGGCACAGCCTAACTACCAATCCCCCGCCGGCGATTCCCGCCTAGGGCGGGCCCACAGTGGTCCCTCCACTCCACAGGGAGGGGCCGGGCTGGGTACGTCTTTTTGTGCGAGAAGACGCAGCAGCCAAGGGTTTTTTAGCGAGGTGTCCTTCCTCTTAGCCCCCCTCGTTTGCCCGGAGGCAAACGGGGCCCCCAGCTCCTCTCAATGAGGAGACCGGGTTGCCCGACGGTGACCCGGAGTTCGGGTCACGTCAGCCACCTGGAGTGGTGGCCGACCCGCCGCACATGTGACCGCCCAAGCGGTCCCCACTTCTGGTTTTGGTCCGCGCCGGTAAACCGGTAACCCCCATATCTGGGGGCCGTTGCCCTATCCGCCACCTGGGGACGCGTCCGATGGCAGGCCAGAAACTGCACACGGAGACTATTCAAAGACCTAGCTCAACTACTCGGCGCAGACAAAACCCGTACTACTGCCTACCACCCGCAGAGTAATGGAATCGTCGAGCGTTGGCATAGAACGTTGAAAGCCGCAATCATGGCTAGACTAGAAAACAGCAACAAATGGATCTACGAGTTGCCTACTGTTCTAATGGGTCTAAGAGCCGCTATCCGCTCCGACTCTGACACAAGCGCAGCGCAACTCACCTACGGTCAAGCTATACGCCTACCAGGTGACTTCATATCACCAACACCAGTCACGCCGAAGATGGACCAGGATTATGTCAATCACCTGCACGACATCATCACGAAGCTCACACCCACATACAAATCGCATGCAAACAAGCGATGTATGTTCGTGCACAACGATCTACAAACATGTAGCCACGTGTTTGTACGCGACGACACCGTCCGCAAACCTCTGCAGCATCCATACCAAGGTCCATACCAGATCATCGAACGCAAGGAAAAGTACTTCACAATACAACTACCCGGACGATCAAGCAACATATCGATCGATCGCCTCAAACCTGCGTACACTATCAACACAGAAGATGATTCCAAGCAAACAAACAGCGAGACCAGTCAAGCACCTGCAGTTACCACAGACGAGCAAGCCACAGCCAAGACCCCAGCACCTGCAGCAACCGCAGACGAGCAATCCAGCCTACTCCCAGCCCAGCATACGAGAGAACAACGTACTAGGCCAGGCAGGATCGTTAAGACGCCTGCACGCCACGTATGTTTCGCCGTGAGGGGGAGAGTACTGTAGCAATGGTCGCAGTCGCTACAATACAACAATAACACAAAGGATTGCCCAACTATTGATGTCCCAACGATTGATGTCTTTCCGCGAAAGGGTGCACATAAATCATACCAGTGTCAAACAAGGATCTTGGAAGACAAAGCGTGTATGTAAGACAAAGAGCGTGGGTCCTGACAGCCTCAGCGAGGGTGTCGCACATCTGTTAGTTAACCCATTGTTCGTTGGAGATAACGCCGCGAATAACGCGGTTCTGTTAACCCATTGTGCGCCGCCGGAGAAAGCGCGCGGACCATATCGAACCGCCTTGCACGTGGACCGAAGGCGCGGGCCCGGTCCATCGGCCAATCAGACGGCACGTTCTCCCATGATCAACAAATCAGCATCAAGAACGCCCGAGAGTCAGCCCCACTCCGGTTTAGAGATAGCTGTATTATTGTTTAGTATTTAAGCTTGTGCATAGCTCGTAAGACATCATATATCATATTCATATTATCCCACATTATTATCAGATATTATCAGACATTTTACACTGTAACATAGTCGCGTCTCTCCTCTTGTAATTAGGTAGTTCATAGCATACATTGTACTCTAGACTTACGTGCAATATACAACGTTCAATCTAATCGCGTTTTAATTACACAACACGCCCTACGCGCTAAAAGCTGAAAGGTGTCGTTTGCAACCTCAAAGACTCCGCACCAGGCGCAAATGGAATTCCGTATTCTTTTCTCTCGAACATGAGTGACCTATCTCTCTCATATTACTTAAATCTTGTCAATCAAATTATGCTTACTGGAAATATTCCCATTTCTTGGAAATCGCAAGATATTCTCCCTATTTTGAAACCTAACAAAAGTCCATCTGACAGCTCATCTTACCGACCAATAGCCTTATCATCAGTAATGTTAAAAATCTCGGAACACTTAGTTAAAAATAGGTTAGAATGGTTTATAGAAAGTAAGAATATATTAAGCGAAAGTCAATTTGGTTTTAGGCGAGGTAAAAGTACCCTAGGCAGCTAGGTATTTTTGTCACTGACATTAGATTAGCATTGTCTTCCAATCACTCCATAGTTGCAGCTTTTCTCGATATAACTTCGGCTTATGACAATGTTGTTATATCGACGTTAAAATATAAACTTCTACAGTTAAAAGTACCTATTTTACTTTCAAACTTTATTTTAAATATATTATATGAGAGGTATATAAAACTTACTCTTGAGAATTCTTGTGAAACTAGAATCGTGTGGAAAGGTCTCCCTCAAGGTTGTAAGAGGTTACAATCGTATACCTGGCTGGTAGAGAGCGCGAAACTGAAATGTCAGGTTTGAATGTTTGATTGATATATAAAAGGAAAAAAATGTCACTCTCACTTGTAGGGTCTTATTAGGTTATGGGCCCAGAGAAAAATAGTGTATATGCGTGTGTAAAAACTGATAACTAGTAAGTACACAGCACCGAGATTATGATGTCTACCTCAGGACTACCTTCAATAGAGAGATTAGAAGGAAGCGGCAACTATGACACGTGGCGATTTGACATGGAATGCAATCTTACCCACGAATGCCTGTATAAGTACGTAGAGAGTGCACCAGACCTGAAAGATGCTACTGCGAAACGCGGGGATGACAAAGCACGTACTAAAATATGCCTACTGATAGAAAACTCATGCAAAGTTCATGTGCGTAATGCAAAGACGGCGAAAGAAACATGGGATTCTCTGAAGTCAGCATACCAGGACAAAGGGATAAATAATAGATGCAGACTCTTGTCAAGACTAGTGAGTCTTAAACTTGGAATGTTCGAATCGATCACAAGTTATGTTACTGAGCTCATGAGAACTGCAAATAAACTGCAAGACATCGGAAAAGAAATTGATGATGAGCTATTGGCTGCCATAATGCTACAAGGGCTACCAGATGAATATGCTCCATTGAGATTAGCATTAGAGAGCACAAATACAATACTTACCACAGATTTCGTAAAGACGAAACTACTACAGCTAGATGAGATTCCTAGCACTAGCACGACCGGACCAAGTTCAACACTAACAGCAGCGAAGCCTAAGTTGACGAAAAGCAAGACATCCAAGAGTAAAGGGAAAACTATAAAATGCTTTATATGTGACGGCCCGCATAAGGCGTGTGACTGCCCTCAAAATCCAAGACGAACAAAATCAGTTCATGTTGCAACCGCCTTGTCTACAACATGTCAGCCAAAGCAGGTTGAAGAAGATTGGATCCTGGATTCGGGAGCGTCAGCTCACATGTCAAATAGAATAGATATTATGCGTCAGCGTAACTATTCAAAGGTTGAACAAAAGGTTGAGATATCCTGTGCGAATGGAGGTAAGGCAAGTGCATTACTAACACTAATGACATGGAGTTGTGGCATAGGAGACTTGCACATCTAGGCGTACGTAACCTTTTACTATTGCGTGATAAGATGGCAACTGGGGTGAGTTTTCCGAACTTTAGTAGTTCCAAATTAGACTGTGTAGCATGCATATTAGGAAAACAAACGAGACAACCATTCGTTAAAAATAAAGCTTCGAGAGCCAATCGGATTTTAGGATTGGTGCACACTGATATCTGTGGCCCAATCAAGGATGAATCGATGGCAGGCTTTAAATATTTTATAACGTTTATTGACGATTACTCGCGGAAAACTTTTGTGTATTTTCTCAAGCATAAGAGTGAAGCATTTGAGAAAATAAAGGAGTTCAAAAGTTTGGCTGAAACTCAAACAGGACAGAAGCTGAAGGTGTTGAGATCAGACAATGGTGGAGAGTATGTCAATAAGAAAGTTGATGCATATCTTAGAGAACACGGTATACAACATCAACTCACGATTCCATATACACCGCAACAAAACGGGGTAGCAGAGAGAGCAAATCGAACCATTGCAGAGAAAGCGCGATCAATGCTGCAAGAAGCGGGACTTCCGGCGCGTTACTGGGCAGAAGCAGTGAACACGGCGGTTTATCTAAAGAATAGGAGCCCCACACTAGCAGTGAAAAACCACACGGGTCATGACCCCCCCCCTGGGCTGGGTCCAGGAGTACCTAGCACAGGAGGATTTTATTTAAGTACTTTCAATATTTAATCAATTTATATAATACATACTTTGTTTGCCGGCAAAGGCATTATTCGGGAACGCATTCAACTTTTGAATGCGCTGGGCATTCAAAAGTTGAATTTTGCCGCGCTACCGCCGTCACGGCCGCCAACATTCAAATGTCACATTTCATTTTACTTGCGCGCACTTTGTTTATTAATCAGTTTCTTCATTATGCATTGAACACACACACACACTGTGTGTGTTCAAACTCAATTATTATGGTTGTAATGTTCTTAAAGTACCTCATAGGTAGATAAGTAGGTGCCTACTTACTGATAGAGGGGGATTTATATACGGACGACAGCAGTTCAAGCTATCGGAAACTGTCGAATATTCCCAATCAACTTTGAGCCTTCATAGTTTAGCAATAAGGTTGACGTCTGTACATTCTTCTTCTTCTTCCTGTGCCTCTTCAATCCTGAAGGTTTTTTGAAGGAAGAATTATATTATAATAATTAATTAATAATTTGAAATAGTATGTGTTGCTTAGACTTTTTTGATGTTTGTAAACAAATTGCTCAGATTGCCTCTATCACTAGTGTAGTGATCAGGGACAGGCTGTATCATCCGCAGTAATAACTGTTATGGTCGTGCATGCATTTGGCAACCGTGATATTAGAACAATATGCTCCAACAACCATTCGTTGTAACATATGAGTATTAGGAGGCCAATGTTTAGAAACGGGTATTACGTATGTTAATGGACTTCGAAAAATACTTCTGATCCAACAGTGGCCTTATTCATTCATAATCATCAACCTTTTTATCGTCCCACTGCTGGGCACAGGCCTCCTCTCATACAGAGAAGGATTGAGTATAACCACCACGCTTGCTCAATGCGGCTTGGCGATTTCCGAATTAAAGTCCAGGTTTCCTTAAGTATTTTCCTTCACCTTGTAATCAGTCATTGGTGTCCAATATACTTAAACCCTTGTTCATTACTAGGTCATTACTGTTTTCATCATCATCATCATCAACCTTTTTTTTATTGTCCCACAGCTGGGCACAGGTCTCCTCTCATACAGAGAAGGATTGAGCATAATCACCACGCTTGCTCCATGCGGGTTCACGATTTCAGACTTAAAGTCCAGGAACATTACTGTTTTAACTACATGTTAATCATTATCCATGAGAACCATTGTCCATGAGAACAGTGTCGTCCGCATAACGCAGGTTATTAACGACCTTGTCATTGATTTTCACTCCGGCTTCCAGACCTTCAAGAGCCTTCGACATCACTGCCTCGGAATAGATATTGAAGAGCAACGGAGACACAGCCTTGCAGAGCTCCACGACAGATCTTGATTTCCTCGGTCTCCTCATTTTTAACTTTGATTGTAGCTACTTGGTTCTCGTACAGATTACGGATAATCCTGACGTCCTTGCCATCGAGTTCAATATCTGTTAATAGACCCAGGAGGTGCTGGTGCTTAACCCGGTCGAATGCCTGTTCGTAATCTATATTCACGAATACCGACACCAGAGCGAAATCCGAATTGACTGTTTGTTCGTCACATTTCGGTCTTACCCTGTTCTGTATGATGTTTCTGTTGCTGTAAGAACACTTCGTCTGTACATAGCTACGTTTTTTTTTCGGTGAGGGAAATTGAAGGTCCTAAGCTTCGTAAGTCTAAGGTCTAAGCGTTTTTTTTTTGTTTCCTGGTTGGAAAATCCTCATGCATGTCCGCCGCCCTGGGGTGGGCGACAGGGTCTGTCAGACACCTACTGACTAAAAACCACCCCGGTATTCCATCTCGCACCTACACCGGGGTTGCTAGAACGAACACTGCTTCCGCAACCCCCGATTGGTGCTGGCCCACCACTGTGGGCCTCCTCGGCTGAATGATGTGTACGACTCCCCCATGACGTCTAAGAGTGGCGCGTGTGGAACACTTCGCGCCGCCACCCCGGGTCCTGATGTTTGAGGGGCGACAGATGTCCCCGAGTGTGTCGCCCCTGGACCCGTTTAGGGTGGCTGAAAGAGGGCGTTATCCGCCCTCCGCCGACGCCCGGTGCGCCTGCTGTGGGTCGGGTGAGAGGACGAGATCTCCCTCTCCCTGTCCACAGCCTCTGCGAGACGACTGTTTCGCAGAAGGAAACCACCGCATCCCAGGACTCATCACTGCCGACCATCGACTCGATTACGGCAGTGACAGCTCCCTGCCGGCCGAGATGAAGGCACGGCGCAGCTCCTCCGCGCGTGGCATACTCTGCCAGCGTATGCCGCTCTCGGCAGTTGATGCAGTAGTGCTACCGGGCGTCCAGCTCCATGTTTATGCGACACAGGTACTTTCCGAAGCAACCATGCCCCGAAAGTACCTGTGTAATCCGAAACATCAGGGAGCCCTGCCTTCTCCCGAGCCAGTCCGCCAGTACCGGCCGGATCGCCTCGATGGTGGTGAGGCCTGCGGTAGGGCACGAAAGCCTGTCCCGCCATTCTGCCACCAGGACCTCTCGGAGCTGCGAACGACGCTGCTCGAGCTGACGCCGTGAGCCGGGTGGCGGCGCCCGCCGGAGACCATGAAACCATAGCCTCCGACTTGTTGAGCGCCACCTCCAGGCCTAGGCGACGTATGCGGCCCACCACCTGTGATACCGCAGCCGTCGCCAGCAACGTTGTTTCCCTGTGCGAGCTCTCCCGGGCGGTGACCAGCGTGTCGTCCGCTTAACTCGTCAGATCTCCCCCCAGTCTGAGCTCGCCTCTCAGCACCCAGTGGTACGTCGTCTACGTTACGAAAAATCAAAGCATGGGAAAGAGCTTCAATGATTGAAGAACGTCTAACCGGACTGGCACTTCTCCACGTCCATAAAAACGTACCCATTGAAATAGATGAAGTGATAAAACATTTCGGCAGGAGACGTAAAAGAAAAATTGATTTCGTTATTTAATTAGGTATTTTTATGTTCAGTAGGTAGGTACTTATTAATAAAATACCTTCTTTTTAATTGTATCTATTATTATCAAAGTTTAATTAAAACTTCTTCTGACTTGAAAACGACTATGTGACCCCCCCCTGGCGCCAAAGCTGGATCCGCCCTTGACTGTACCTAGAGTGGTAATACCTACAGTTAGAAGAAGTGGAACAAGAAGCTGAACCCACTGAACGTTGGTTTGACGCTGATCAAACTGATTCTGAAGAGGCACAGTTGGATGTACCAGAAATGGCTGAAGTACACCAGGATCAACAACAGAATGATGGAGATCATACAAATGAAAATCCAATCGGTACTACATCCAAAGAGCAACCGACTGTTGCTGCAATTAAGGAGGAGCTGGATGCACTTCATAAAAATGAAACGTGGACTTTAGTGAAACCTGAGCATACTGATAACATTGTTGATTCAAAATGGCTATTTCGAATCAAAAAGGAGGCGGGGAATAAGATACGCTACAAAGCTCGTCTCGCTTGAGGTTTTAGTCAACGAAGAGGTATCGACAAAGGTTCAGTACTTAGTCCTCTACTTTATGACATTTACACTTATGATCTTGAATCTTCTCTAAATAATAATGTGAAGGTGCTCCAATATGCCGATGATCTTCTATTGTATTACCCTCATACCTCTACTTCAACGGCCTGTAACACATTGACTTTAGGACTTAACCTTTTAAAAGAATGGAGCAATGGTCTTGCTTGAGTTATCTACCGCAAAAAGTACAATCGTACTTTTTTCTAGAATGCGCCTTCCTCCTCCCGTTTCTGTGTATTATGATAATATTCCCATACCTGTAAAATCTTCAGCAAAGTTTTTGGGACTTATTTTAGACAGTAAACTTACTGGAATTCCACACTGTGAGTATATTGCTGCAAGGTGTGAACAAAGATTAAATATATTAAGATGTTTGTCTGGGGTCTGGTGGGGGGCCCATCCATTTTCATTAAAATTAATTTATAATGCAATAGTTAGAAGCGTACTAGATTATGGTACATTTTTACTAGAACCCGGAAATTCTGCCGCTTTTAAAAGATTATCCAGTCAAAGGCTTTACGGATTGTGACTGGAGCTGTGAAATCCAGCCAAATTAATGCCTCACAGGTTGAAACAGTAGATCCTCCTCTGTCTCTCCGACGTCAGTATCTTTCTGACAGATTTTTATTCCGTGCCTTACAATTTACCAATCACTTATTACGTGTAAAACTTGCATCTCTTTTAGATGAAACCAATTTCTCTAAATATTGGTCTCACAAATCTCTTCCTTGTCTTGTAGTTAGCTATAAAAAGTTTATAGCTCTGCAAGCCCCTACATACCAGTCAATAAACTTTCCACTCTTTACCAATTCTTATGAATCATTGGTGTTTACTCCGGATGTTATCTTGAACATAGGCATTAGTAAAAACGATAATTTTGCAAAAGAACTGTTTAACGTTTCTAAAGGCTTGCGTTGGGAGAATTGGCATCATATTTATACAGACGCATCCAAGCACTCTTCTGCAGGGAATGTTGGAGTTTTCCACTCACAATACAACATAGTTCAGAAAGTCATACTCCCACCTGAATCCTCGGTTTTCACTGGGGAATGTTATGACCTTTTTAAGGCCCTTGAGTACATCAAATAATTGAAATTAAAAAAGACAGTTATATTTACAGACGCTCTAAGTGCTTTACAAGCTAATAAAAGGAACCCCTTCAGATCAAAACCAGTTATTCCTATAATTCTATTAATCAGAAGTATTTTATATAAATTGAATTTTGAACTAGGCCTTCAAGTGGAATTGGCTTGGATTCCGGGCTATAGTAACATAACTGGAAATATCAAAGCAGATCTTCTGGCTAACGAGGCGGTGAATTGTGGTGATCTATTTCCCTATATTAACTATAGCCACGACCTGGCCAGTTTGCCTAAGAGTTATCTTTGGGCAGACTGGAGCAGGTTGTGGGCAGACAGCAGTATTACTAAAGGAAGCTATTATGCACGTATCCAATCATGTATTCCTAGAAAACCATGGTTCTCCAAATTCAGCCTAGGTAAAGTTGCTACCAGTTGCCTGATCCGCATGAGGTTGGGTCATAATTGTTCCCAGGTCCACCTTGCACGATTACAGATCGTTGATAGTGCCCTTTGCGAATGTGGTGAGGTGGGTGATTTGAACCACATGTTTTTTTCCTGTCCTCTTCTCAATCAAGATCCTTTTATTTCTAGTCTGTTGTTCTATAAAGTTCCTTTTCCTACCTCCTACCTCTAGTAATATACAAGTATTTAGCATCATTTATCTCCTTTAATAATATACGTATTTAGTAATTTATATCCATATAATATCCACTCCTATCCAATATCCATCCCCGTATCCTAAATTTAATTTAATTTCTACCAAGTTTCCCCGTTTTTGTTAGTGGCATTGCGCAAATAACGACTAGCCAAAGGAGAAAAAAAAAAAAACTAACACAAACCGTGGAGTGAGTGATAATCTGTGTTGTGGTCAGTCAGCAGTGACAGCAGTCGACAGTCGTCACCACAGAGTACATTATATATATAGGGTAGTCGTCACTCGTCAGTCAAGTTACTCAAGCAAGTTATTCTTTAGCCGCGCACATAAAGTCATAGTTGTGGGACGCGATATTTAAATATAAAAAAGTATTTCAAGACAGAAACGCAATATAACATCTCCACCTTTAGTTAACCTATTTCACCTTCTGAAGAACTACTTCTATTATAATGGCAACGTAAGTTTATTTCCCACTTACCATTAATTTTGTAATGTGAGCATGACTTGAGCGTTTTAACCGTATTCAATTATTCACGAGATTTTAATAATGTAACATTTGAAACACATTCTAAATAACTTTTTTACTTTTTAAGGTTTTTTTAGTCGATCGTATCGAATATAACCTTGAACCTATCAGAATTTTGAAGGTTGAGGTTCCCATTTTATCGTAAACCTTACAGTTTTGTCATAAGAAATAAAAGTAACTTAATAATTTAACTGCCTTAAATAAAACTGTGATAAATTGTTCAATTGTCTATGAATAAATAGTACATAGTATCAATGTCATGCATTCATCATCATCATCATCATCAACCTTTTATCATCCCACTGTTGGGCACAGGTCTCCTTTCATATAGAGAAGGATTGAGCGTAATCACCACACTTGCTCAATGGGGGTTGGCGATTTCAGACTTATAAAGTCCAGGTTTCCTCAAGATGTTTTCCTTCACCTTCAGTCACTGGTGTCCATGTCATGCATTAGGCTGTACAAATTATTAATGTGGCATTTATACTTTCTTAAAACACGTCGGTAACTTCTTGATGCTAAGTATGACCACAAGGTTACTTGAAGGTTAACAGACTTACTGTTTGCCTTTCATAAAGTACTGAGTCAAGTATTTCAATCAAGGTACTACTACATTATAAATGTATGTTAGCACAAACTATTAACAATTATGTAAATATTAAATATTTGATACTAAATAGAGGAATTAGTTTCTTATTTGTAATTTATTATTTTGATATCAAAAACTGGTTCTTAAATTTTTTCACATTACTCATGGTTATATCATAAATATTCCAAATTCAAAAATGACTTAATTGAAAAATGATCTGTAATATTTTAAGGAACTGAATTACAAACTAATCTAAATATGGCAGCCCATTTTGTTATTTTTATAGACTAGCTTATCTTTATTAGCTTTTGGTTGTGACTTCATTCATGTACAAGTTCATACTGCAAATATTTGATGCTCCTTTAAGACCTCTCACATGTTATGTTTGGCTAATCCACTTTCTATGCCAGACAGCCAGACATTTTTCCATTTTGAAGCTAATCAAATGCTCTCATCTGGGTATGACATTCAAATAAATGTGTCAATGTCATGTATGATCTATTTTTTTTCAATTAACATTGGCAAAGTAAAAATCATGTTTATGAAGTTTCTTTTACTATATAATATCTTTATTTATTTATTATATTACCACTAAACCTGATCCTATTATCCGTTCTTCCAAAATTCCGTAATCTTTTCCTACACATTTTAATGAATTTATTTGGTTTCCCTACCTTTATACTTGTAGTTGCAAATGCACAAACTGTGTGAGCCAAAATAAAAAAAAAAACTAATTGTCTGCTACAAATAAAAAAAGGTCATAACTTTGCAGCAATGATATTCAAAATTAAGTCACATTTTTATAGTACCATCTGAAGAGATTATTTATTATTCATTTCTGTTTAGCATTCTTTCAGGTATTTATTTTTGCTTGGCCTTTTTGCATGGTGTCATATAAAACTCTGTAAGATTCCTCAGGAGCTAGTGTATTAAATACAAAGATATTATTAATTCACCACATAAAACTCGTAATTTCAGCACATTCAATCAAATAAAACAAATTCATTCACTTTATTTTACTATAGATATTCGAAATTCATTAAAAACTCGATTGTTTACAGGCCTAAGGCTGACATCGCTCTCATTGGGTTAGCAGTAATGGGGCAGAATATAATTCTGAACATGGATAGCAAAGGCTTCATTGTTTGTGCCTTTAATAGAACTGTTGCCAAGGTATAGTACATAAAATACTTGTCATCAATTTTCAATCATTTTTCGATTAGTTCCTGCATTTTAATTTCTCGAAAATGTCCCTATGAGTATATAATAATCAGCTGGGCAGCGAGCAATGGGTAGCTCGCTGCCCAGTAAGACGCCTCACTCACATGAGTTTGAATAAATGTGCTGGCGAAAAAACGGTGCACCGCTTCTAAGTTTTCTGTAGGAATAAGTAGCAGTGCGCTCACGTACTAGAGTCGCAGCAGAGGCGAGGTGCCGTCACCATCAGGTTGGAAAGCGGAGCAGACGCTGTGCTCGGCTGCGACGCGACTCCACCGCCGATTTGAAGCTATTTTTCGGTAGTAGGCGTATTTACAGAGTTAGCCGCTTGCGCCTCGTCTTCACATAAAGACCAGCTTTGACAGTGCCTTGACCATATCTTGTGTTACCAGTTAGCTTTGCGCTTTACGTCCAGGCCCGGCTTGAGAGGAGCTCAAAGAGATTTCAGCAGATTGTGTCGAGGCCCACTATGACCTTTGCCTGCCAGGGCCGCTGGTTTGAAAGAGATTTCATGATCCCAGGCAAAGGCAAGTGCAGAAGCACGGATGGGTTTTAGTCAGAAAAAGTCTGACACGCTTTTTCATTTCTCCCAGAGCGGGAGAGGTCATTTGATGATTTCAGATTTGGAAAAAAGTACGTAGTTAACGTCATGTACCTACAAATTGAAGACAGGCCTCCTGTTCTGGAAAGGGAGTAGTCCATAATCTACTATGTTTGTCCAGTTTGGGTTGGTAGACGTCACACGCCTTCCTAGTTTTGGTTCTAGGACATGGCTCATGACGTGTTCCTTAACGGCTAGCTCTGAGCTGATGAAATTATTTACCCACAACAAAGTGAAGCATCTGCCTAATTTTGCAACCTTGAACTACAACTCGTAAATCAGGGCCATTGCAACTGGGTCACCTCTGCTCACTGGTGCACAAACACCTTATGCAATATATTTCACCTTTGATAGTATCTTTTTGTTGTTTAATTGTAGGTTGATGAATTCCTAAAAAATGAAGCAAAAGGAACAAATATCATTGGGGCAACGTCTTTGGAAGACATGGTAGCAAAACTAAAGAAGCCGAGGAAAGTTATGTTACTTGTTAAAGGTGAGATAGTCAAGGAATAGTTATTGATTTAGTCCTAAGATAAAATGTGACCCAATAGACTGAAATAATTATGTAAAGTTTACGAATAAAAACAATAAATTGTTACATTGCAGCTGGATCAGCTGTTGATGAATTTGTGAGGAAGCTGGTGCCTCTTCTGGACAAAGGTGACATAATCATTGATGGTGGCAACTCGCAGTACATCGACACACAACGTTGGTGCAAAGAACTTGCACCAACTGGAGTACTTTATGTGGGAATGGGTGTAAGTAAGCATAGTGTATAATATTTTTGTTTTAATTACTGTTACTCTGTTAGTAATCTGCTATCATGTATCACTACTCTAGTTATTATTATGAAAACATTACCATGAAAGGTATTTAAGTAACGCAACACAGGGAGGCCCCCAACAAGGTGGGCCCATGACCTGGTGAAGGTCGCAGGAAGCCGATGGATATCGCAGCACAAGAAAGACTGGTCATTGTGGAAATTGTGGTCATTTGGGGGAGGCCTTTATCCAGCAGTGGACATATACATATAGCTTGAAGAAGGTTTAAGTAATATAGACAATTAAATGCATTTATAATGTTTCTTTACAGGTGAGTGGTGGTGAAGACGGTGCCCGTTATGGACCTTCATTAATGCCCGGTGGAAACCCTGCAGCATGGCCTCATATAAAACCTATCTTCCAGGTATGTAGGTACTATAGTGGTAGACTTTGTTGTGGTTTTCAGCTGCACATTTTGATAACTTTTAATAAACTTCAATAGTCATTAGGCTAAAATTTGTCTTTACATGAAGAGAAAAATTAGCATGGTTTAAAAACAAAGAATCTGGTTAGATTTAAAAACAATGAATCTGGTTAGCTGCCATTAAATGGGTAGTCGTGGTGGCCTAGTGGTTAAAACACCAACCTCTCAAGTATAAGTGTGCGAGTTCGATGCCAGGTCAGGCAAGTACCAATGTTTTACTAATTAGTTAGTTACCAATCTTTTCTAAAGTTATATGTACTTTCTAAGTATATCTTGGACACCAATGACTGAAGGTAAAGGAAAACATCTTGAGGAAACCTGGACTTTAAATCTGTAATCGCCAACCCGCATTGAGCCAGCGTGGTGATTACGCTCAATCCTTCTCTGTATGAGAAGAGACCTATGTCCAACAGTGGGACGATACAAAGGTTGATCATGAAGCGGAATAGTTAACGTTTTTCGTGATATCGTTTTTAAGACCAACATGATAATTTCCAACTCCTATTTGAAGTTCTTTATTGGAAGACTAGTTATGAATATTTGACAGTTCTTTATTGGAAGACTAGTTATGAATATGTGACAGTTCTTTATTGGAAGACTAGTTATGAATATTTGACAGTTCTTTATTGGAAGACTAGTTATGAATATTTGACAGTTCTTTATTGGAAGACTAGTTATGAATATTTGACAGTTCTTCAAACAATGGCCCCGATTCCCTTGTTCAAAAACTAAACTAAATTAAAGGTCAGTGCACCTTTTTCTTTCTATTTCATTAAGGTCCATATTCCAGAAGGAAACTCAAGCATTGATCTATGCTTAAACATTACTTAAAACTAGTTTCAACCAATCAAAAGGCTTCAAACGAGATATAAGTAGAGCTTGAGTTTTGAGTGACGTTCTGTAATACGTACCTAAGAAAAGGACAGAACATAATATGTATAAATTGGTGTATATTTGGCCGCCATGTTTACAATCACGTCTAAACTGTCTATGGAAGAGGTTTTGGCGGGAATGTCAAGATGAGTGTCACGCTCATTTTTCATTGGACTTTTAAAATTATTTATAGTGTCGTTTACTAAATAAAAACGCGTGATTTATGTAGTAAAAAGTGCATTCAGTGAATAATTCAAAAAGAACAGTGAAATATTGTAGCATAGTGGCCTCATCATGTCTTTACGCTAAACCGCTCCTTATCGTCCAAACGCGTAAAACGAAAGGAGTTAGTTTAGGTTATGTTATGCTAGGATAAGTTAGGATAAATTAGGATAAGTTAGGATAAATTAGGATAGATATTTAATGAAGAAAAAAAAATTACTGAAGACTTGGCTGTATGGCGTACTATGCCTTTGCCTTTTCCATTTGCCCGAACGGAAAGAAATGAACCAAAAAAAAAATGTCTATGGAATATCTTTCTATAATTGGTCAGGATTAAACTAAAATCTTATCTTCTATCCTTTTCTTAATGAAACAGAAAGCAAAAGTTGCACTTAACTTAAAATTAGTTTAGTTTGTGCACAAGAGAATCAGCGCCAAAAACTGTCAGAACTTAGTTTTAATCCAAAAATGAAAAATCTTAGGTGCGTATTACAGAACGTCACACAAAACTCAAGCCCTACTTAAGTCTCTTTTCAAGCCATTTGATTGGTTGAAACTAGTTTTAAGTAATGCTTAAGCAGATATCAATGCTTGAGTTTCGTAATGGAATACGCACCTTAATCTATTGAAAACGTGTATGAGCTTATCAGTAGTACTAAACATCTTCTTTTTAATTTAAATGAACGTTATCTTTCAAATTTCAAATCAACGAAAACTATCATTATCCAAGAACATTCTCAATTCCGACTCAATGTTTAATTAAAGTTTAATTTAGAAACTTAAATGTAAAAAAGTATTACTATACTTCTTTACATTTAAGCATTGTTGCATTGTTTCATTATTTCAGGCGATATCTGCGAAGGCGAATAACGAGGCATGTTGCGACTGGGTAGGAGAGGACGGCGCGGGCCACTTCGTCAAAATGGTACACAACGGCATTGAATACGGTGACATGCAGCTCATCTGTGAAGCCTACAACCTGATGAAGGATGTACTAGGTATATAATAATAATATTCATTTATTTTTAGATACACGTCCATAAATTACACAAAATGAGATAAATTGAAATTAATAACATTAAAAAAAAACGAATGTCAAAAATATATCAAAATAATCAATAATCACAAAATAGAAATACAATATACAGGGTTCGGCACTCGAAGTGTTACTAATTTCACGTTGCTATAGCAACTAAACTGTTTACAATATGGCGCACATTTTTTCACATTCCTTAGTGTATGGTATTGTTAATAAACCAACAAAAGCGTACTATTTTTCGTCGTTGTTAAAAAATGTTTAGCAGATGGCAGTCAAACGAAACGGTGTCATTGCTTTGTATTTGGCTGGAAAATCGCAGGCAGCCATCGTTAATGAGCTAGGACATTTACATTTGAACAAAATGTTTGTGTATCGGACCATCACGCGTTACAATGATACGGGTTGCATCAAAAAATGCCATGGAGGTGGACATCCAACAACAGCAACATCATCAGCAATGGTTCGAAAGGTAAAGGCTAGAATTGAACGAAATCCACGACAAAGCGCAGTTAAATTGGCGAAAAGTCTTAATGTATCTGCCCGGAGCATAGGGCGCATATTAAAAAATAAACTTCAACTGAAGCCAGTGATTCACTTGCACAAAAGACAATTCGTCTAGAAAGAGCTAAGAACTTAAAGCACTTGCACGTTGATAGCTTGCTTGAAAATTTGGTATTTTCCGATGAAAAAATTTTTACCGTTCAGCAATATGTGAACAAGCAAAATGATCGCGTATGGTTAAAGTGTAAATCAAATGACAATTTAGACCAACGAATTGCCTTGCGAAAGCAAGCACCAGCATCTGTGATGGTTTGGGCGGCGATAACTGCCATGGGACGCTCACCTCTCGTTTTCATTGACCAGGGTGTAAAGATAAACCAGCAGATCTACCGTAAAAAGATTTTAAACGATGCTTTGTTATCTTGGGCACGTAAGCAATTTGGTAGAAATCATTGGACCTTTCAACTAGACTCGGCACCATCTCACAAAACTCGTGAAACCCAAATTTCTTTTACAAGAAAATGTTCCGAACTTCATTTCTTCGCAACAATGGCCACCATATTCCCCGGACTTAAAACCAATGGATTTTTCCATATGGTCAATTCTAAAAGCCAAAGTGTCAACAAAAAAATATGAGACGGTCGACGCCTTAAAGATTGCGCTTCGCCTAGAATGGAACAAAATACCAGCAGACCACATTCGTACAGCGTGTGAAGCCTTCTCGGTCAGACTCGATGCTGTTATCCGCGCTAAAGGTACAATAGCTTCTTTTTTTATTTATTGTATATGTCTTTTTTCGATACTGAAGTTTTTAAATAAATATGCTCATGTTTAACAGAATCACAGCATTTTGAATTGGTAACACTTCGAGGGCCGACCCCTGTATATACCGACGCTTGAAAGGCAATCATATCTAAGCGACAAAATTTCGTAAATTGAGTTATATACACCAAACGACGCAGAAAAATCTGTCGGTTCGAATGGTGTATATAACTCAATTTACGAATTTTTGTCGCTTAGATGGGATTGCCTTTCAAGCACCGATACCTACTGTAAAAAACTTAAGTACCCATTTCCACCCAGGTGTCACAAGTTTTAGAATGAATCCCCATTAATTATAAACACACAGAAATGTGCAGCACAGAAGCGTGGTGGTACTCTTTTTCAAAAAGGGTGACAACACCCTTTTGAAAAAATACAGACCCATCTCACTTCTGAGTCATGTCTATAAGTTGTTTTCGAGAGTCCTCACGAATCCTCTCGCCTGCAGGTTTGACGACTTCCAGCCTCCCGAACAAGCCGGTTTCCGAAAGAGCTTCAGCACAGTAGACCACATAAATACGCTGCGGCAGGTTATACAGAAGACCGAGGAGTATAACCTCCCACTTTGCTTGGCGTTTGTGGACTACGAAAAAGCCTTTGATTCGATCGAGACTGCAGTCTCTCCAGCGGTGCCAAGTAGACTATCGGTATATTGAAGCGCGGAAGGGTTTGTACGAAAACGTCACCATGTCAGTCCTAATACAGGACCAGACCTCGAAACCAATACCTCTGCAGCGTGGTGTCAGACAGGGAGATGTTATCTCCCCGAAACTGTTCACCGCTGCATTGGAGGATGTCTTCAAGGTTCTGGACTGGAAAGGACTGGGCATCAACATTAATGGCGAGTACATGACACACCTTCGGATATCGTAGTCATCGCTGAGACCGCGGAGGACCTGAGTACAATGCTTGAAGACCTCGGTAGAGCCTCCAAGCGAGTCGGTCTTAAAATGAACATAGACAAGACAAAAGTCATGTCTAATGCCCATGTTGTACCGACTCCTATATAGATTGGAGACTCTGTTCTCGAAGTTGTTGACAGTTACGTGTACCTGGGACAAACTATCCAGTTAGGAAGTTCCAACTTCGAGAAAGAGGTCAATCGTCGAATCCAACTCGGCTGGGCTGCTTTCGGGAAGCTACGTAAAATCTTCTCGTCCGAAATACCGCAGTGTCTCAAGACAAAAGTCTTCGATCAGTGTGTGTTGCCAGTGATGACTTATGGAATTGAGACGTGGTCGCTAACAATGGGCCTTATAAGAAGGCTAGAAGTCACTCAAAGGGCAATGGAGAGGGCTATGCATGGGGTTTCGCTGCGCGATCGAATCAGGAATGAGGAGATCCGCAGAAGAACGAGAGTAACTGACATAGCCCGAAGAATTGCAATACTAAAGTGACAGTGGGCTGGAGACATTGCCCGTAGGACCGATGCCCCATGGGGCCGACGGGTTCAATGGCGACCACGCACCGGAAGACGTAGCGTGGGTAGGCCCCCGACAAAGTGGACCGACGACCTGGTGAAGGTCGCGGGAAACCGCTGGATGCGGGAGGCGCAGGACCGGTCGTCGTGGAGAACCTTGGGGGAGTGTCAACAAAGTAAGGGTGGATATTAGCCAAACGCCATGTTTATCTGACTAAGATTGTTTGAATGTATATATGTGAAGTCTTTAAATGAGACTGTTACCTCTGAGTTTGTTTCGTTCTTTCTTCTCGCAGTAGTCGGATAGGGGACGTTCTCCTGCCGCCAATTATTTAGGGTATTGACAATAAAAATCGCGCCAGTTAATTGTGCACCTCGCTCTGTCACGACATCCGGAAAGATGCCGTTTGTAAGAAATGAGAATTATGTTAAAAAAAAATATAAATTTCATTTTTTTTAATGGTAATAAAAGGTCGTTTTGACATTAAAGCGTCATAATACTAGATCATTTTACTCATGACGTTTTGCAATTAAATTGATACATGTGGACTGTAACATATGTTGGTGTAACCAACAACTTCACTAACGCGTCGAAAATGTAAAAAACAAAACCAAATTTAATGAAAAAGTAACTTAACAAAGCAAAAACTCCGCCGAAACAATACTAACAACAGGGGATTTAAACTTTATTTAGACAATAGGCTATTTGACAGTATGAATATTTTTGTGACTATTTGCTTTAAATTCATAAAATGAGGGTTCTTTATGGCATTTACATGAGTTTTAATGGAAATAATAACAATATATCCAAAAATATGTTTGGCATTTTGTTTGCCGCGCCACATATTGTGAAACGATCCGGATTGGCTAATGTCGCGATGACGTCATACGCTCATAAACACTTGTTGTCGTTCTATGTGTTCTCAGGTGTTTTAGCGTTTTTAGAAGATTTTTAAGGATGCATGGAGCGATTTGTGGTATTTTTTTGTTTTCTGATTGACAAGTAACAGATAAACACGAACACCACTGCGGAACCGAAAATCGTTTATAAGTTTGTGACGTCACTTACAAAGTGCGACGCCATTTTGCTGAATAAAGCGTTTCGGCCGCTTATTTGAATTTTGAATTTTTATTTGCATGTTCCTTACGAAATACGTATTTAAAATAAAATAAAAAAAAAATTGTGGTGAACTTCTTAACCGCAACCAAGTAATTCAAGATAGAAATTATAAATCAGTCAAATAGCCTATTATAACAAAGATGCTAACGCTACTCAGCGCTTACGGCGACTGCGGGGCGGGAGATGGGTCGCATTCTAGCGAGGTGCACAGTTAACTCGCACGATTTATAGTTGGGGTTACGAATTATAGTTGGGTAACGGCGCATAAGATACGACATGTTCATGCAGTATATACATGAACACCAACACACACAAACACACATTAACACAAAACTAAATGTCTCATGTGTGGTCACCATTTTCAAAATGGCGGAACATCAATCATGATCTCCTGCTCTTACCCTAATTTATTTGGAGTCAGCAAGATGAGAGCGCAATATGTCTTTTTCTTTCATTTCTCGATGGTAGGCCATAACATCGGCTGCTGGCATAAGTTACCACCCACCAGACAAAGTTTTGCCGCTAAGCGATTCGTCGTGTTCCGGCATGATGTCTGGTAAAGCGGTATCTACGGAAGACGGGCTTGAGCGTTGCGAGTGTTGCGATGTGTGCCGGGTACGGTGCACCAAATGTTGTTGTGTCAATCTCCCTCTGGCGTAGCATCATTGGTCGTGTTGTTCCGTTAAACATTGCATCACCTCACTCAATTGCCTCCTTTCCCTTCCTCAGTTTTTTTGACTGAATTGCATCACTGTTTACCATTAGGCGGGATTGCGGTCAAGCAATTGTTTATAACTATTAAAAAAAAATCATATTCGTGATCATGATTATTAATAGGTATATTTAATGCTTTATGTATTATATTTGAAGGTATGGAGCAAGGCGAGATGGCCGAGGTGTTTGAAGAATGGAATAAAGGCGACTTGGACTCATTCCTAATTGAAATTTCACGAGATATTCTGAAGTTCAAAGACTCTGACGGTTAGTTGTAGTTTTTTTTTCAATTTGGTACATTCAGTAGTAAGACTTAACTTACAGCACAAACAAAAAAATGTGACTTTGTTAAGTACTAAACGTAATACTGTTCAGTTGTTATGTTATGATAAAGTTGTACTTTTCAATTTAGCAATGTTACCATTACACTACTAAATTGAAAAGTACAACTATGCCATGTAATGTCAACTGAAGTGACTGGATAGTACGTTTAGTCTATTAATTAAATCACATGGTTTTTTTAGGACAGCCTCCGTGGCGTAGCGGTAGCGGACGCGGCCGCTGCGCAAGGTGGCTCGGGTTCGATCCCCGCACAGTGCAAGTATTTGTGTGAATGAATATGAATATTTGCAGTAGTCTGGTCGTACCTCGGAAAGCACGTTAAGCCGTTGGTCCCGGTTGCCATACGACCATCTAGTGGCAGTCGTTACGGGTTGTTGGAGCCCTCAAAAGTCCAACAATTGCTCTAACTGCAATGCTTCGATGTCGCCTTCGGGTTGTGGAGGTCAGACGGCAGTCGCTTCACGGAAAATGTCGAAGTTTAGCCATATCAGCAGTTGGACTGGTAAAGCGGACCCCAGACTCCAAAAGCTGAAAAGGCTTTGGATGCGACTGGGATTAACGCTGGGATGATGATGACATGGTTTTTTTTTTGGTTATCTAACTAAACTGGTAAAGTATAGATGGGAATATATTATTATGTTCTCGCTTAAGCAAACTTTTTGGAGGCAAAGGCTTAGCAGGTACCAGTTAATCGATTCTGTAAAAATCTCAGCATGAAGTTGGGTGAAATGAGCTTAAAGTGGCCAGTCATAAGTGTCAATTAGCAATAGTTAGAATGTTACTTCTCCTCTCTCTGTCTAAACTGTCGCGCTGTTAAGTGATTAGTGTTAAGAGGGGACCCTAGTGCCGAGCAAATTGGAAAATAGGTATTTGAATTAACTATTGCCGCCGCGCTGCTTCCAACCTCTCTCGGTAAAGTGCGAAAAGGACAGTTGCAGCTCAGGCTGATTTTACCTACAAAAAAGTTGACTAAAAGACGTTTCGTATTCCTATGTTTTATTAAGAAAGAGATATAAAAATAATTGTATTTTTATATCAAAATTTATAGGAAAAGTATACCTATGCTTCTATTATTTTTTTTGTCTTAAACTCGTCACGTTTTTCTAAGGGGCCATCCATAAAGTACGTCACACGAATTTCATGATTTTTTGAGCCCTCCCCCGTCCTTGTCACAGGTGTTCACATTTCTGAAACCCCCCCTCCCTAGTGTGACGTCACATGTTTTGCAATTTCACATTGAAAAATTATTAAATTAAAACATCGTAAACAAAACAATTTAAACCGTATTGTCCCAAAGATGTTAGAAGTTGGATATATTTTTTAGTTTATAATTAATATTTCAAATTACGCGATTACTACCTCTAGGTATATTAGATTTTGAGATGTGATGTCACGAAACTTACTACCCCACCCACCCCTTGTCACACCATGTCACACTTTGTAGACACCCCCTCCCCCCTTTATGTGTGACGTACTTTATGGATGACCCCTAATAGTCATCTGAACATCGCGCATAAAATTGGTTATTTTTCGCGATTTTGAAGTATCGTATTTCTTTTATTTATTAAGTTTCCGAAAAAATCAAATAATACGCACGTATAATCATGGTGCAAAATTGTAGAAAAAAATTGCTTTAAAAGCATTCATTATCATCATCAACCTTTTTAACTGACTTCAAAAAGGAGGAGGTTACTCAATTCGACCGTATATATGTTTTTTTTTATGTTGCTCGCGGATAACTTCGTCGTTTATGAACCGATTTTGAAAATTCTTATTTTGTTAGAAAGAGGACATTCCCAAGGTGGTACCATGATAAGGACATCAGGGTTTGATGGTGGAAGACCAGAGAAATCAAGGGAAACTTTCAAAAATCGTAAGAGCGACTAGTGCATTCCTTAGTATTTTCATTAAGTATTTTAAAGCACTACAATTTAATAAAGGTCTGGAGTAGATCTGATGATGGAGCCGGGAGACAGTCGAAGGAACTCCTCAACAATTCACAGCAGCTACCTTGTGTTTACGCTTGATTAATTTGTATTGATAAGAACTTTATACCTAGATTGGTTGTGACTGTACTCCTCAATGGTTTACAGTAGCTACTTTGTGTTTGGACTTAATTCATTTATATTGATCATTGGGTTAAAAAAATGGTCTGCAGTAAATCTGATGATGAGGACCATAGTAGTCGAGGGAATTCTTTAAAAAATAAAGTAAATATAATTACGTCGATTCCCAACTATATTTGCGTCAGCTTCCAGTCTGACCGGATGCAACTGAATACATAGTACTTTTCACAACTAAAAAGTGTAAAATAAAAACTTACAAAAAAACAACCGACTTCCAAAAAACAAATTGAAAAATAACTAATTTTTATTGTCCCACTGCGTGGCACAGGTCTCCTCTCATACAGAGAAGGACTACAGGTAGTTGTTCCGGGTCTGGCTGTTTGTGTGTGTGAGAGTTTATATGTTTGTCAACACACCCACGATACAGGAGTAATTCCTATTGTGGGGCGACGTTACGTTATTTAACGTTATGTTAAGTAGTATTAGGTACATTTTATAGCTAAGATTAGTTAATTAACGCACAGATTTAGTTGTTAGGTAAATTATTATTTATTTTAGACAGGAGATTCAGTTTTCGGGCAATCATCATCAACTGGGCACAGGTCTCCTCTCATAAAGAAAAGGAATGAGCGTAATCACCACGCTTGCTTAATGCGGGTTGGCGATTACAGATTTAAAGTCCAGGTTTCCTCAAGATGTTTTCATCAGTCATTATTGTCCAAGATATACTTAGAAAGTGCATATAAATAAAAGCATTATCCAAAAGGAAAACAGCGGAATACGTTTGTATAGAGGAAGCACCACTAGATTTCCCTCTTAAGTGCGACCGTTTACACTTTGATTTTACTAATCACTGGACACTTTTTTTTGTAGTGTGGCACTAGTTATGACTTTGTGCCAATGTCAAGTGAAATAAAAATCTTCAAAAGTTCTTCTTTCTTTCTCTTATGGCTTCGCACGGTTTGTGCATTTAGCCAATGTCACGTAATGAATTATTCATGTCGAAAAAGACGGCCGCGCGAACCGAACACTAGGAGGAAGATGTGGTACAAAGCCATGATGTGGCCACTATGCTACAATATTTCACTGTTCTTTATGAATTATTCACTGAATACACTTTTTATTACATAAATCACGCGTTTTTATTTAGTAAACGACACTATAAATAATTTAAAAGTCCAATGAAAAATGAGCGTGGCACTCATCTTAGCTTCCCGCCAAAAAACTACACTGGACTCTTGCCCACTTGCTACTCAACAGCGTATAAACGAGCCTTATGTTCCACAGTGAGATGTTTACAGAACCACAACACAGTTTACGTTCTCATATATACAAAGTTTTTGGAGCCAAAAGTTAAGCTATGCCGTATAGAGTATAACCGGTATAGAAATGCAGTTCTTTATTATAAAAATAACAGCTTCTTTAAGCCTATAGAGGTCCATGGCTGGACAAAGAAGAAGAAAAGGATAGAAGATAACCATCATCATCTTCATTTCAGCGTTAATCCCAGTCGCATCCGAAGCTTTTACAGCTTTGGAGTCTGGGGTCCGCTTTATCAGTCTGCTGATTTTGGCTAAACTTCAATATTTTCCGTGAAACGACTGCCGTCTGATCTCCACAACCCGAAGGCGACATCGAAGCAAATCTTCTGTCCTTTTCACAATGGAATATAGAAAGAGAAAGATACCTACACTGAACTTAAATTTAATTTATTTTGTAAACAAGGAAATCGGGGCCATTAGACTGCTAATGTTCAATCAAAATTCAACCATATTCGAAAGAATGTATGAATGAAAATAAAACTAATTTTTGCAAATAAAAATTTTACTGATTAAAAGACGACCAGGGGGGCAATCGCGCTAAAATAATTCAACCAAAACGGAATTGGATTACAACCAAATCATAACGTTTGTTATGTTTCGTATCGCGCTAACGTTTTAACCATAACTGGATCGAAATTGGAACGTAACCGTTGTCAAATGAAAAAGTTGAAACAAAGCTAACTCTTTCTGTGCCAAGTCAAACTTACGTCTACACTATTAGATTTACTTATAATTGATTTAGTTTTCATTATTATATGTAATGAAATGTATCACTGTAACCGAAGTTGAAACTTTAGCACGATACGAAATGTGATCGAAACTAAACCATAACTTTAACTGGATTAGATACGAACAAGAGATGAACTTCTACTGATTTATTTAGCATGATTACCCCATTGATATAATATTAAACAGATATGATATGCTCTAACAAATTAACCGAAATAAATGTGACGATTCGACGGCGACGCACACACATGCAAAATTTTTATTCTGTGTACATTTCACACGTTGGTACAGTGTGAGTGAGATGGGGCGCAGTCTAAAGCATAGAGAAGAAAAAGATGGCTAGTGTTTGTCATTTGCGCTGTTAGTGTTTGTCGTTTGTTTTTACAAGTGTATCGAGAGTGACTAAGGCAAGAGATTAGAATTATAATCTCTTGTACGCTTCAAGTTCAATGCGCTAGTGACTTATCTACCTTAGTTTAATATTATATCAATGGATTAATCCCTGTGCGTTAACTCCGGAGAGCGAATGTTTCTTGTTTTGCTTGGCGAGATGTATATACATATGAGATTGTGTTAATGCGTGAATTTTTTTGCCGCGTCGTGTCGCATCGCTCGCGCTTTTAGTTCGTTTTCGGCTCAGCCTTCCTTCTACTTGGCTCCTTAGGGTCGTAGCATAATGTTAAATATGCCTATAACATTCCTCGTGAATATAAAAAATGGCTTCAGAAGATGAAATTATGTAGGTAGGTAGTCAATTATAATAATAATATTGATGTTCTGTCGTATGACGTTTTAAGCTAAGCGCATTCTACAACTACTACGTAAAAAAAAGCAAAAAAAGGCTGTCGTACGACTCACGACAGAAGTGAAAACTGAAATCATGATTTATGTTAAGAAAAAAACAAAAACAAATAGTTATAGCGGTGACGAAATCATTCACAAACATTGACAATCAATCATTTACAATCATTGTGCAATATGTAAAGAGAACCCCGTCCGACCCACAAGGAAGGTTAGGTAAACACATGACCAAATGAAATATGAAATTTTACATAATCGTCATAGTAACAATACTAATGAATTTTGAAATAATCTTTTTTTCCGCGAACTAATTCCAATTTCTGCAAAATTTGGTATTTTTAAAAAAAGTGACAGTACCATTTTTGGCTGTATTATTATGAGCTGTGCGCTGCCCCCCTTCGCCCGCGCATGTATTGCCTACCGCACATTTATTAAGTTACTTCCTTTTGCGAAATAATATTTATTGTTTTAAGGGGATTTTTTTTAAGTTTAGCCCGGCTTTGTAGACATTAATAGAATTAGTTATCGATACCTAACAATACCTCCACGAATCGGACAGGGTTTTCTTTACATATTGTATATACACAGTATAATGTATACTGTGTATATACAATATGTAAAGAAAACCCTGGAGGTATTGTGGAGGCAGACCGTGAGATATACGTACATATGTATGTACGTATATCTCACGGTCTAGCTCACACGAATTCAATGTTTTCCCCCCACCCAACAAAGTCATTAAAGAAGTTTTCACTTCAAAAAACTTCGGCCCTCATGTAGTGTGCGTTGGAAAGTGTATGAAAGTGAAATTGATTTATGCCATGTGATTCGTTGAAACATGTCCGGCTGTTTTCAGCTTTACCATGCATTTCACTACAAGTGTTGAACGTTTATTGTGTTTATTGCAGGTAAATATTTACTACCGAAGATCCGTGACACCGCGGGACAGAAAGGCACAGGCAAATGGACGGGCATTGCGGCATTGGAGTATGGTGTGCCGGTCACGCTAATCGGCGAAGCTGTGTTTGCGCGTTGCCTCTCCGCTCTTAAAGGTAGGAAGAAATCTATATGAATATATAAAGCTGAAGAGTTTGTTTGTTTGAAAGCGCTAATCACAGGAACTATTGGTCCGATTTGAAAAATTCTTTTTGCGTTGTATAGCCCATTAATCCAGGAAGGCTTTGGGCTATGTAACATCACGCTGCGACCAATAGGAGCGGAGCATAACTAAGTCCACGCGAACGAAGTCGCTGGCGGCCGCTAGTGATAAATAAAACCGTTTTATTTTCAGGCTTTGACAGCCCAAAGAGTGTTTATAAAGGAAAATCATAATTTTAACTCCTCACAAAAGTTGTGAACCAACTTCACCAATAACTGAAGGTGAAGGAAAACAACTTGAGGAAACCTGGACTTTATAAGTCTAAAATCGCCAACCCGCATTGAGCAAGCGTAGTGATTACACTCAATCCTTCTCTGTATGAGAGGAGACCTGTGCCCAGCAGTGGGACGATAAAAAAGGTTGATGATGACAAAAGTTGTCTGTAAAAGATCGCCTATTGTGTCACCCCTTTGCAAAATATTTATATTATGTTCTGTAAATATAAAATTTAGCTGGATCAAGGGCATGATTCAAAAAGCAGTACTTCTTGACATGGCTCACCGCTCGCATTGTTAGGAGGTTCCTCTCTGGAGCCCTGACCATCGGTATCATGGACCCAATTCTCGATACCGGTGGGATACTACTTTTTTATATTTTTAAATGGGTTTTATATTGAAATATTAAAAAATGTAAATTCATAATATGTAAATGTGGTGAGATAAAGGAAATAATACATTTTATTGTCAGACTATGACCCATAGAGATAGCATATAAATTAGCAAGAATATTATATAAAAAAGATGCATCCAAAAATAAATAGAAAAATAAAAATTATAGAAGAAATTTACTACAAAAATACAATAAAAATAAGTACTCAATCACGAACCGAGAATAAAAATTATACATTTTTATTTTTGATTGTCAAAGAAATATGATTAATAATTACATAATGTAAAAAGTTTTAAAATAATAATAAGTACAAGTCAGAAAAATAAACTAGAAATGGAAGTAATTAGAGGGTATCAAAAAATTCATCTGCATAGTTGTCAACAGGAAACGTGCCCAAAAGGCTGGCAACATTGCCACGTTGTATGGCGATGCTGATTCTTTGGCCAAAAAATAGCTCAGCCCTCTGATCACGTGAATTTTGTATTATGTTTGTATATATAATGTAGAAACTGTAAAATTTACAAGTCATCCATTTTATTGTAATAATTATGTATGTACACGTACATACATAATTATTACAATAAAATCTCAGTGGCGTAGCGGTAGCGGACGCGGCCGCTGCGCAAGGTGGCGCGGGTTCGATCGGGTGCAAATATTTGTGTGCATGAATATGAATATTTGCACTGGTCTGGTCGTGCCTCGGAAAGCACGTTAAGCCTTTGGTCCCGGTTGCCATACGAACATCTAGTGGCAGTCGTTAAAGGGTTGTTGGAGCCCTCAAAAAGTCCAACAATTGGTCAACTGCAAAGCTTTGATGTTGCCTTCGGGTTGTGGAGCTCAGACGGCAGTCGTTTCACGGAAAATGTCGAAGTTTAGCCATATCAGCAGTTAGACTGGTAAAAGCGGACCTCAGACTCTAAAGCTGAAAAAGCTTTGGATGCGACTGGGATAAACGCTGAGATGATGATAATGAATTATGTTTGTACGTAAAACATTTGCACGCCATGAGAAATGGCAGTTATGTCGTGAGCCACTCTTAGGTCGGTATTACAGAAGCTCACTCAACACTCAACCATTACTTTTAACCTCGTTTCAAGCTATTTGATTGGTTGAAACTAGTTTTAATGTTTAAACAGAGATCAATGCTTGAGTTTCCTTCTGTAATACGGACCTTACTCAAGATCCTACATGCATAGGCTTTTAATTCTGTATGTATCCACATCTTTGCGCAAATGAAGTTTCATACTCTTATTTTTAACGATTGATTTTTAAACTTTCACAATGTTTATCTGCAGATGAGCGCGTTCAGGCGAGCAAGGTGTTGCCAGGTTCCTCTACAAAGTTTACTGGTGATAAGAAGCAGTTCCTTGAACATTTGCGCAAAGCGCTGTATGCTAGCAAGCTGATTTCGTATGCGCAAGGGTTCATGCTCCTCCGTGAGGCTGCCAAGGTATGTTTAAACTTTATTGGTATTGAAAACGTGGTGAATGTTCTTCTCCTGTTCCCTTCACCTGACTTGGCAAACGTTGTTCTGCCATTTGTAAAGAAAAAAACATATGTTGGCCTATTCTCAGATCTGCACCCTAATTGTGTAATACTTTTAACGTCTCTTTGATTCATATTGCAAATCCATTGCTCCATATGTTGGGAAAAGGTGTCTGCTCAACGATGTAAATAACGTGATGGATTTTGTTGAACTTTTAAAACGAAACCCATTGCTACTGATATTGTATTTATTTATTTACTAGCTTTCCGCCCGCGGCTTCGCCCGCGTGGAGTTCGGTTATATCGCGCTTTATAGATTTCCCTCGGGAACATAAAATTTTTCCGGGATAAAAGTTAGTCTATGTTCTTTCTCAGGATCTAAAGATTGTCTGTGCCAAATTTCAACAAAATCGGTTCAGAGGTTTAAGCGGGAAAGCGTAACAGACAGACAGACAGAGTTACTTTCGCATTTATAATATTAGTATGGATTTGAACTTCTAACAGAGAAAATACCTTAAATGCTAGAACATATAAATAACAGGATATGACCTCGTGCTTCTCCACTTATAAGAAGTCACAGCATGCAAATATAATATAACAGCATGAATACAAATTGTTAACAATAAATAAATTGAGAAGAAAGTGAAACAATCAAATAAAATTACAATAGACAATGGGGTTACAATAATACAAAATTATATTAAATTAAAATTAATTGTTTGACAATGAATACATTAAAAATGTATAGGAGTTCATACAGATCTGTATTACTCAATTAGCCTGCATATTTTGACACAAAATTATTTATTTATTTTATTTTTAAGATAACTGAGATCCACTGTGTTAGTAACAATAATCTTAACCTATGTTAGTAACTAATACCTAATAATACAATAATAATACAAAATTACACACAAACAGCACACTCCACCCCCGCTCAGTATGCTCACTGGTCCCGCAACACATGGAGTTCAGTGAACCTACTGATCAGAACGGTGTCAGTTCTGTCGCCATTCATCCTCAGAACGCTATCCGGGCTCCCCCGTACTCGTCGCACCACCGACGCAACTTTTTTCTTTTGTATTGGGTGTAAGCAAAAATTAACCAGAAATAGATAATAAAACAATTTCATACTGTAGCTGTTTCAACACCATACCTTATTGGATGAATATCAGCTTGATGACAGACCATTCACTTTCAGAAAAAAATAATGATGCCAAGAATAAGAAGTTATGAGCTACGAGATTATAAATGTGGTATAATTACTCATTTTGGTATTATATCAAGTTTTTGTACTTTCATATTGTATTTTTCTATTAAGAATGTTAAGTATAGATTTAGAAGAGCTGACCTAGAGAATAGGGTAGTTGAATAAAAAAATTAGTCCGTCAGTCAGATTTCCAAAAAAAAAAACTAGACACGTGTTTTATCTTTTTTCATATAAACAAAAAATTAAGACGATACAGTGCGTTGAAAACTCGTGTGACGTCACTCCTTGGTACACTTTTTAGCAACGGGTGACGTCACCAGCCCCCACTCCTGATCTTTGATGCCTTTTATATATTTGTCAATTTTTATTGATTTGATAAAACAAAATATACGTATCCAATATTTTTCTATAATCTGAATGACGGACTAAATATATAAATTTTTTTTTTACCTAGGAAACATCTTTATTCGTTAATATCTTAATAAATGCCATTTTACAACACATTTACAAATACAAACAAACAAGTAGCTGTAGTTGCTTACATTGCATTTTACAGATATTGGCCCCGATCCCCTTGTTCACATCATCATCATCATCATCAACCCTTTTATCGTCCCACTGCTGGGCACAGGTCTCCTCTCATACAGAGAAGGATTGAGCGTAATCACCACGCTTGCTCAATGCGGGTTGGCGATTTCAGACCCAAAGTCCAGGTTTCCTCAAGATGTTTTTCTTTTTTACATACTAAACTAAATTTAACTGCTTCTTTTTCTATCTATTATGTACATTAAGAAAAGGACAGAAAATAAAATGTCAGTTTAGACCTGTCAAATTAGTGCGCCCCTGACGTAAATTGACGTATTTTTGATCGCCATGTTTATAATCGCTTCTAAACCGTCTATGGAGTGGAGGTTTGGCGGGAATGTCAAGATGAGTGTCACGCTCATTTTTCATTGGACTTTTAAAATTATTTATAGTGTCGTTTACTAAATAAAAACGCGTTATTTATGTAGTAAAAAGTGCATTAAGTGAATAATTCAAAAAGAACAGTGAAATATTGTAGCATAGTGGCCACATCATGTCTTGACGCTAAACCGCTCCTTATCGTCCAAACGCGGGAAACGAAAGGAGTTAGATTAGTTAGGATAAGTTTAGGATAAGCTAGGATAAGTTAGGATTAATTAGGATAAGTTAGGATAGAAGTTTACTCAAGAGAATATTTACTGAAGACTAGGCTGTATGGCGTACTATGCCTTTGCCATTTCCGTTCAGAAGAACGGAAGGAATTGAACCAAAAAAAATGTCTATGGAGTATCTTAATTTGACAGGATTAAACTAAGATGTTATCTTCTATCCTTTTCTTAATGAAATAAAAATAAAAAGATGCACTTAATTTAAAATTATTTTTGTTGGTGAACAAGAGAATCGACGCCAATGCCCTCCTCCTCCTCCCCCCTCCCCCAAAGCTCCTGATGAGATTTTCCAACGAAAAACGTACATGACATGATTCTGTCCCTTATGTAAACTTATTAAGGAATGATTTTCTATAAACCTGTCCTTAGTGTTCATTTAGTTATTTATAGAATCTCCATGCCTTTAGATTTAGGTAGGTGAAAACGTACTATAAGGGAGTACCTTACTGGAAAAGATTTTTAAGTTAGAATAATGTAGTTTTGAACTATTTTCCTAGGTCCGTATTCCAGAAGGAAACTCAAGCATTGATCTCTGTTTATGTATTACTTAAAACTAGTTTCGACCAATCAAATGGCTTGAAACGAGACTTAAGTAGAGCTTGAGTTTTGAGTGACGTTCTGTAATACGGACCAAACTGTATTTTCTAATTTTAAGTTGAATGTTTTAAATTTTTGTTTTGCATGCATAAATGGTAAAACATGGCTGAACCTGCCATTAAAAATATACATTTATTTTTTGTCATCGTTACTTACCCATGTTTGCAAAATAAAATTATCTTTATCTTGTAGTACTGTAGGTAGTCAATTAACGAATTAAAATTTTTTATTAATTGGATTCTCTTTGCGTTTCAGGTGAACAAGTGGAACCTGAACTACGGCAGCATTGCTCTGATGTGGCGCGGTGGATGCATCATCAGGAGCGCGTTCCTTGGTAATATCAAGGTGAGAATCTGTGAGCTTTGCTTCATTGTGAGAGAAAGATGGGGCTATACTGGACGAATATCTTTATCCTTTTTTCACAACGGAACATTGGCGTTTTCCGCATGTCATGGTATAGCGCCTTGAATTTATTCTCTGTATCAAATTTAGTCAAGCTACTCATAATCTCTGTGTTCGTTAAATGGAGTCGCGGCAAAATTGAATACTAAAGAGTATACTCATTGATAAAATATTAAACTAAGGTAGATATGTCATTAGCGCACTGAAAATGAAGCGTACAAAAGGAAGGAAAGTCCTGCATCTCGCCTTAGTCACTCTCGATACAATCGTAAAAACAAACGACAAACACTAACAGCGCAAACGACAAATACTAGCCATCTTTTTCTTCTCTATGCTTTAGATTGCGCCCCATCTCACTCACACTGTACCAATGTATGCCGAATAAAAATATGCATGTGTGCTGCTGCTGTGTTCGGCACATTTTTTTTGGTCAGTTTGTTAGAATATATCGTATCTGTTTAATATTTTATCAATGAGTATACTCCTAAAGCGGGAAGATATGCCACAAAACAGACTAAGTATACACCTTTGACAGCCTCTGTTGCGTAGCGGTAGCGAACGCGGCCGTTGCGCAAGGAGGCGCGGGTTCGATCCCCGCACAGTGCAAATATTTACATGCACGAATATGAATATATGCACTGGTCTGGTCGTGCCTCGGAAAGCACGTTAAGCCGTTGGTCCCGGTTGCCATACGAACATCTAGTGGCAGTCGTTACGGGTTGTTGGAGCCCTCAAAGTCTAACTGCAATACTTCGATATCGCCTTCGGATTGTGAGGTCAGACGGCAGTCGCTTCACGGAAAATGTCGAAGTTTAGCCAAAGTCCAAAGAACCCCAGACTCCAAAGCTGAAAAAAAAAAAGCTGCGGATGCGACTGAGATTAACGCTGAGATGATGATGAGACTACGGTCCGTATTCCAGAAGGAAACTCAAGCATTGATCTCTGCTTAAGCATTACCTAAAACTGGTTTCAGACAATGGCTCGAAAAGAGAATTTTTTTTTTTTACATATTATAAGCCAGCTTGACCGCAATCCTGCCTGATGGTAAGCAGTGACGCAATCGTTGATGGTAAAGCGCACTAGTTTATTAAGAGCCTATTCACTCTAGCCTTAAAGACACTCAAATTGTAGTCCGACGGAAACACCGCCGCTGGCAAATTGTTCCAGTCCCTCGATGTACGTGGTATAAAGGAGGAGGCGAAACGCTTCGACTTAAGTAGAGCTTCAGTTTTGAGTGACGTTCTGTACACGAACGACACCCGAAACATGTCTTCAGTGTTTTTAAGTAGGGTGCGATGACCTGTCTCCAGCGCGTACTGTGATCTCAGCTGTGTTGCGCGCTAACCACACTGCAACAATTTATAAATGTATTTGGGAAAAAAATGGTGTAAACATGATTGGAATGGATTCAGTTGCTTATTCTGAACAAGCTACATATATTCAGGTTTCGGATAAAGAGAAACTAACGTTGTAGTTAAACAGAATGGATTCAAACTACATCTATACTAATATATAAAGCTGAAGAGTTTGTTTGTAAGTTTGTTGGTTTGTTCGCGCTAATCTCGGGAACTACTGGTCCGATTTGGAAAATTCTTTTTGCGTTGGATAGTCCATTAATCCAGGAAGGCTTTAGGCTATATAACATCACGCTGTGACCAATAGGAGCGGAGCATAACTAACTCCACGCGAACGAAGTCGCTGGCGGCAGCTAGTTAAGTTAAGTCTTCGTTTGTAGAGTCCTTTCTATTTAACTCTGTCCATTTCTCAAGAGGTTTTGTATCATGTCCAGCTAATTCTTTAAAGACCCGAGTTTCAATTACAAAATCAATATTATTTGTGTAATGAATTCAAATTCAAGTTTATACTGTTTATTTTAGAATAAGTTTTCACTGGAAACACCAACTTTAATGGGTGTCTGAACGACATTGACAGTAAAAGTTGGTGGAATTGTTAGAAAGGAAGAAGGGGAAAAAGTATTTATTGTCACTTTGTAACTCGTATAGGAAGATCATAAAACTGAGCTAAATTAAACACAAATATAAAAATAAATTATGTAAGAAAAGTAACAAAATATCTGAAAGTTCTATACATCCATACTAATATTATAAATGTGAAAGTAACTCTGTCTGTCTGTCTGTTACGCTTTCCCGCTTAAACCTCTCAATCGATTTTGATGAAATTTGGCACAGACAATCTTTAGACCCTGAGGAAGGACATAGGCTACCTTTTATCCTGGAAAAATTTGATATTCCTGAGGGAAATCTAAAAAGCGCGATATAACCGAACTCCACGCGGGCGAAGCCGCGGGCGGAAAGCTAGTAGGCCATAAGGCCCTATCTCAGCATAATACTTCGACATTTAAAAAAGTAAGTAAATTGAATTTGGAGTGATGTCATGAGCCATCAGAACTAGAGAGAAACTATTAATAATAATAATAATAATAAAGCCTTGTTTATTCCTTAGAATCAAAAAATTTTTTACATATGATTAAACTTACACTTAAGGTATTCGGTTACATTATACATTTTTCTAATACTTAAAAACTATTAAATGATACTTATTTTGCATGCACTTAACACTTATGTTACTAAGGACCTCTCTACTGAGTGAAGGCCTCCTCCATTTTTCTCCATTTTACTCTATCTTTTGCCTTTTCCATCCAGTTTCTCCCCGCTGTTTTCAGAATTTCATCGACCCATCTCTCCATTGGTCTTCCTCTACTTCTCTTACCTGATGGTCCTTTCCATAATGTTATCTTGTTTGTCCATCTTTCACCATCCATGCGAGCAACATGGCCGGCCCACTGCCATTTTAGCTTCGTGCAGTGTTGTAAAGCATCAATTACTTTTGTAGTATTTCTAATATCCGTATTTCTTCTTTTATGTTTAAGTTTTATTTTCAGAGTGCTCCGTTCCATGGCTCTTTGGGTTGTTAATATTTTGTTACAGGTAAATTTGTTGAATATCCATGTTTGTGATGCGTAAGAGAGAGTAGGTAGAATACAAGAATCTAGGACTTTTTTCTTTAGTCTCATTGGTATATTTGACTTGAGAACTTCTTTAAGACTCCAGAATTTGTTCCAAGCCATGTTTACTCGCCTGTTTAGTTCATTTCTGTGCCTAGTCTTTTTAAATGATATTTGTTTGCCCAGATATATATATTCTTGAACATATTCTATTGGAGAATTGTCAACAATAATAGGGATAATTCTACTATTTGTCATTATTTTAGTTTTAGTAGTGTTTAGTTCTAAACCGATTTCAAGGCTGTCATTTTTTATATCTTCTATCATAGATTTTAGTTGTGATGCACTTTCCGCAAACAGAACTATATCATCTGCGAACCTGAGGTTGCTCAAGTATTTTTACCCGGGACTAACTCTTAATTAATTGTCTATGTCCAATCATAGTCTAAAGGAAAAAAAAAAATGAAAATCAATGGTATCTTGGTCACGCGTCAAGAGGCAAACGTGGCAAACTTATCTGTACACAGATAAGTTTGCCACGTTTTATTTGATGGCTACTCACGCAGTGTCCACGCAGTCTACGCAGTCAAAGATCACACCTACTTTTTCCCACTGGCTTGATCCCACTTACAACATGTTGCCAGGGGCGTGCACAGACATTTCGAGTGGGGTATGCATATTCACTACCGAAATGTGTGCTTATACAAACTTATTTTTGCTCACGAATCCTGAATATAGTTTGTTCAGAATAAGCAACTGAATCGATTCCAATCATTTTTACACTATGTATGTTATATTTTTTCCCAAATACATTTAGCCATTGTTGCATCATGGCAACAGCTGACGGAGGTCAACGCCCCGCGTGCCCACCTGATCGGTGGATTGGATTGCATATTTTTCCTTTAATAAGCGAATCGCCGTGACCACGGAACGCAAAATTTTGTTTACCTAAAAAGCAGACGATATCGATTAACCTTTTGAAAATGTTTATTTTAAATGTCTATTCAAACTAGACTCTATTCTACCAAAAATTTAGTACTTTAGACAAGAATCTAAATGTTTTTCCGACGAATCGTATTTAGAGGAGGCTTTGTGAAATTAAATCTGAATATCCATAACCCCAAAACATTTTATTAACATGTTTTGAAAATAATATACACGGAAAACAAAATAATTTGTGTGTATACCCCCTGCTAACCAGTTATAATTATCATAATACTTTTTATTAAAACAAGGTGTGACATTACCTTTCTTTTGAGATAAGTTCAAGTCGCGAACACAACGCCCTTTTACAACTATTTTATATTTTTGCTCAAAACTTAATGTTGAAAAAGACACTATTTTTAGTTTACCTAAACACACATCACCATAAGAGAGCAGAGCTCACAAGAATAATTTTCTATATTTTAGAAAGAAATACTTATCTAAAGTAAATAAACGAATTCAATTCAGTTTGCACTCAAAACGACACCCAAACATCAATATTCAATATGGCCACAAAAAAGATTACGTAATTTATTATTGTGAGTCTGGTAAAATAAAAACGTATCTTAACGAAAAACAATTAAGTACGCAATTTGTCAGCTTTTTGAATTGGCCGGATTATAATAAGCACTGCCTAAATCGGTTCATTTTCTCAATGAAATTGCACAGTCGCACACGAGAAGCTTACGCACACATTCAAACAATTTCATTCAAAATACGACCACACACGCTAACCAGGGAGGCATTTTTAGTTCGTGCTTACGTCGCTCTTTCTCCGTAGCGCTAGAGTGTCGTGTATAGATGTTATGCATAATATGTGTTAGCTAGTTCGCGCTAGCCCCAAAAGATGGCAGTGTTTTAGACTGTAGTGTTTTTTAAATAAAATTTTACTGTACTACAAAAATTATATTTTAATACGATTCGGGTGTTACGAATTAGAAAATTATCAGGGTATGCAGTGCTTATATGCCTCTATGGAGCGCACGCGCCTGCATGTTGCTAAGCCGTAGCACACTGAAGGTAGAGGACCAAGCGTAAAAATTAATATTTATAATAAAAAAAAGCCTAACCGAAGCCACTTTACTGATAATAGAAACAAATCCACTAATGAATAGCAGTAGCATCAATAATAGGCTATTTGACAGATTTATAATTTCCATCTTGAATTACTTGGTTGCGGTTAAGAAGTTCACAGAAAGTATTTTTTTAAATTTTAAATACGTATTTCATAAGAAACATGCAAATAAATATTCAAAATTCAAATAAGCCGCCGAAACGCTTTATTCAGCAATATGGCGTCAAGCCTTGTAAGTGACGTAACAAGACGATATAAACGATTTTCAGTTCCGCAGTGATGTTTGTATTTATCTGTTATTTGTTGTTGTTTATCTAATTAAATGGTTTACAAGTGGTGTGCTGTACCGGGTTGTACAAATACATCGATAAAACACCTGAGAACACATAGAACAACAACAGGTTCTGATGCGCGTATGACGTCATGGTGCGTAGCCATTCAGCCCCCTAATCGGCCAACACATTTTTGTCAACTGATTGCGACTAGTTGGGATCGTTTAGACCGAATGGACCAATGGGCGGTCCAAACGATCCCAACTGATGCCAACTAGTCGCAATCGTTTGACAAAAATGTGTTCGCCGATTAGGGGGCCGGATCGTTTCACAATATGTGGCGCGAGATACAAAAAGTAGAACATATTTTGTGTTTTTGGATATATTAATTGTTATTATTTTATGCATTTAAAGCAAATAATCACAGAAATATTCATACTGTCAAATAGCCTATTGATTCATCAATAATGACAGTAAATTATTATTACATTATCTACAAAGTATTATAAAAAGTTGCTTTGTACTCACCGAGTACAAAGTAATTTATGGAGGGTAACGATGTTATCAGCCACGTCGATAACGTGACCACTTGACATTCAATCTCAATGTCGTGCAAATTATTACATAATTGTGTCCAAGAATAATTTAAGACTGATTAAAAACTAGTCATGACCAATGTGAGTGACAGTTTATTGTTATCTCTTAAACTGTCAGTGATCAATGTTAATAGGTCGGGTCATATCAAAATGCATAACAGATGGAAGAAGACGCTTAAGAGGGAACTCTAGTGGTGCTTTCTCTATACAAACTTATTCCGCTGTTTTCTTCATGAATAATGCTTTTTGAGAAATTATTTTTTTTCTACAATTAATAAAAAAAAAAAAATATTATAATTATTAATATAATTACACTGATTATACGTGCCCCTATCATTTGATTTTTCCGTAACTTAATTAATAAAAGAACCGTGATACTTCAAATTCGCTAAAAATAACCCATTTTTATCGTGATGTTCAGGTGACTATTAGACAAACGTGATAAGTTTTTGACAAAAAACGAAAATAATAGAAGCATAGGTATACTTTTCCTCTAAATTCTGATATAAACATAATTGAGATCTGTCGTGTTTTGAAAAAGAAAACATCGGAATACGAAACGTCTTTTGGTCAACGTTTTTGTAGGTAAAATCAGCCTGAGCTGCAACTGTCCTTTTCGCACTTTACCGGGAGAGGTTGGAAGCAGCGCGACGGCAATAGTTTCTTCAAATACCTAATTCCTCGGCACTAGAGTCCCCTCTTAATAAAGCAGAGTTTCTTGATGTTCCTGTCTTTATGATATTCTCTCTCTCCTTCCCCTTCGTATTTCATCCAAATATAATTCTGTAAAAGATCGCGTTTAGCACTAAGATCGCCCATTTTGTCACCCTTTGTAAGATCTTTATATTTATGTTCTATTATCTATATGGTCTATATAATAATGTAATTGTCAATACATTTTTTTTTAAATCATAGATTAGCGCTTGACCGGAATCCCGCCTGATGATAAGCAGTGATGCAGCCATTGCAGGAAAAGCGCGCTAGTTTATTTAGAGTCTATTCACTCTAGCTTTGAAGTCACTTAAATTGTATTCAGGCGGAATCGCCGGAAACACCAGAACGCAATATAAAAGGCGACGCGTAACGTTTCGTCCGGATTGTATGTCAACAACGTAAGGGTAAGACGTACAATGGGTCGTTCGTTGATGGAACGGAGATGGGGGAATTAAGTCATGTAATTCCCTCGCACACTCTCCAAAATGCATTCTATATGACACTGACTGGCTGGCTTCTCTTTGCCTGTGTTCCATTGCATTGTGCTTTTTTTTTTTTTTTACGAAATCATTGTTATTAGTTTTGCTATTTAATAGAATGCACTTAGAAACCGTAGAATGCACCTCCACACCATAAGCAAAATATTTTATATAAACCACACTTTTCTAGCAATTTTTGAAATCCTGCTTTGATATAATAATTATGGTCTTTTCAGACATCGCAATAAGTTACAGCTGCAATGCTTATTTCATTTAGGGCTGATTGTTCCAACAGCAGATATATGAGAAATAGTATTGAATTTTTGACAGTTCTTCCATACAAATACTTTCATATGAGAAATATGTAGCGGTACCCACAACGCCATACGCGAACAACGCCTCATCAGTATGAGAGAAGAATAGGGATGAAGAATGAGAGGCACGAACTTCACGACGTCAACCGGTGTGCAAGTTTTTTGGCGATGAAAAAATCCGTCCTAAAACGTCATTCATCTCGAAATTATCTAACAATTGTGAAAATAATTGACTATAAACACTACTTTCTAGTATTTTAAAATAGTTATTTTTGAGGGCAGCAGACCATAAGAACCAATAAATAATGTTTGTAAATAAGAAGTAGCTTACTGAAATTAATTAGATGCTGTGATAAACAGGAGACCAATCTTCGCATTTTAAACGTTCAAAATCTAATGAACTAAAATCAGACGGTATTTTTTGCTGATTCAGACTGAAATCAACTGTGAATGTTGTTAAAATTAATAGAATTACCCCTTTGATTTATTCAACATTCTTTATTTGACAGGACGCTTTCACGAAGAACCCTCAGTTGACGAACTTGCTGCTGGACCCGTACTTCTGCGAGCGCATCAGCGCTTCTCAGCAGTCTCTGCGTGAGGTGGTCGCGCAGACGGCGCTGGTCGGCGTGCCCGCGCCCGCCTTCTCCGCCGCACTCGCCTTCTACGACGGTTACAGATCCGCCGTACTACCCGCTAACATGTTACAGGTACTAACATCAATTTTTTTTTAAATCGTTACTGTTAATAATGTAGACTATACTACACTACACATACATGCACACACTCTTTCTGCTTTTAAATAAGTACCTCCACCCTCTACCCACACACATGACAGCCTCCGTGGCGTAGCGGTAGCGGACACGGCCGCTGCGCAAGGTGGCGCGGGTTCGGTCCCCCACAGTGCAAGTATTTGTATGCATGAATATGAATATTTGTACTGGTCTGGTCGTGCCTCGGAAAGCACGTTAAGCCGTTGGTCCCGGTTGCCATACGAACATCTAGTGGCAGTCGTTACGGATTGTTGGAGCCCTCAAAAGTCCAACAATTGGTCTAACTGCAATGCTTCGATGTCGCCTTCGGGTTGTGGAGGTCAGACGGCAGTCGCTTCGCGGAAAATGTCGAAGTTTAGCCATATCAGCATCAAACTTCATTTATTCAAATTAGATTGAGAATCTCTCGGTGGTAGGCAACAATATCAGCCGCCAGCATAAGTTACCACCCACCAGACAAAGTCTTGCCGCCAAGCGATTCGTCGTGTTCCGGCATGATGTCTGGTGAAGCCGTACGGAGGACGAGTCTGAGCAGTTGTGTTGCGATGTGTACCGGATACGATGTGCCTAATGTTGTTGTGTCGGGAGTTTGGTCGTGGAGGGTCTCCAGATCATCCTCTGGCGCAGCATCGTTGGTCGTGTTGTTGGGTTAAACATTGCATCACCTCGCTCAACTGCCTCTTCCTTCCTATTCACTCAGTTTTTTTTTTAAGTGAATAGGCTTAATAAGCTAGTGCGTTTTACCATCAACGATTGCAGCACTGCTTACCATCAGGCGGGATAGCAGTCAAGCACTAGTTTATAACTAATAAAAAAAAAATCTGAACGTATTGACGTTCAGATTTTTCTGAGAGAGTCTCATAAGAGTCTCCCCAAAACGCCCGCCCTTCGCCACTTCTTAGTGCTTTAGCTGGTCATCCCACCAGCACAGCTGTGTTCATTAAAAAACACACGACACGATTTTATATAGTACTAATACAGAACATTAAATGAAGCTATCCATCATATGCCAGCTAGCCACGTCAATATAGCAGGAATGAAAAAAAAATCATTAAAACTGTAAATGTAGGGAAGTAAAAACGTTTTACTAAATAAAAGCCTCCAGGCATAAAGGCGGTGACAGATAAAAAAAAAAAAAGAATAATAGAGAATTTACAATGGGGGAAGAAAACTGACAAATCTCGCCACTAGAGGCTCTGATATCGTTTGACCCAAATAAACTGTCAAAATCCATTGTAATTTGTTCGAGTTTACGTTGTTCATAAAAATGTAAAAAATATGCCGCGTTGTGTAGCAATTTTTTGCAATAGGTAATAATGGAAATCACTCTTTCTCTAAAGATATGCATTTCAATTTAGAACAGAATGTATAAATAGATTTCAATAAATAGTATATTGATGTCTCTATAGCTTTCTGGAGGCGGTAAATCAATTTTTTCTCTTGAATTTCCTGTTCTTGAGGAACCTCGAAGTTAAAATTCCGGTCATACGATTCAAGTCTTATCTAGACTTGAATCGTATGACCGTAATTTTAACTTCTAATAATTTTAGGTTAATAGGGTTGAAATTTTCAAAATATGGCAATAATAAGTACATTAATATTTACTTAAATATAACTAAAGAAACATTAAACTTAATACAAAATTAATGTAACTTATAACACTAGCAAGTCTGCATTCAGTTTAAAGTGTGGGCATTGTTATTTGCCTGGTAATTAGATCAGCTTTTCGTCCGTTTACTGAAGCTTCTCTGGACTTTTAATTCCTTTTTTAACTTGAAACAGTCCATGTACAATACATTGCTCTGCTTTACTTAAAAAAAACTCGTCAAGAACAAAAAAGAAACTCAACATAAAACGTGATACGACTGACAGCTAATTGTTATGAGTCAAACGCCATCAGCGACATCTGCAAATAGCTTTGCGTTTTCTTCTCCATTATATGAACTCATATAACTTGTCGCAATTTTGGAAAAAGAACACAAACATTTTCTTGCATAATCAAAGCAACCAGCTTTTCTTATCATTTAAATAATAAATAGTTGTTGACAGAATAGTATGCCTTTGAACAGAGGTTGGATTTTAATTGTGCTTTAAAGGCAAGTCTAGCAAAGCAGAGGGTATCTTGTTGTAAAAAGTTATACCAAGCCCACCAAACAAATTATGAACCTTTTGAAGTCGATGAAAAGGGGCTCGCAGGTAATCCATTCTGGTGTTAACATTGTGAATTTCTAGTGTTTTTAGAGTACATGTGAATATTTTGCCTTTCTCTCTCTATCTTTAAAAAAAAAATCTCTAAAAGAAACTGACACCGAGCTGGTAAATTGCTGGAACAGCTCGTTTTTAGAGTACAAATATATTTTGTATGTCAGCGGCTTCGCCCCACAGTATAATACCGTAGGACATAACACAATACACATCCACATATTCTACACAATCATACTTGTTCTCTTGCAATTCTTTTGTGAAACTGAAATAATAATTGTCTGGACTTCTGGCCCCATATGAATCAGTAAGGGTGCTGAGTGCAACAAGTACCTCTTTTGTTAGAGAGTACATAGCCATAAGCCGAAGAGTACATAGCCATAAGCCGAAGAGTACATAGCCATAAGCCGAAGAGTACATAGCCAGTAAGCCATGGAGTTTCTTACCAGGTTTTCAACATAAATGATTTCACAACCAATTGTAACTGTGCACCTAGTTTCTGATGTTTCATAAGTGCATGTCAATGTAGGTCTATTTAATAGCTGTACAAATAGGTTTCAGCCGTTTTTTGAACATTTTGACAAGCATTATCATGTAGGAGAATAATTTTGTCATATCTGGAGTAGTAATGGTGCGTTTTTCTTCTTCCTTCTATTTTCCTCCAATCTTTCTCTTCATCTCAGCGTTAATCCCAGTCGCATCCGAAGCTTTTTCACCTTTGGAATCTGGGGTCCGCTTTACCAGTCTAACTACTGATTTTGGCTAAACTTCAATATTTTCTGTGAAGCGACTGCCGTCTGACCTCCACAACCTGAAGGCGTTGCAGTTAGACCAATCGTTGGACTTTTGAGGGCTCCAACAACCCGTAACGACTGCCTCTAGATGTTCGTATGCCAACCGGTGGTCCCGGTTGCCGGCGCAACGTGCTTTCCGAGGCACGCCCAGACCAGTGCAAATATTTATATTCATGCATACAAATATATACACTGCGCGGGGATCGAACGCGCGCCTCCTTGCGCAGCGGTCGCGTTCGTTACCGCTACGCCACGGAGGCTGTCGTGAATTTTCTATTTTCCTCCAATATTGCTTCAAATTCCGTGTCTTCGTCGATTTCGGTCTTAAACTACGTTACATGACTTTAGTTTTTAGTTTTATTGGCATATTGCTTGTAACTTTAATGCACTGTACAGCTAATATAATCCTACTAATAATATAAATGCGAAAGTTTGAGTCTGGTGGGATGGATGACGATGGATTCGGGTGAAATTTGGCACACAGATAGTTTATAACTAAGAATCACACATAGCGATACCTTAATTGGAAAACCTGCTAACTCCATTCTTTTTAGGGTTCCGTTGCCAAATGGCAAAAAACGGAACCCTTATAGATTCGTCATGACTGTCTGTCCGTCCGTATGTCACAGCTATTTTTTTCTGAAACTATAACAGCTATACTGTTGAAACTTCGTAGGTAGATGTATTCTGTGAACCGCATTAAGATTTTGATGCAAAAATAAAAAAAAAAATATTAATAAATATTGGGGGCTCCCCATACTTGGAACTAAAACTCCAAAAAAATTTTTTCATCAAACACATACGTGTGGGGTATCTATGGATAGGTCTTCGAAAATGATATCGAGGTTTCTAAAACACTTTTTTTCTAAACCGAATAGTTTTCGTGACAGACGCTTCCAAAGTGCAAAAAGGTAGGTCCCCCCCCCCTCTAACTTCTAAAAAAAGAAAATGAAAAATCTAAAAAAAAAACATGATGTACATTACTATAAAAATTACCAACGAAAATTGTTTTGAAGGAGATCTAGTAAGTAGTTTTTTTAATACCTCGTAAATCGTAAACCGCTTATTACCTCGTAATCTTTCATACAAATAAATCCTTTAATTTCATAAATCAATGGTACGGAATCCTTTGTGCGTGAGTCCGACACGCACTTGGCCGGTTTTTTAAAATAAATGTTGTCCCACACTAGGAATTACTCCTTTTTTTGTTTGGGATGGAAATCATCAAATGACCTCTCCCGCTCTGGGCGGAGCGGAAGGGCGTGTCAGACTTTTACTGACTAAAACCCACCCGTATTTCTTCACTTGCCTGTGCAGCGGCCAGGGCCACGGTATATTTTTTAACCAACCCGCAACCCTGACCCAGGAGGCACTGCACCAACCGTGTCGTCATCATATATGTATAATATATATATTTTTGATACATCACTTAATGAAAAATCTAAATACCGTTGGTAGAATTATCTAACAACGTATTTTAGATTTTTCTAAAACATACTGATAATATAGACTCCTTTATGCCTATTAGTTAAAATAGTATAGCGATTTTAATAGTTAACAAAAAAAAAAAAAAATATCCTATCGATACTAATTAAACATTTTTTTATATACTAGCTCTATGTGTTTTGTGGCTACAGTAGCTGTAGGTACAAAAATTGTCTTCTACGATGTCCTTCTCACCGCTCTGGTTTTCTTAAGTCTTCATTTCTTGTCCAAGCGGTTTTTCTTTGGAATGATCTTCCTCAGAACATCAGGACGTTGACCAGTCGGTACACTTTTAAAATTAAAGCTCGGGAATACTTACGCAAGAAATTGGCAGATTCATCAAACATATAATTTATTCTTTTTCTCTATCTATATTTTTTTATCTCTCTCTACTGTTTATATTTTGTATGTATGTATTTATGTATTTATTATAATATTTTTTTTTTGTGTTTCTCTTTTAACTTCTCTTTTATATCTTTGCACCTACCATGTTTTGTCTCTGCATCACCTTAAGGTAGACTGGTAGAAAATGCCTAAGGCATTAAGTCCGCCATTGTGCAATTTTTTTCATTGTGCATGAAGTTTTAATAAATAAATAAATAAAAAATTGTCCCGATGTTCGAAACTTATGCGTGTAAAACCACAGAGTATAGCTGGTGTGATTTATTTTGATTTCTAATTTTGATTGTTGTACGGACGACAGCAGGTCAAACTATCCGAAACTGCCAAATATTCCCAATCAAATTTGAGCCTTACTGATTTAGAGATAAGGTTGAAAATTGAATACAGAAATCTGACAGATTGTAGTAGCTTGGTGTCTGTACCGGGCAAGTTAGTGGGGTGGCTTCAATAATGTAACATTAACAAAGGTCTCAACATAATGGTATTTTGTTCCAGGCTCAAAGAGACTACTTCGGTGCGCACACATACGAGCTGATCACAAACCCCGGCAAGTTCGTGCACACCAACTGGACTGGACATGGTGGCAATGTTTCCGCGTCTACTTACAATAACTGAACCATTATATCGCGACCGAAAGGGACCAATATATACCAATCGCATGTTTATATAATATTTTTGTATTTTAAGTTAAGATTGTTATAATGTTTTATATTGCTAGCATTTATTTATTATTATGTTATATAGGTGGCTGGGTCCAAAGCCTTGTCATGGCATTGCTGTCAAAGTTGATTTGTTAAGACATTCCTATTTTTGTTGTTTGGGGGTATTTGCAATGAAATAACTTTTGTTAACATTCCGTGTAGACATCTCCAATATTTGTTGAAGGTTTTACAATAAAATGTAGGCGTAATGAATGTATTGTTATTGATGTTACAAACTATGATATTGAATGTATTGTATTTATATTTGAATCTATGTAAAACGCTTTTATGGGTGCAAACTATTTTTGGAAAATTTTAAATATACGTTATTTTAATATGTGTGAAGAGTTTTCTATACAAAATAATCGTCTATTAAGATCTATTAAGGTCATTGCACACTTAAACGACTCTGATCCGAAAATTTAGACGTCTGCTCGCATTTCCCGCGGTGACAGCTAGCAGACACCCAGCAGTCCGCGCGGCGACAGCTAGCAGACGGCCAGCTATCCACCCGTCGACCGCTCTCGCTTTTCGCGATAGAGATAATCCGCGATCGGTTTCCATTAAAGTAAACTCGTATTTTTTACTACCTATGTCCCGAAACACAACTCAGAAACTAGTCATAATTGCTATTGCACTTGAGAAAGAAGAGAGAAGCGCTAGAAATAACAGACGAAGATTTTGGGTACATAAAATGCTGAAAGCAACTGACTGAGAGGCAACGGCGCGGTGATTGCTAGCATTGTCGTCCTCCGTGGCGCAGCGGTCAGCACGCCTGCCTGCGACGTGGAGGCCACGGGTTCGATCCCCGGCCAGGTCATGACGGAAAACGATCTTTTCCTGATCATACTCCATAGACAGTTTCGACGCGAATTACGGCAATTTACGTCAGGCGCGACTAATTTGACAGGAACAAACTAATAAATAAATAATACCGACAAATCACATAGATTGAGCTAGCCCCAAAGTAAGTTCGAGACTTGTGTTATGGGATACTAACTCAACGATACTATATTTATAATAGATACATATAGTATAGACTAGCTGACCCGTCGAACTTTATTCCGCCTTAAAGGCAATATCACATATTATTTTTTACTTTTTAAATTGGGATAATTAGCCTTAGAGATAACCTTTTTTTGGGCTGTTCCCAGTAGTTTTACCCAGTAGTCTTACTAGTAGTACTAATGGGAGTTTTCTTCCCAATAGACTTACTCATAGTAAGACTTCGCGGTTGTCATATTGGGGCCAATTTTTCCCAGTAGTACTACTGTAAAAAGTAACAATAACACATAGACCTCGGAGTTTACCGACAGTAAAAATTAAAAAGTTATGAGAACAGAAAAACCAAAAATAGTAATTGTATGAGTAATTAATTTCTATTTGTATAATTATAATGTAGTAATTAATTTATATTATTACCTAATTGCCCGAAATAAAGAAATATTATTAATAGGTTCATTTTTAATAAAAACCATAATATCGAATGTAATAAGTAGTTACTTAGTCTTGAAATACAACCTACCTCCGCCGGAAAAAACCCAGGCGATGGTTGTTACGCGCAAGCTTAAACTTAAATATGACACTCCGGTCGTGCAGATGGGTGGCGTTGACATCTCGATGGTGACCGAGCTCAAGATCCTCGGAGTCATCGTCGACAGTAAGTTGACCTTCAACAAGCATATCTCATATGCTTGTTGCAAGGCAACTAACCTTTATAGGAAACTGTCGCCGATGGCTCGGGTGGATTGGGACTTGTGTCCGGAGATCATCAGGACGATATACAACGCTGTCGTCGAACCGACGATCCTGTACGGCGCGAGCTCCTGGACGAAGGCCGCCGAGAAGATCTCTGTGCAAAGAACTTTTGCTACCGTCCAGCGGGGCTTTGCACAGTCGATCGCTCGTCTCGCACAATGCAACGCTCACGCTGTCGGGTCTCCTCCCGCTCGATCTTCGAGTGTTGGAAGTCGCCCGGCTGTTTGAGTGCAAACGGGGACGTCCGATCGAAGAGCTGGAATCCCGCGAACTGTAGGAGCGTAGGGCCTTTACGGAGGCCCCTCACCCCAGTGGAGTGGAGGAGTGAGCCAGATGTTGAATACCAGTGTCCGGAGAATATGCTACCCGAAACTGTGGCCCAGCTACAGCTCCCCGCTCATCTGATTTACACTGACGGTAGTAAATCGGATGAAGGGGTATGTATATTCATACAGGCGGGATGGGTCCGAGATTCGGACTGAGAAGTCGATGTGTACCGTCTTTCAGGCGGAGCTGCTCGCGATAGCCAGGGCTACGGACCTGGTTGTCCTGAGAGGCTTCGACTGCGCGGCGGTGCTCAGCGACTCCCGGTCCTCGCTCGACTTGATCCGAAACCCGGAAACGCACCATCCCCTTGCTACCCATATTCGTAAGAATATTTGGGAGCAAGAGGGGAGAGGTAAAATCCTCCGGTTCTTTTGGGTGAAAGCTCATGTCGGGATCCCTGGCAATGAGCGCGCCGACTAGTTGGCAAGGCAGGCGGCGACTCAGTCCAGGGTCGCCCCAGCGTATGACAGGTGTCCAGTCTCATACGTCAAGCGACGTTTGACAGTAGCTGTCTGGAATGGGAGGTACACCAGCGGGGCCACGCCTGAGGTCACGCGGATGTTCTTCCCCGACGTGGTGCGCGCGCAAGTTCCTGAAGAGCCTCGACAGGACGTCTATCTGGGCACAAATTCTGATGGGTCACGGCGGCTTCGCCGCGTACCTGCACAAGTTTAAGTTGAAAAGTAGTCCAGCCTGTGTGTGTGTGATACACAGGCATTAGAAACGATACAACATCTTTTGTTCGAATGCCCGAGGCATAGCTGCGACAGATACGACCTGGAAGTAAGTACAGGAACCAATTTGTCGGAAACGACCATTGCCGGAATTATGGCAGACAAGCACTCCAGGCCGTATCTGATGCGGTTCTGCCTCAAAATCGCTAAAATAGCCATAGACCGAAACCAAACTAGGTGAGCGGCACAGCCAATGTTGCCATTGCCGTCGGCAAGAATTTTATGTATATTTTAGCTGTAAGAAAATTGTAAATAAAACATAGAACAACGAAATATGTAACAATATACAGAGTGTCCCGAAACTCAACGTCAAGCGGGCACGGGGCGATAGGCTAGGTTATACTAGTTCTGGTAAAAACTCGGTATACTCGTTTGATTTATGCTGTCCTGGTACTTTATTTTTATTTATGAAAGAAATAAATAGTTAAAGATAAGTTTCAGAAATAAAATATGCATGTTTTTGTTGGAATTTGTGAAAAAAGTCTAAGTTATTTTGCCTCCTGACAATTCTGAGGTGTGAAAAATTTCACAACTACCAGTTGACTGTACTTCTGCCGTAAAGCGAATCTGTCCCCCACCTAGGGGAGACAAGAAGATTTAAAATCCTGATGTCTCCCCGAGGGGAGCCGCCAGGGGAGACACGAGACCGAAATAATATAATTTATTAGCAAGTTCTGATGTCTCCCCCGCCTAGGGGAGACAATAGGATTTAAAATCCTGATGTCTCCCCTAGGGGAGCCATCAGGGGAGACACGAGACCGTAACCATAAGGAACATCTATAAATTTTTAGGTCTACATTATAATATTGTTTTGTTTTACTGGTAAATCTACTGGGAACAAAGTTCCCTGTAGTCTTACTAGTAAGTCTATTGGGAAGAAAACTCCCATTAGTACTACTGGTAAGACTACTGGGTAAGACTACTGGGAACAGCCCCTTTTTTTAGCGTCCCCCTGCTGGGCAGAGCTCTCCTCTCATAAGGAGAAGGATAGAGCGTAATCATCACGCTTGCTCAATGCGGGTTGGCGATTTCAGACTTAAAGTCCAGGTTTCCTTTAGGATGTTTTCCTTCTTCACCTTGTAATCCGGCTTGTAACATTTCATCATTAAATCACAATAATACATAGAAGAAATTTTCTTTACTTTGTGGAGGTGCAGTGCACCAGGGTAGCACAAAAGTGTAGGAGAAGCCGAAACAATGAAGCTCATTCATCATTAAACCATAATAATTACATGGAAGAACTTTTATTTTGCCTAGTTTGTAGAGTTGTAAGGTACCAGGGTAGCACAAAACTGTATTGATGTGATTTTTCAAGCAATCAGCTCCTCCATCTGCTGGGCTGATTTGTGAATCTAAACCATCCAGGCGCCACTCAAATGCATACAGAAAAAATCATTTAAATCGGTCAAGCCGTTTAGGAGGAGTTCAATGACATACACACGTACAGCAGAATTATATATATATATATATATATATATTATATATATTGAAATGTTACAAGCCGGATTACAAGGTGCAGAAGGAAAACATCCTAAAGGAAACCTGGATTTTAAGTCTGAAATCGCCAACCCGCATTGAGCAAGCGTGATGGTTACGCTCTATCCTTCTCCTTATGAGAGGAGAGCTCTGCCCAGCAGGGGGAGGCTAAAAAAAGGTTATCTCTAAGGCTAATTATCCCAATTTAAAAAGTAAAAAATAAGATCATGTGATATTGCCTTTAAGGCGGAATAAAGTTCGACGGGTCAGCTAGTATAAAGATAAACATCCAAGACCCAGGTCAATCAGGAAAAGATCGTTTTCCATCATGACCCGGCCGGGGATCGAACCCGGGGCCTCCGCGTCGCAGGCAGGTGTGTTGACCGCTTCGCCACGGAGGTCGACAATATTTGTCTTCTCTTCTTAATGAAATAGAAAGAAAGAAGACGCACTGAACATAATTTTAGTTTAGTTTGTTAATAAGGGAATTGACGCTACCTCAATATTATGGTGTTGTGTACCCAGGCACCAATATTACTTCCTCTCGTAAATTGACGCTACCTCAACATTATGGTGTTGTGTACCCAGGCACCAATATTACTTCCTCTCGTAAATTGACGCTACCTCAATATTATGGTGTTGTGTACCCAGGCACCAATATTACTTCCTCTCGTAAATTGACGCTACCTCAATATTATGGTGTTGTGTACCCAGGCACCAATATTACTTCCTCTCGTAAATTGACGCTACCTCAACATTATGGTGTTGTGTACCCAGGCACCAATATTACTTCCTCTCGTAAATTGACGCTACCTCAACATTATGGTGTTGTGTACTCAGGCACCAATATTACTTCCTCTCGTAAATTGACGCTACCTCAATATTATGGTGTTGTGTACCCAGGCACCAATATTACTTCCTCTCGTAAATTGACGCTACCTCAATATTATGGTGTTGTGTACCCAGGCACCAATATTACTTCCTCTCGTAAATTGACGCTACCTCAATATTATGGTGTTGTGTACCCAGGCACCAATATTACTTCCTTTCGTAAATTGACGCTACCTCAATATTATGGTGTTGTGTACCCAGGCACCAATATTACTTCCTCTCGTAAATTGACGCTACCTCAATATTATGGTGTTGTGTACCCAGGTACCAATATTACTTCCTCTCGTAAATTGACGCTACCTCAATATTATGGCGTTGTGTACCCAGGCACCAATATTACTTCCTCTCGTAAAAATATTATGGTGTTGTGTACTCAGGCACCAATATTACTTCCTCTCGTAAATTGACGCTACCTCAATATTATGGTGTTGTGTACCCAGGCACCAATATTACTTCCTCTCGTAAATTGACGCTACCTCAATATTATGGTGTTGTGTACCCAGGCACCAATATTACTTCCTCTCGTAAATTGACGCTACCTCAATATTATGGTGTTGTGTACCCAGGTACCAATATTACTTCCTCTCGTAAATTGACGCTACCTCAATATTATGGCGTTGTGTACCCAGGCACCAATATTACTTCCTCTCGTAAAAATATTATGGTGTTGTGTACTCAGGCACCAATATTACTTCCTCTCGTAAATTGACGCTACCTCAATATTATGGTGTTGTGTACCCAGGCACCAATATTACTTCCTCTCGTAAATTGACGCTACCTCAATATTATGGTGTTGTGTACCCAGGCACCAATATTACTTCCTCTCGTAAATTGACGCTACCTCAATATTATGGTGTTGTGTACCCAGGCACCAATATTACTTCCTCTCGTAAATTGACGCTACCTCAATATTATGGTGTTGTGTACCCAGGCACCAATATTACTTCCTCTCGTAAATTGACGCTACCTCAATATTATGGTGTTGTGTACCCAGGCACCAATATTACTTCCTCTCGTAAATTGACGCTACCTCAACATTATGGTGTTGTGTACTCGAGCACCAATATTACTTCCTCTCAAATAAATTGACAATATGGTGTTGTACCCAGGCTTTCAATATTACTTCCTCTCGTAAATTGACGCTACCTCAATATTATGGTGTTGTGTACCCAGGCACCAATATTACTTCCTCTCGTAAAATTGACGCTACCTCAATGTGTGGTGTTGTGCCCAGGCACCAATATTTCCTCTCGTAAATTGACGCTACCTCAACCCAGGCACCAATATTATGTAAATTGAAGCTACCTCAACATTATGGTGTTGTGTACCCAGGCACCAATATTACTTCCTCTCGTAAAATTGACGCTACCTCAATGTGGTGTTGTGTACCCAGGCACCAATATTACTTCCTCTCGTAAATTGACGCTACCTCAATATTATGGTGTTGTGTACCCAGGCACCAATATTACTTCCTCTCGTAAATTGACCTACCTCAATATTATGGTGTTGTGTACCCAGGCATAATATTACTTCCTCTCGTAAATTGACGCTACCTCAATATTATGGTGTTATTGTACCCAGGCACCAATATTACTTCCTCATCCTACCTCAACATTATGGTGTTGTGTACCCAGGCACCAATATTGCTTCCTCTCGTAAATTGACGCTACCTCAACATTATGGTGTTGTGTACCAGGCACCAATATTACTTCCTCTCGTAAATTGACGCTACCTCAACATTATGGTGTTGTGTGCCCAGGCACCAATAATGCTTCCTCTCGTAAATTGTACGCTACCTCAACACCAATATGGTGTTGTGTACACAGGCACCAATAATGCTTCCTCTCGTAAATTGACGCTACCTCAATATTATGGTGTTGTGTACCCAGGCACCAATATTACTTCCTCTCGTAAATTCGACGCTTCAATATTATGGTGTTGTACCCAGCACCAATACTTCCTCTCGTAAATTGACGCTACCTCAATATTATGGTGTTGTGTACCCAGGCACCAATATTACTTCCTCTCGTAAATTGACGCTACCTCAATATTGGTGTTGTGTACCCAGGCACCAATATTACTTCCTCTCAAATTGACGCTACCTCAACATTATGGTGTTGTGTACCCAGGCACCAATATTACTTCCTCCGTAAATTGACGCTACCTCAATATTGTATGGTGTTGTGTACTTCAGGCACTAATATTACTTCCTCTCGTAAATTGACGCTACCTCAATATTATGGTGTTGTGTACACCAGGCACCAATATTACTTCCTCTCGTAAATTGACGCTACCTCAATATTATGGTGTTGTGTACCCAGGCACCAATATATTATGAGGTGTTGTGTACCCAGGCACCAACCACTTCCTTTCGTAAATTGACGCTACCTCAATATTATGGTGTTGTGTACCCAGGCACCAATATTACTTCCTCTCGTAAATTGACGCTACCTCAATATTATGGTGTTGTGTACCCAGGCACCAATATTACTTCTCTCGTAAATTGACGCTACCTCAATATTATGGTGTTGTGTACCCAGGCACCAATATTACTTCCTCAAATTGACGCTACCTCAATATTATGGTGTTGTGTACCCAGGCACCACTTCCTCTCGTAATATTCCAATGGTGTTGTGTACCCAGGCTTAATATTACCTCTCGTAAATTGACGCTACCTCAATATTGTGTTGTGTGTACCCAGGCACCAATGTACTTCTCTCGTAAATTGACGCTACCTCAATATTATGGTGTTGTGTACCCAGGCACCAATATTACTTCCTCTCGCAATTGACGCTACCTCAATATTACGCTACCTCAATATTATGGTGTTGTGTACCCAGGCACCAATATTACTTCCTCTCGTAAATTGACGCTACCTCAATATTATGGTGTTGTGTACCCAGGCACCAATATTACTTCCTCTCTCGTAAATTGACGTATAATATTATGGTGTTGTGGCGCAGGCACCAATATTACTTCCTCTCGTAAATTGACGCTACCTCAATATTATGGTGTTGTGTACCCAGGCACCAATATTATTCCTCTCGTAAATTGACGCTACCTCAATATTATGGCGTTGTGTACCCAGGCACCAATATTACTTCCTCTCGTAAATTGACGCTACCTCAATATTATGGCGTTGTGTACCCAGGCACCAATATTGCTTCCTCTCGTAAATTGACGCTACCTCAATATTATGGCGTTGTGTACCCAGGCACCAATATTACTTCCTCTCGTAAATTGACGCTACCTCAATATTATGGCGTTGTGTACCCAGGCACCAATATTACTTCCTCTCGTAAATTGACGCTACCTCAATATTATGGTGTTGTGTACCCAGGCACCAATATTTCCTCTCGCAAATTGACGCCACTCAATATTATGGTGTTGTGTACCCAGGCACCAATATTACTTCCTCTCGTAAATTGACGCCACTCAATATTATGGTGTTGTGTACCCAGGCACCAATATTACTTCCTCTCGTAAATTGACGCTACCTCAATATTATGGTGTTGTGTACCCAGGCACCAATATTACTTCCTCTCGTAAATTGACGCTACCTCAATATTATGGTGTTGTGTACCAGGCACCAATATTACTTCCTCTCGTAAATTGACGCTACCTCAATATTATGGTGTTGTGTACCAGGCACCAATATTACTTCCTCTCGTAAAATTGACGCTACCTCAATATTATGGCGTTGTGCACCCAGGCAAATCTCTCTCGTAAATTGACGCTACCCCTCAATATTATGGCGTTGTGTACCCAGGCACCACTTCCTCAAATATTATGGTGTTGTGTGCCCAGGCACCAATATTACCCCAGGCAACTTTCAATATTACTTCCTCTCGTAAATTGACGCTACCTCAATATTATGGTGTTGTGTGCACCCAGGCACCAATATTACTTCCTCTCTCGTAAATTGACTACCTCTATATTATTATGGTGTTGTGTACCCAGGCACCAATATCTTCCTCTCGTAAATTGACGCTACCTCAATATTACAGGTTGTGTACCCAGGCACCAATATTACTTCCTCTCGTAACGCTACCTCAATTATTGTTGTGTACCCAGGCACCACAATATTACTTCCTCTCGTAAATTGACGCTGGTGTTGTGTACCCAGGCACCAATATTACTTCCTCCTCGTAAATTGACGCTACCTCAATATTGGACGCCTACCAATATTCCTCTCGTAATATTAATATTATGGCGTTGTTGTACTTCCAGGTGTTGTGTACTCAGGCTTTCCAATATTACTTCCTCTCGTAAATTGACGCTACCTCAATATTATGGTGTTGTGTACCCAGGCACCAATATTACTTCCTCTCGTAAAATTGACGCTACCTCAATATTATGGTGTTGTTGTGTACCCAGGCACCAATATTATCCTCTCGTAAATTGACGCTACCTCAATATTATGGTGTTGTGTACCCAGGCACCAATATTACTTCCTCTCAAAATTGACGCTACCTCAATATGGTGTTGTGTACCCAGGCACCAATATTACTCACTCTCGGCACCAATATGGGTGTTGTGTACTTCCTCTCTGTAAATTGACGCTACCTCAATATTATGGTGTTGTGTACCCAGGCACCAATATTATGGTGTTGTGTACCCAGGCACCAATTTACCTCTCGTAAATTGACGCTACCTCAATATTATGGTGTTGTACCTTCAAATTGGCCTACCAATATTAATGGTGGTGGTGTGTACTATTACTTCCTCTCGTAAATTGACGCTACCTCAATATTATGGTGTTGTGCTCCAGGCACCAATATTACTTCCTCTCGTAAATTGACGCTACCTCAATATTATGGTGTTGTGTACCCAGGCACCAATATTATTTCCTCTCGTAAATTGACTACCTCAATATTGTGGTGTTGTGTGCCAGGCACCAATATTACTTCTCGTAAATTGACGCTACCACAATATTATGGTGTTGTGTGCTACCTCAATATTATGGTGTTGTGTACCCAGGCACCAATATTACTTCCTCTCGTAAATTGACGCTACCTCAATATTATGGTGTTGTGTACCCAGGCACCAATATTACTTCCTCTCGTAAATTCTAAACGAAAGAACGTATAGTTCGCATATATAATTCTAACTTCTTATTTTTTTATTTCAAAATACAACATTATTTTTTGTTTTTGCGAACCCCGAAACACGTGTCCAGTATTTTTAGGTAAAGAATCTATGTACAAAATTTCAAAACGATATCATGAAAAACCACAAAGTTATGAGCTTGTTCTCCTACTTGGTTGTCCCAACAAAAATATGGACCACGCTCCGTTCAGGCGGGTGAGCCGGGGGCATTGACCTGTGGCGTCAGCTGAGCGCGGGCATGCACCCGCGTAAAATGCGTAACGCGCTCAGTAACCACACCGCAACAACTTATAAATGTATTTGTGAAAAAATATAACATGGTATAAAAATTATTGGAATCAATTCAGTTGCTTATTCTGAACAAACTATATTCAGGTTTCGTATAAACAAAAACGTTGTCTAGAATGTAAGGGAATCAGGGGCAACTGTGATGACGCATGGATGGAGTGAGGCAGTGATCGAGTGGCGATCGAGGACTGGAAAACTGAATCGGCCGACGAGCTGCGAGTAGCGTGTGGTATTGTTGGTTAAGGTAGATACAGGAACTTGAGGACTGGTGCAAGACATTTGGCTTCCTTGTATTGCCATAAGCTGTGACGTTCACTTGGACGTCCAGGGTAATATCGTTAAGATTTTGGAAGACCTCTTTAAAACTTATAGTTAAAATGGAGTGGCTAAGTCTTTTCTTTTTTGCCGATGGGTTTTTTTTTCAAATCCATTCGTGTCCCTTCACTTGCTTGTGCGGCAGGGTTGCGGGTTGGGAAAAAAGAAACCGTGACCCTGTCGGACAGGCACGTGTCAGTAAAAGTGTGACATGTCCGCTCCGCCCAGAGCGAAAGACGCCATTTGATGATTTCCTATTCAGAACAAGAGCAAAGAGATCTCTTTCGAACAAACCGCAGTCCTGTCAGGCATCGGTCTTCGTGGATCCCGTCACCTCACGATGAGCCGACATTTCTTTGAGGCGCGCGGAGGGACTAAGTCTTGCATTCCAAATCAGGCTACATAAAAGTTTAATACTGTAAATCTTACCTATGCAATTATTTTAGCTAAACTCAGTTTTCTGGCAAAATTTTTAGGTCCTCAGAGGAACCATAATATGCTCCGGAGTATCCAGTTAGTAGACCTATCTTGATGTTAAAATAATGGAATCATTTATTGTATGGTACGTGGTTACCCATTTTGACGTCATAATGGAGGGACCATGTGGTACGCATATAGTATTTAAACGTTATAATGGTGCACATTATGGTCCGAGCTTATCCATATAGCATATAACTACTTTAGTAATAAAAAAATGGTCTGTGAGATGAATTGTTTGAGAAATATCGACAGAAGAAATTTTGGTCACTCCATAATGATGATTCAACAATTATTAGCCCGAACGCCTTAGTGGATGTTTTTTAAACTATATAAACTCTGAAATGGTCTCTTTGCTTTCAGGTTTCATTTGGCAACTACTGTCAAAGGCCTATTATATTTTTATACTCGTTGGTCAAATGTTGTGAAGGGTTGGATTGTGCGTTTGTGTTTACACTTGTCACAATAAAATGGATGTGTAAATATCAGTTATGTAATGAATGAGTTGCTTTTGAATGCAAAATCCAGGTACCTACTCTCATTAGTTATTACTTACCTAATTTAAATCCATTTGTCAAGAAACTATGTATGAACAAAGATTTTTATTTTATAAGCGCTTACAAAACTGTCATTGGTTCTTATGTTCTTATCGAGCAGCAGTAGACCAACACAAATAGAGAAGTAGGTACCCAACCCAAGGTTGTTGGGTGGAGTAAATGCAAATCTTGAGATTGGTATTAGAACTGAACATTTGAGCTTTGAACCAGTAATGTGTGTTGAACCAAAAGTGGTCAAAGCTGTGGGCGAAGTGCAGGGAGAATTGGGCCTCATGGAGCAGAACAATTGGAAATTAATATTAAATAGGTAGATATCTCCATTAGGATTTGTCACAAGCATGAGCGTACACTGTGGGTGTGTGCGTGTCCTCACTCAAAAAATTTACCTTGCCAAAGGCCTGACTCGACTAGGCCAGAAACTGGGTACGCCCATGGTCACAAGTAAAGTTGACGCAAGGCAATGAGCAATTTGATTGCCGTCGCTCCCATTGTCACAAAGAAAGCAACAGAAAAGCTAAATAATGATGTACCTCAGAACATTCGGCCAGTCGAGATAGGGAGCTGGCTGATACGCTAGGTTTTAGTGACTATTTTGTGACGCTTGTGCCAGATGTCATAGAATTTGTGACATATTTCAGAATAAAATATTCTTATATAATTATATAATAATATTAAATAGCATTTATTTTAAATAAATGCTTCTAACTTTCGAAATATTTTGAAATATTCCGAATAATGCAGAGAGTGAAGGTTGCTAGAGTGAGTGAAACGAGCTAGTAGAACATTTTTTCGCCTGTATTGTTACCTCGCTGCCCTACCTACTGCTAATTTCATTTACTCCACCCAGGGTCTTCAAGTATAAAAATTAGGGGTGGCCCAGTGGTAAAAGACGTACCTTACGGGTCGAGTGGTCGCAGGTTCGAACTCGGACATGCGGCTTACTTACTTTTAGGTATTTATTTACTTACTACTGCTATCAACCTGCGAAGGGATATATCATGAGAATATTGGCATGTCCTAGAAATAGGGCCGTGATATGTAATATAATGTTTTGTCGTCGTGGTGGCCTAGTGGTTAAAACACCAGCTTCTCAAGTATGAGTGTGCAGGTTCGATTCCAGATCAGGCAAGTACCAATGTAACTTTTCTAAGTTATATGTATGTACTTTCTAAGTATATTCTTTTCTACACCAATGACTGATTACAAGGTGAAAGAAAACATCTTGAGGAAACCATGGACTTTAAGTCTGAAATCGCCAACCCGCATTGAGCAAGCGTAGTGATTATGCTCAATCCTACTCTGTATGATAGAATTTGCGTTATCGCAAAGTTCCGGCAGTACTTCACACCAGGGCAGCTTCTAATGTTGTACAAAGCACAGGTCCGTTCGTGTGTGGAGTACTGCAGCCACATTTGGGCTGGTGCTGCCCTGATTTAACTCGAGATGGTCTCCAAAGCATAGAGCATAGGCGTAGAGTAGCCAGCCTTTCGGTGTTCTATAGGATGCATTTTGGGGAGTGTGCGAGGGAATTGCATGATTTAATTCCCCCATCTCCGTTCCACCATCGGACGACCCGTCGTACGGCCAGTTTCCACCCTTACGTTGGTAACACCACTACGATCCGGACGAAGCGTTTCGCCTCCTCCTTTATACCGCGTACATCGCGGGACTGGAACAATTTGCCAGCGGCGGTGTTTCCGTCGGACTATAATTTGAGTGTCTTCAAGGCTACAGTGAATAGGCTCTTAATAAACTAGTGCGCTTTACCATCAACGATTGCGTCACTGCTTACCATCAGGCGGAATATCGGTCAAGCGCTAGTTTATAAGTTATAAAAAAAAAAAAACCCGTACTGGGGTCGCGTGGTGTGGCATCTGTCCCATAAGGTGTGGTATACAGTTTGCTTTACCTTGCCTGCAGATTTAACAACAAATCTATGGGAAAAACATGGTATATGGTGCGCTACTGGCTGCGCTCCTCGTTGTGTTATGGATGCCGTGCTTGAAGCAGGGTGTGTGCACCGCCCCTGGCCCAGTGTATGCAAGAGACCGCAAGAATCGAATATTTCTAATTACACCAACTGGAAAATGTTGTAACGCCCAGTGTAAAAACAAAATGTAGTTGATTAAAGTTTCTGTTTTTATTTTTTTTAATTTTTTGTTGTTGGTTATCGATTTTGTGAAATGTTAGTACTTACTTAAATAATTTTTAGGCTATTTGACAGATTTATAATTTCTATCTTGAATTACCTACTTGGTTGCGGTTATGAAGTTCACCGAAAGTATTTTTTTTTATTTTAAATACGTATTTCATAAACAGCATGCAAATAAAAATTCAAAATTCAAATAAGGCGCCGAAACGCTTTATCAGCAATATGGCGTCAAGCCTTGTAAGTGACGTTTCAAGACGATCTAAACTATTTTCTATTCCGCAGTGGTGTTTGTATTTATCTGTTATTTGTTGTTGTTTATCTAATAAAATGGTTTACAAGTGGTGTGCTGTACCGGGTTGTACAAATACATCGATAAAACATCTGAGAACACAGAACAACAAGTGCTGATGCGCCTATGACGTCATCGTGACATTAGCCATTCCGGATCGTTTCACAATATGTGGCGCGAGATACCAAAAGTCAAACATATTTTCGTGTTTTTGGATATATTAATTGTTACTCATCATCATCCCAGCGTTAATCCCAGTCGCATCCAAAGCCTTTTCAGCTTTGGAGTCTGGGGTCCGCTTTACCAGTCCAACTGCTGATATGGCTAAATTTCGATATTTTCCGTGAAGCGACTGCCGTCTGACCTCCACAACCCGAAGGCGACATCGAAGCATTGCACAGTTAGACCAATTGTTGGACTTTTGAGGGCTCCAACAACCCGTAGGTAACGACTGCCACTAGATGTTCGTAGGGCAACCGGGACCAACGGCTTAACCTGCTTTCCGAGCCACGACCAGACCAGTGCAAATATTCATATTCATGCCTACAAATTAGGGTTGTAACGGAGCTTCGCCTCCGCTTCCGTTACTGCGGAAGTTCCGCAAGAAATCGTATCTTCGCTTCCGCCTCCGCCTCCGCACAATTTTTTGCGGAGTTATAACGGAGGTTTATTTACGTATTTATAAAATAAATAACGCGCAAGCTGCGACGCTCGACAACCGTCCCACCGCGTTTGAGCGCGAAATGGTCAAGAATCAACTAGTGTGAGGCGGGAATGCGGCAAACACAATTTGTTTCTCTTTAATTTTCATTACAAGAAGGTAATATTTTTTTTTACCAAGTATGCTCCTATGTACGTATTTAAAATAAAAATTTTGTTTTAATTAACCAAAAATTTCAATTTTTTTCTATATGTACTTTCACCTCCGCCTCCGCCTCCGTTAACCTCCGCATCCGCGGAGGTGAGACTCGTCGCCTCCGCATCCGCCTCCGCCTCCGCTAACAAGCCTCCGTTACAACCCTACTACAAATACTTGCACTGTGCGGGGATCGAACCCGCGCCATCTTGCGCAGCGGCCGCGTTCCTACCGCTACGCCACGGAGGCTGTCAGTATATATTAATTGTTACTATTTTTATTAAAACTCATGTAAATGAAATAAAGAACCCTCATTTTATGCATTTAAAGCACATTATAATAAAAAAAATAATCATACTGTCAAATAGCCTATCTATTGTGTAACACACTATCAGCAGCAATGAGTTTCACTTTGACAGTTCAACAACATTCATTGGGTTATTTACGTTTTTGAGCAGATATGTTTTTGAACATGTGGAGCAATGGATTAGCAATATGCTTCGAAATGAGGACGTAAATAGGTCTTTTTAGTTTTTTTTTTTTAGGAAATTGGGTCCCATTTTTACCCTGTCAGTCTGTCTGACATCAGGCTGTATGTATCTAATGAACCATGATAGCTGGACAGTTAATTTTCACACATGATGTACCTATTTCTGGTTCATTCCACAAACTGTCTATGTATACGTTAATGGAATTTTAATTTAGAATTGTTCATTTTTTTTTTGTCGGGAAATCTAAGATGAGTGTAACGCGCATTTTTTGTTAGACTTTTAAAATTATTTAGGTTAGAGTGATTAGGCTCTTAATAAACTAGTGCGCTTTACCATCATCGATTGCGTCACTGCTTACCATCAGGCGGGATTGCGGTCAAGCGCTAGTTTATAAATTATCTAAAAAAAAAAATATATAGTGTCGTTTACTAAATAAAAGCGCGTGATTTATGTAGTAAAAAGTGCATTCAATAAATAATTCATAAAGCACATTGAAATATCGCAGCATAGTGGCCACATCATGATTTTGCCTCAAACTTCCCTCATAGACGGTTCACGCGGCCGTCTTTTTCAACTGTCATTGGCGATATCCGCCATTAGTGTGAAATAAAATTTTCAAATAATTTCTTTAATGTGTTATTGGCAAAATTGTGGTATCTATTCCACAGAGATTTTCCACATTGATCAAGACTTGAGGTTGAATGTCACCTTGAAAAAAGAAGAAGTAGAATTGTTCATACTTTTTACAATTTTACTTATTATTAAATATGGAGTGGATACTTAAAGAAGATTGTGTTGCAGTTATTGCGTTGCATCGTTGTGGTTAAGCATCAATTCAAATTTTTGACAAAAACAGGCACCGGGTATTCCAGCAAGATTCGGCGCCAGTTCATAGAACGAAGAGCACACATTTGGCTGGCGGCTCGTGAAATCAACTTCATCTGGCGCGAAGATTGGTTCTCCTCCAGTCCAGATTTGAGTCCGTTAGATTACAAGATATGGCAAAACTTGGAGGAAAAGGATTGTTCAAAGCCTCATCCTGATTTGGAGTGACTCAAAGCATCCTTGATTGATGATGTGATGATGATGTTCCGACCGATTTCGGCCACGGCGACCACTTCGACTACTAGCCGATGACTCGGCGTTCATGCACCCGAAGATGGTTTATGTAGCCTATCTTGGCGGCGAAACTTCGTGCACACTGAGGGCACGTAAGCACGTAAGCACGTAAGCAAGCAGCAGGTGGGCGGGCCTTTAATTAAAAAAAAAAAAAAAACAAAGCATTTGTTTCAAATAAACCAGTTACAGGCACTTTTGAATTGTCAGAAGGTCGGTCAGTCAATAAGATGAAGCTAGTCACCCATTCCAAAGAGTAGGTACCTGTGGAGAAGAACGGGCAAGAAACTCCATGGACACTCTTTTAAATTTTCAAGCTATTGTTATAAATATTTGATTACATCATTCATGTTGAAATCAACCGTGTGAGAACGATGCAGAAATAAATTGTACGCCGAGAGCGTCCATTATGAAAACACACAAAAATCAATTCCGAAATTAAAATACGCCGTGGCAGCTAAGAGATGACCAGTCCCCTCCGACGGCGTCCGTTCACGAACATGACGAATGGATCAGCATCATTCAGCTCAACCATATTGAAGGGAACCTAATGACCCAAGAGACAAGCCACCATCAGCGAGACATTTGAGTGAGCATGACATACTCTCAACAGCCAGAGCACTATCAAGTCAATAAAAAAGACTAACCCAACAAAAAAATGCCTTACAGCACATTCGTACATTGTGCTCACACGTTTGCCATGCAATTATACAATACTAAGAAATTGAATCTACACAATGCTAAGATAGTTTTGTCCAAGGTTCAGCAGCTCCAACAGTGTTTCCGAATACTAAATTTAGCTCCTGTGCAGCTGTACAAGTGCCGAACACCTCTGTCAGCGATACAATTCCGTAAGGTACAATATGCTTGGCTACATAGTGTGTAATACAAGCTTTGAATTAATAACATAAACAATGGGCGGGTTGTTTCACGTTCACTTAACGCATGCGTAAAAGTTAAAAATGGTGCTAACCATCGTCAAGTCAAAAAATGAGTTGTTTCACAATACGTAAACGTCAACGCACGCAAGAAAATACGATTACTTTAACCGATGCTCTGAGCACTGGTTAACGTAACTTATGTCAAGTTGTGTTTAGTCCGCCGTGGTGTCAATTAGTGAAAACAACATAAACTCCCTTTTGTATTCGCGAGTTTGGTCTCTAATTGACGATAGTAGGTAGTTCATCTGATGATGATACAAGTACCGTAAAAAGAAAAAGAAAGGTGTTTAGAAGCCCAAGTTCTGTTTTTTTTATATTACTGTTGTTGTCTGTTTCTCTAAAGAACAACACATCTTTATATTTTTCAAGCGAAGATTGAAAGCGATCTTTCTAATTTTTTGTGAAGTTAGTGAAATGAAATCGTTTATTAAGCAAGTAGGATCACTGATCACTTTTACACGTCATGTTTTATTGTTTTTCCGCTCTCTAAAAAAAAATATGTTTACATTATAGAATATACGTGTTTTGTTAGATTGCAATGTTTAACATATACCTACTTATTAAGGCCTTAAACATAGTAACTATGTTTAAGTGCATGTAGTAGTACGAGTGAGTGTAGTAATTTACTTACTTTCGTGTGTATGGTGGGGGTTATATAAATAATAAATAAATATATACGGACAAATCACACAGATTGAGCTAGTCCCAAAGTAAGATTGAGACTTGTGTTATGGGATACTAACTCAACGATACTATATTTATAATAGATACATATACAATATGTTAAGAAAACCCTGTCCGATCCGTGAAGGTGTTGTTAGGTATCGATAACTGATTGTACTAATGCATACAAAACCTGGCTAAACCTAAAAAAAAAATACCCCCTAAAAAAATAAATATTATTTCGCAAAAACAGGTAGCTTACAAGGCAACACTGGGCAGCGCGGGCGACGAGGGAGGTCACGCGGTCACACGCTTAACCGTAGCGGTTCCGATAGGTCATGAACTCACTTGACCTCATGCATGACCTTCCACACTTGCATATGGTTAGTAAGTACCTAGCTCTCGTGTCACAGTGGGGTCCTCGTTGAATAATTCGAGCACCTACTTTTCAATATCCGGATCGTAGATGCGTGGTCTTCCTACACCATGAGCTTCAATAACACTGCGGGTTACGTAGTCGCGATTTTACAGACGTTATAACGCACAATCACACGGGACCGGGGTACAAAACGGATCTCATAGTCTCTACGAGCCTCACTCACATCCAAACACACACATCGCATTTTAAATTACGTTAGAAAACGAATTGATCACACAAAACACTAAACGTCTTTACGGAAGGAAAGTTTACGCGAAAGTGGTAATAATTCCAATTTATTCGAAGTAAATGTAAAATGATTTATGATTTTTATTTCATAAAAATACTTAATAGGTACACAGGTGCGCTGGCGGTGTTCTTTGAGTAGTGTTGTGTAAGTACTCAAAATATCGACGGATCGATTGATACAATTTATTTGTAACTATTATGGTATCGATTTAGTATTGCAGAATCTCATGCATGGATTCAATATTTCACAAAACTCAATAACATACCAAAGTTTTAATTACAGTTTCTGTCTGAATGTCGATGATATTGACCGTTAAAATGTTTATAATACTTTACTAAAAAGTATTTCATAAGACCCTCTCCTTTCTGTTTACTAATATGTAGTATTCTGTAATCTGTGCTAATAGGTCTATCTGTTATAATATTGTTATTAGTAATTTATCGATAATGAAACGAAAGTACATTTACCATTAGGTAATCTGTTTTTACAATAAATCATTCAACCTGCATTGTTTTACACTAAAATTAATAATAATAATAATTTATTTGCATCAAATGTTACAGTACATTGAAACATTTAGTACAATAATAAATTAATGAACATCTTCATCATCTCATCATTACTTAATTATATCAACTGCGATCCAAACGATCCCAACTAGTCACAATCATTTGACAAAAATGTGTTCGCCTATTAGGCTGCAGGTACAAGTTTCGATTAATAGCGATAAAAAAACGTTATTACGCAAAAATTAGTACATCACTAGTTTTTTCTTTGAGTACGCCGACAAGCCGCCGCGCGGGACTTCACAGACGAGCACCGCCAAACATCGAGCATTAATTTATGCATTATAATATCCAACAAAGAATCAAACGATGATACCGCCGAAAATGGTGTTGTCACATTTTAAAATTTTACCTTATTTTGAGTTAATTCGCGAATAATACTAAATTAAATTCACAATATTAAATTCATTAATATTGTTACTATGATGATTATGCAAAATTTCATATTTTATTTGGTCATGTGTTTACCTAACCTTTATTATCCTTATGGGTCGGACAGGGTTTTCTTTACATATTGTGTAGATAAACATCCAAGGCCCAGGCCAATCAGGAAATGATCGTTTTCCATCATGACCTGGCCGGGGTTCGAACCCGGGGCCTCCACGTCGCAAGCAGGCGTGTTGACCGCTGCGCCACGGAGGACGATAATGTTTATGTTTGGTTACTATGTATTATACATTAGCCGGCTATTAATATTGTAACATATAATTGTTTTTTGTCCCAAATATATAAAATAAAAATAAAATGTATCCATTTTTCGTCAAAGTATAGCTTTTCTATAGGTACACAGTTTTCTAGTATAAACGGACTTAATTTATAAAATGGCACGAAGTTATTTCCCACAACAATAAACAATAATACCAAGAAAGTTAGATAAACTACAGCACATGACAGTCGCCTAGATAAAATTTGCTGGGGCGATGAATGTGGCCGGGTACATCGTTGCAACGCAATGTATTCGTGCGCAGACGATGTAGCATCGGGGCGCTGTCGGTAAAGTGGCGCGCTTCAAAGGACTTGTCGCGACAATATTCGCTGGAGTAGTCACACCTACGCACAGAACACAATTACTCCTATCGGAGAAGAAGGTCAACTTCATACAAAAAAAGTAGGAACGAATTTAGTTTGGAAGTGCTGCCATCTTACTTTAGCCCAGGTAAACTATGTCGGCGGCGTAGTAGGGCGGGAAATTTAAACCACTTCATGATGACTATTGTATTTTAAGTTTTAACATTATAATACACATCCAGACCAGGAGTGCAGCCTCGAGATATTTTCCTCCTCTCGAGACCACCCTCCCGATCTGAATGTATCAGAAACGGAAAATAGAATGAATCTAGCATAGAGAATAAAACTTTGTAATAGAAAAAAATCTAACGGGCGCCGTCCATACAAATTACATTCATACAGAATGCAATGTGCGGCCGGTCATATGAAATAACAATATATCATAAATTGTAAAACGTTATCAACGTGCTAGATTCAATTCTAGTCCCTTTATTTTATCTGGGAATAGAGATTGGAAATAAAAGTATTGTTTAGCCAATATTTTATATATTACATGATAAATTTTATAAATTTCGTATCATCATTATCGCATCTGCCATGGCAGAACTGAGGTTCACAAACACTGGTCACAACAGCCACAAAATAAATAGGTTCAGGATCATTGGTTCAGAGTCAATGTCTCACGAAAAACAACAGTAATGTTAGAGTCACTATCTCACAATGCGCTAACACTAACCACGATTCGCGGAACTTTGTAACACATAAAACGGAGGAGCAGAGCTCGACTCAACTGTTATAGCACCTAATTACAAGCAAATCGATGAAATATGGAATTGTGTTTACATCGGGTGACGCCATATTGTTTAAGCGAACGCCATGATCGGTCACGTGATTCAAGAGTGTTGCCATACAAATAAATTGAGATATTAATTTATATAGCAACATCGCCCAAAATTCAGCCCTTGTAGGTATTCTCAAGGCTTCCATACAAAGTTGACCCCGGCTGCACCTACGTCACTTCAGCGTCGTCCAGACTTTGAAGTAGGACTGACGTTCTTTTTGCATATTTTTTACATTGTTTTTGTTTTATAAACATGTAATAAATAATAATTTATTGACATATAATGCAAAGCCACTGCTTCCTCCATCGTCTCGGCCGCACAACTAAACAACGAATATTCGCCGTAGGCCGATTTCTGAATCTTCACCCGCCAATGAGAAGAACATCATGTATGTCTGACAAGGACAACAGATATTTTGCGCGCCAACGCGACACGAATCTTCGCCTGCTAATGTAGCCCCGGCATCCTTTTGAACGCCAGTCACTTCTATACAAGTTCGAGATTTTCGTGCCCTCAGCGCCACTACTTGATTAGAAGTAATCACAGTATAAAATAAATTTACGACTTTTACAAGACCTTTTATTTTGTTTTTATGGAAATTTGCCCTATTATCAACCATATTTTTAACTTTTTCAAGCATAATAAGTTCTTATTTGTTTAATTTTCAATAGAAACAAAAACGCCAGAAAATATTTTAATGCCCCCAGCGCCAATTACTTGATATCAAGTAAGCCAGTGATGGGACACGACGAAGATCTCGCTATATTTCATCTCGTCGAAATGATCATAAATACTATTATTGCAAGAAAATGACGTAAATATATAATATTTTATAAATATTGTACACTTTAAACTAGGTTTTATTCACCTTAATCAAGAATTAATAGGTTTTCTAATCATTGTCGATAGTGAAACCCCGTTTGAAAAACCCATCCCTACAAAGTTAGTTAGTTAGCGGTCCGTACGCGCCACCGACGTGTATAGAAGGAAATCTGTGACGTCATAAGCGGACGGGTTTCAAGGTCATAGTGACCTTGTGCATTTTAGTGTAGTGCAATGTTTACATCTTGAGTTGGCGCACGTGTCCTTAAAAAAAAATGTGACTGAATATGACGAATTATTGCGAGTTGTTCAAGTCTGAATCAGAATTTTGAAATAGTTCGTCGTCCTGACATTCCGTTAAGTCGTCAACTTCCGTTTCAGGAATTTTCTTCAGTTTTCTATTAGTTTCTACAAACCAGAAAAATAATTGCGAGTATTTAGCGACACCATTAAAAAAAAGGTCTTGTGTAAAACAGACACTTACCCTCCATTTTATTTTATTTTTTAAAACGTAGAAAACCACGTATTTAGCTTCTATTAATTGTATTTGTTGTAAGTAAACGAAATAAATTATGCAGGAATCGGTTGAGTTTATGCACGTGTAACTCGACCACAGTGAATATAAAATATATACCATAGAAATCTAGACATCCCTAGAACAGAAAGGATTTTGACGTGCCTCAAGCGCCAACTACTTGATATGAAGTAGAAGGATTACATTTGTAGACAAATAGGGATGTGCCTTGTAGAACACACGTCTAATAAATTTAAAATTCTTTTCTTTATTGTGGGGAATATATCCAGGTTTTCATATTGTTTTTTTTATGAAATAAAATAAAATATGAAATTACGATTACAGTTTTTATTTAGCTTCGTAAATTGGTGAATAAACATTATTTTAAATGTATAATATTATTTGTCGATAGGACACGAATCCCATCCCTACGTTTTACTATACATACGTTATACATTTGTAGTGTGGCGCAGGAGGACACATCGCGTATTATATAGATGGGCGTTCAAAAGGCGAACGTTAAACATCATCAAAGTTACGTTAACGGACGTAACTTTTTGACGTACGTATGTTACGATAACCAACCGTTTGAAACAACCCGCCCTAAAACTACAAGAGGAAAAATCAGAGAACAATCAGTGTATAGAAATCGGACGCAGCTCAAGCCCAAGCCTTTTTGTCCTCAATATAATCCTTCACACTATAAAATGCTTTCTGACACAACTTACGTTTAATGAAGAATTTGAATTTATTCAGGCTCAGATCTTGAACCACCTCTGGAAGTCCATTGTAAAAATGTATACATTGGCATCTGAAAGAGCCACCTATTTTCTTGAGCCTTGTTGTAGGTACAATAAATTTGTGCCTGTTCCTAGTATTTATATTATGGACATCACTGTATTTTTTAAACAATTTTATATTTTTATGAGCATACAAAAGATTTTCATAAATATATTGAGACGGCACGGTCAGTACATTAATCTCTTTAAATTTTTCTCTGAGAGAGTGTCTCGGACTTAATTTATAAATTGCACGAACAGCTCGTTTCTGCAAAACAAATTGCAATTGGTCGCGTTTGGCATCGAGGACAGCTTTGTGCCGCTCCTCAAACTCGCGCACTTGTCCGTACACCATTCTGGCCGTTTTGCTGCCAAACGCTCCCATGCAGAGGGTTCTATATTGGATCTCTTCATGTGCCGTTTTAAGACATCCTTGAACGGGAGGAATTGTCCGCCATGCTTTCGCTTGCCCTCCTCCAGCTCAGAGAAGAAGATGCGCTTCGCCACCCTTTCGTCCGCCATACGTGATACGTGCCCGTACCACCGAAGCTGTCGACGCTTATACTCTCAGGACTGCTTCCACTAGACATGAGGATCAGAGAAGCAGCCTCTCTTTTTGAAATAAAGAAAGGACATTCCAGCAGAGTAATAGGGGACCGCGACGTCGAGACACCGGTACCCTACATCACAACACCTCACCCACACTTACACAACTGTATCGAATTCGGCCAAATTAACAGCGAGGCGGAACTTGCCCAATTAGAAGACAATGAATATGCACTCTTCACGGATGGTAGCAAAATAGAGGGCAAAGTTGGCGCGGCACTTTCCGTCTGGAGAGGTGGCGTAGAGACCATTACTCGTAAATATAGACTAGAACGTTTCTGCACCGTGTTTCAGGCCGAGTTACTTGCCCTAGCTAAGGCAACCGAAATTATCAGGAATCATAGGTCCGGGGAAAAATTTATGATTTATAGTGACTCGAGATCAGCGCTGGAAGCAGTCACTCGAGGCCTCTCCATCCCTTGGCTATGGAAACCAGCCAGAATATCCAGGAGGCGACAAACCGTGGGAAAACCATTAAGCTGTATTGGATTAAAGCCCACGCAGGAATGGAGGGAAACGAGCGAGCAGACTATCTAGCAAAAGAGGCAGCACTGTATAAGAAGACCAAACCAGACTATGACAGATGCCCAATCTCATTCTTCAAGCGTCAAATCCGTGAGGATACCCTTGGCGAGTGGGACACAAGGTACAGAGTGGGAGCAACTGGGGCAATTATTAAATTATTTCTACCAAGTGCTAGAAATGCATATCATACGGTTACAAAAATAAACCTAGATCCGTTGCTAGTGCAAGTGCTGACGGGGCATGGTGGATTCTCCGAGTATCTGTACCGGTTCAGGTGCAAGGAGAGTCCGGCGTGCCCTTGCGGTACAGGAGATAATGAGAGTGTAGTGCATTTGTTGACAGAATGTCAAATATATGCTAAAGAAAGGTACGACCTAGAACACCAAATTAATTATAAAATAGACACCAAAAATATGGCAGAAATCCTGTTGAACAAAAATGTACGTGAAAAATTTATAAAATTTTGTAAAACAATAGCCAAAATTATAAATAATAAAAATAAAACAAGATAAAATGTATAACTACGTTATATAATAATTATATAAGCATTAGTTTACCATAGATTTATGTATTAAATTGTACAATGTATAGCATGTATAGCAAGGCTTAAAGTATTTAAGTAATAGATTATATCTAGAAATAGAAAAGGAATAGATTTAAATAAAGTACTGTATAATAGATTTAAATAATATAGATAAAGAGTAATTATAAGATAAAAAAGTGTAAAGTATAGATGTAAGAGCTTATACAACTCTGTAGTATTGTCAAAAAAAAAAAAAAAGAAACCGAAGTTTTAATAAAGGCACTGGTCTACCAAGCCAGTGGAAACAAAGCAATGCCTTGTGAAGGCGGGTGCATTAATTTAAAAAAAAAAGCTGTCGACGCATTAAATAAGCCTCAATGCCACCAATATTGGCTCATCGCAGGACTTCGGTATTTCGCACTCTGTCAGACCATTTGATCTTCATAATGGATCGGAGACATTTAAGGTGAAAACGATCTAGAGTACGTATGTGGTGGCGGTACACACACCATGTCTCAGCGGAATATAGAAGGTTTGGCAGCACAATTGCCATATATACGGATATTTTCGTAGCTAGCTTAAGGTCATGTGAGCAGAAGACCTTGGAACACAACTTGCCAAACGCTGCAGCTGCAGCTCTGACTCTGCTGTTGATCTCAGCATCAAGATCACACTTAGAACTTATAGTGTACCCCAGATAACGAAACTTGTCTACTTGCTTCAACATATCCTCAACAAGCTTTATATTTAGTGTCTCGTGACCGTGAATGTCTAGGGACATCACCTCCGTCTTGTTGACGCTGATTTTTAAGCCGTACTTACGGCAGGCTTGATTAAATGCGGACATCAGCTGTTGTAGGCCGTCTAGGGATTCTGCTAAGAAGCACAAATCATCAGCATACATGATCTCAGTAATCCGTGCATGTGAGATTTTGGTGCGAGCCTTAAGTCTAGCCAGCCTGAAAAGACCGCCGTCGGTGCGGAAGCGGATGCGCACTTCTTGCGGAACAATTTGTAAGACCTCTCCCACTACCACTGCAAAGTATAAGGCGAACAGAGTTGGTGTTAAGACGCATCCTTGCTGCACCCCCCACTTGGGAAGAAGTCTGTCTCTGCACCGTCTACAGCAACGTCTCACACGCAACTTTTCAGTGCAACCCAGCTTACCTAACACTAACCATAACCGTTCGTGCTGCAATAGACGACTGGCTGTGCAGATTGAAGGCTAGTATTCACAATTTTGAATAAACTTTATTTTCATAAGATTTTTTTTTATTAAGTTAGTTTTTATTATCTTTGTATTAGTCTTGCACTGGCACGACACAGCGAGATATTTTGAGAAAAGGTTACAAAAATCTCTGTCGAAACATCTCACCCGTGAAAAGTAAGGTGAAACGAGTTTAGAGTGAGTTGTCACTGGTGTTAATTGGATTGTATCAAAAAAAAAAAAATTAATTTAATGTCCATCAGATAGATTTATAAAAAAATGTTGAACACGTATTTTATACTTTTTCTTTCATTCAAATACTTAGGAAGATATATTGATTTGAAATGTCGCATGACGTCACGCCGAGGTACAATATATATACCACGGCGTGACGTAATTAGCTCCCACTCCGTAACATTAATACGCTAATAGGTATCTCAGTAGTTTTTGGTCATCATCATCATTTCAGCCGAAAGACGTCCACTGCTGGACATAGGCCTCCCCCAAGGTTCTTCACGACGACCGGTCCTGCGCCTCCCGCATCCAGCGGTTTCCCGCGACCACCAGGTCGTCGGTAGTTTTTGGTAATTTCTACAAAATAAAAAAAATAAGGGTCTTAATTTTTTTTATTGTCTATAAGACGGGACTAATATTTTTTGATTTCATACCTTGGATACGTCCCTATTATTCTTAGCATTAGTAGGAATGATACTCAACTCACCTCAGTTTTCACGGTGAGACTTTTACAAAATCGTACTTCTGCAGCTGATTTATATTGTGTAGGTATGACCCTTTTTTTTTGTTCTGGATGGGAATTTATCAAAAGACCTGTCCCGGTCTGGGCGGAGCGGAAGGGCGTGTTAGACTTTTACTGACTAAAACCCACCATGTTCCTTCACTTGCCTGTGCGCCAGGGTGGCCCTGGCTGGCGGTTTCCTTTTTTAATCAACCCGCAACTCTGGCCCAAGAGGCATCGATGTTCCTGGATCTCGTCACGATCGTCGACCCGGGCCTGGTCCTTACTGGGAGGCGAGCTACCTACTGCTCGCCGCCCGCACGCTCGCGCCTACGTTGGCCGGAAGTTTGATGTTGTCTGCCGACCAGGGCGTCTCCTGCAGCGGAAAAGCGCCACGCGACGAGCCGCAGTAATAGTGTAAGGACGCATCATTACAATTAAATTTTGGCCCCGTCTCGTGGCGCTGTATAATCCGCTTTAGGGATAGAATAGATAAAAGCTGAGCTAGTATACAGTTATTAAAACAATTAGTTTTTTTTTTGTTTTTTTTTTATTCAGACTACTCACAAAGATAATACCGCACAGAGCGATGTGGAACACCACGACGACGCGACGGTTACTTGCGTAGAAAAGTTGTTCGTGTTGGGCAATTGTGCTGCTTAGTAATTCGGCCTTCTCCAATCTGGCCAAGACTTCGTCTTCAATCCACTGCAGGCCAGTCCGCTCTGTGCGGTCAAGCTTTAACAGTTCAGTTACAGTGCCTTGACTTAATCGTCATAGTATTTATATGAATAATTATCTACCTACAGGCAAACTATCACTAATTCATAGCACCTTTCGTAAATCATTCTTTTTAAAAAAATATCGTTGCTTTGTAGGCTTGTAATAATTCATGTAAATATCGTCTATACAAATACTTTCATTCCTCAGAGCACGGATAGGCCATGCCGCCGGCAGGCTCTGCTGGCGGCAGTACGCCGCTGCCTAAAAAGCAGTCAGTTTATTTTTAAACACTATTTGTGATGAAGTGCGGGTAAACGACGACAGGCTTTGCTCTTATAGAATATGTAGACAGTATCGCTTCTAGCGGCTGTCTTGGCGTCTCCGTGTTCTTTACTAATTAAAGGATTTTTGAAAATAACTAACTAATAATTAATTACATTTATAACTTATTAATAATAATTTAATTATACATAACTAATAATTTCAAATTAAATAAGTTAATGTTTTCTGATAATAGGTACCTATTTTCTCATTTATAAATTCGTTTTTCAGTATAAATATATTCTCCAGGTACCTATTAATACAGATTAAATATACAAATCGCCTAATTAATAAAATTCATGAGATGAAATTAATAATACAGAATCAATACAATTAAGTATTATTCATGGTAAAAATAACTCTAATGGAGTAACATTTTTCCGTGAGAACATCTTCAGGACACAAATTACTTAGTTGTAAACTTAGACAAATACGTGGTTTATAAATAGATCTTAGGTATTGTAATAACTTAAAGAAATAACACATAACTGCAGAAAACTGGGTAACATTGAAGAGTTCGTACATGCACTAAACATAACTTATGAAAATGTAACTTTTATGTTTAACAAAATCATCTTTTAAATTTAAATTACTTCCACGACCGAATTTGAATGAAGTTTTCAGGAAAAGAGTCTCAAGTTTTAAAGGATATAGTTTTCATTGAGATATATTGTTGGGATAAATGAAATCGCTTTTATTTTTTAATAAAACACTCTAAAGATAATCTCTACTTAAAACCTAGGAGCGATTGCCCCTAGAATTAACAAAATAAATGTAGAAATCGTCTAATTCAAAAATGTACACGCCCGCATTGTTTGTGGCATAGCATATTTTAAACATTGGTATAGAAATGTGGAGGGGAGTGGAGTTAAGAATAAACGAGTTAGGTAAGGGGAAGTATGCGGGGTGTTCGTAGAGCGTACATATACTTTTAAATATTTGGAATTGTCCAAATTTCGGCCGGACGTCACAACATGGTATGATGCCACACCGTGTTGTGATGCCCGACTTGAAGGACGAGGTAGATATTGAGCGACAAAGGAGGGTGCTGTCGGTGTGGGCTAATATGAAGATCACCTTGTTCTGAGTCTACTGCAATTTTTTTATACGAGTAGTCTGTGGTGTCATATTTTGCAGAAATCCTACAGCGCTCTCCGCGTTCAATAACGCGCTGAGGGCAATGCTGCGGTTGTCTCGCTTCTACAGCGCTGGGGCAATGCTACGGCTGTCTCGCTTGTACAGCGCTGAGGGCAATGCTGCGCGAGCGTCCGCATTCATAGACTGTTTTTATGCGCAATAAATAGGGCGACCCCTATAGAGAGTAGAAGGCGGGGCAGCGGCAACAGTCTGCTGACCGTTGTTGCCAACAGGTTGGATGGGCTTTTTGCACCACTAGCAGGCCTTTCATGGCGGGTGCATATAAGGCCTGCCAGTGTGTATCAGCCTTAGGGCAGGTGAACATTGAAAATAGTTTCCATGAATTTAATTAATTCTATTATTATTTTGTTTGCATTTTATATTGTTTTTATTATTAGACAGCTTTTTCTTGTAACCTTTTACTAATTTGTCCATTAAATCGTATTAGGTGACATTTTACGATTTGACAATTTAATATTTGGCATTTCAACATTGATTTATAATATATTACTATTTAAATGATTCTAAGTTGAATGTATAAGTTTGTCTATGGACTAGAGTGTTGTCTGATGCCTACTAATAAATTACTACTTGATGACAGAAGATATTTTGAGATGATATGATATGATATTTTACTGTGATCTGAGGTTCAGAGGAGTAAATCTCGTAATTCTAAGAACGTTCAGTCTCAATCTGACAAATATACCGAAAATTTCCCAAAAAATTGACAAGATTTTGACGTTTTGATTGCCGCTGAGATGAGATTGCGACTAGATTTTGAACAGTTTCCATTACGAGAACTCGCCTTGAGCCTTCAATACCTATCAACCAAACTGAAACTTCCTCGGGCTGTCGTAATTTTCGACTGACACCGATCACAGCGTTCCGATCCTCGTCAAATTGGTCAATTAAAGTTATTGATAAATTATTTTTAAATCTTTGACTTTCCGAATACCGTTACATAATTACAGCTGACCAGTTACGGAACGTTTTTGACACTTTTAAATATATGTCAAATCGAACGAAGATGACAGATTTTCATGACGGCCGTTTTATAATGACGGTGTCATTTTCCACTAAAAACACGAGGCGTGCTTAGTGTTGCGGTTGGTAAGTGCGGTTGCACACATTTTTTTGTGGTTTTGGTAGGGTGCCTTTATTAGGTATATTTGATCTCTGGTTCATTTAGCTCCTACAAACATCGGCTATTGTTTGCATGCCGTCTGCGAAATCTCTTATAGGTATCATCAATTGTTAATCATTATCACAAAATTCCTCGAATGACATTAATAGCCATTCAACGTGCGAACGGCTTAGGAATTTTATAGAAAATTGTGTTTTTTATTTTTTACAATCATTTTTAAATACTAGACATACAAAGAATAGAATATAGATCATAAAAATACTATCGTGTTTAGCTGATATAGTAAAAAATTAGATATTTCTGTACACTTTCATGATTATATATTTTTTCGTAATGTATATCTAAGTAGGTATGTTTATCTTCAATTTAGCTAGATAGAAATACTTCAAGACACTAGGTGTTTATATACTCGCTAGAAAATGAATTTGGTTAGAGTATACAAATAGGTACATTTATAAAAACTACATTGTAATTCAAGTGTGTAGATACTCCATACTAATAAAAGACGTAGACAATCATTATTATTATTATACCTATATTGATCAAATATTGTAATGTTTAATTTTCAAATTTTATTTATTACACGGTTTATATATTCTCAAACTATTTCAAACTATTTAAGTAGTTATAAAAGTACATGAAAGCGGTTTGCTGAGATTGGAAAAAAATTGCACATGCTTGTTAGTACCCATGGGCGTACCCACCATCTGACGTTGGGGGGACAAGTCAGGCCTTGGGGGCAAGTAAATTTTTTTGAGCGGGTAATCTTTGTGCGCTATAGTTGGCAATTACACAGCACATTTTGTTAGTGTTCACTGCGTGATCAAAATTAGAGATAAGTCCTCGTTTATACTTTGTTTAGCAATTAGGGGAGTTCATACATGTTCTGCGAGATTTACAGGGGGGTCGGGGGTCGGGGGGGGGGGTGGGGCTGCCTCCTCATGCTCCCACCTGGGTACGCCCGTGCTAGTACCTACCGATAGAGTTAACTGTGGAATACGTACTAGATCGAAATGCAAAATGAAAAATGCGAAATGCATTTGCTTGCGTGCTAAATAGATACACTGCATTTTAAACGTAATTACCTACAGTATAAAAAGAGCTACTTACCGAACAAGTGTGTTGAAAACAACAAAATTACGGTAACTCTTCGTTACCAATATATCCTAACTTGAATTTAACTTCTAGACAAAATGTAGGTTCTCAGTCAAATCAGTGCAATATTAGGTATATAAAAATTGGGTAAGTTTTTTTTTAATTTCTAATACGTACGGTTTTAAAACACATTAATAATGAAATAACGCAGAAACAGACACTAGTACTTTGTTTATGAAATCGTAAATTGATTATGTAATACTTTGCTACTTTTTTTTTAAATGTAAGGTTGATTTTTTTTTTCTAAAACCATCATACCTTTGAGAACGATAAAGGAATTATCAAAAACTACTAATATGATTTATCTTCAGAAATCATAGAGTGCGCATGCGTCTATGGTATAAATTGTGGTAGAAAAGACATTTATCCGTCTATGGTAGGGTCTTGGCGGGAAAGCTAAGATGAGTGCCACGCTCATTTTTTATTGGACTTTTAAATTATTTATAGTGTCGTTTACTAAATAAAAATGCGTGATTTATGTCGTAAAAAGTGCATTCAGTGAATAATTCATAAAGAAAATTGAAATATTGCAGCATAGTGGCACATCATGACTTTGTCACAAATCTTTCTCCTAGTGTCGGTTCACGCGGGAAACGAAAGGAGATAGGTTTAGGTTAGGTTAAGTTAGATTAGTTAGGATTTAAAGACATGGCAGTATGGTCTCTGCCCTTAGCCTGTTCCAAATGGAACAAACAAAAAAAAAACAACGTCTATGGTAGATTACAAGAAATTTTGACACATCGTTATTATAAAATGATTTATGTTTTGCGTTATTTCGTTTATTAATAATATATTATATAATTCCAAGACATTCATTTTAAAAAGTAGAAATATATGAAACGTTCACTAATATCATCTATCTAAAACTTTATAAGTTATTTTTTTTAATACACACAATTTTCTACTTAAATATAATTTTATATAATATTTATAAATTAATATATAGGTAATAATTATGACATATAAACATTTGATTTATAACTTTAACAACACCGTGAGCGAGTCTCTAAATTTCAAATAAGTAGGTAATTGTAAATACATAGAACAATAGGCTGTGTAATCATTAATTCACTACAGATACGGCTACACACAAGAATGTATAACCGGAAGGATAGTTAACAAATGTATTTGTAAAACGGATATATTTCGCCTACTGCCTATCATAGATTATAAAATTACTAAGGGAAGTGATCAATACCATCAGACCATTTCATCAATAAATCACAATCTATACTTATATAAATCAAATGCCGTGGGTCGGTCTCGGAAATACCTCGAAAATGGATCGACCGCTAATAGTAAGACTTTTGTAAGTTGTTGTATACACGCTGGAGAAGGGCCATAAAAAAATTAAAAAGCAACAATTTTCAGATTTGTACCTAATATTGAAAAGTTTAAAAATTACTTTGTCTATTATGAAATGGCCTTATGGTAATTTCTCTACAGAGAGCCGGTATGGTTGTGTCCAGTATTTAATTTAACAATAAACATTTAAATAAAAATCACTGTTTCGTATGTCCATCGCATAATGAGGCGGAAAATTTCACTAATGATCTACACTACCAATCGATAATATAAAGTAAGTACTCCTGAAGAAAACTACGAACACCAACAATACAGCCATCGGAAGTGTAGTTTTCTAGACAGGACTCATTCCCGCAAACGGCGCCAGCGTCCGGGTCATTCGGCCTTGTCTTCTTTGCGCGACCCCGGGCTAGGCGACCCCTTATTCCTGCACACATAAACAAAAAAATTGACAATCTTGCCTAAGAACCTTCTATTGTTTTTGCGAATTCCACTAGCATTGCGATACAAGCATCGTACACGCATTAGGGTGCACCCTCACAGCTTACAATTTCAATAATGTTACTTCTGTAGCGGCATAGGCTTTCTCTCTGAGAGGAAGTGGACTATAATTGACCACGCGGGCCCAGGGCCATGTCACATCTCTACTGGGTTTTAGGACATGCCGTTGTCCTCAGGATGTTTTTCTTCACCGCGTACCGTTTTGCGAGCAGTGGTGATTGAGCAATATGACTGCCTCGGCTCGAATTCACGACTTGCTGGTTGAAAGTCGGTGCTGGTATTACTGTCCGATCACTACCTCACGACACACTCACTTTATCTTATGTAGGTAGGGCATTATTGCATTGCGTGACCGTATTTAGGTACCTACCTTTACTACAGATAACCTTTTTGTGTTCCATAGCTTTCCTGTCCATTATATTTTTTTCTGATAGAAATCGCTGTTATAATACCTACCTGGGACCATCCATTACACCAAGTTATATTATTTATTAACTTGGTACAAGAACGAGTTTCGTGGCCCTTTATAATTTTATAGAAAAAAAATACGATAATTTTTTAATTTTACAGGTACATATTGCCCATAATATATACTGGATTCTACACTGAAATATGTAGATGTAACTATACTGACATACACACAGCAAAAATAAACTGCATTAACATGACAATCTAATCCAAAAATATCTAGTTGGGCTTAATCTTTATAAAAAATATAATATTTGATGGTATCATTTACTTCCATGCTTTTAAAATGGGTGACCTATGACTTAATGCGTGTACCATTTAATGTAGAGCCGTCAGCGTTTCGGTCACGCAGAAAGCACGCACAACTAACTAATAAATTACTAGTGTAATCAATTTAGGTCAAGAATGTTGCCACGGAGTCAGGTTATCGACGAGACTCTGATAAAATACATCTAAGTACCCAAGGCATTGATAGCCTTATATTATCAACTAAATTATTACCTAATTTAATGCTAGTGTGAGTATAAAGATGCCTAAAAAGCTTATTGTGTGTAATATAATAACGGAACTTTTCGTTAAAGATTTGCTTTGTAATAAGTTGCAGTATTGTAAGAACTACCATAATTAGCCATAATAGTTTCCACTCCTGGGTCACAGGCCTTCTCTCGGTGAGACGTGTGGGCCGAAATCTACCACGCGGGCCCAGTGCGGGTTGGTAGATGTCACATGTCGTCGAAGTTTTGGCTCTAGGACATGCCGGTTTCCTCATGTTTTCCTTCACCGTTTTGAGAGCAGTGGTGATGAAATAATTTACACAAAATAAAGCGCCTGGTGATACCGATACCACTAGGCCACTGCTCTTATGCAAGTTCCTAACAACCAGCGAACGCTATTTCAGATTGCAATGATATCTATGAAATAGTACCTATTTAAAATTTCGTACTTTCCAAATTCCGTATCTATGGAGGCAGGCACGTTAAAATGCCATTTACAAAGCTCTGTGCGGCCGGAAGCGTTCCTAGTGATGTCTCAGGCAAGTCTGCAATACTACTCCTACTACTTATAAATAGTTTTTCTTGCCTTATAAACGTCATCACCCGCCAGCACCTTATATGTCATCCTTCGCTCTTGGAGAGCCAGCCGCCCGAACTGAAGAATGAACTGACAGAAGATAAGCTACGCTATGTTTGAGTACAACCATGGAACACGTCTGCAACACTAGACACATTGTTGATAGCGGTGAAATCTGAACCGATCCACTGGGAATTCACTAAGTTCAGGTACAGATTATACAAATGAATTCCACTCACCATTCAATTTTAATCATTTGTAATAATTTCGTGATAAAACCTGTCTGCCAATTACACTGTATCATAAACCGCGTGCTGTGAACGTGTTAGACACGGAAAGAAATATGATGTAGCGGTACCTACAAACGCAACATAGAACAACGCGGCATACGAATTCTACATCTCGCAATCAGAGTTTACCGTGAAATTAGCATACATACAACTTCCCAATTTCAAGCATTGGGCAAGTACCCGCCAGACATAACACCCGTCTGGTCTGAGGATGGTCTCATGGAGGATGAGTGAACTTTACTCCCTGTTCCTCATGCCTCTAGAATGATATATACACATAGGGTGCATAAAGGTGAACGGCGTACCTTTTATTCGCGGGACATATGCGTACGGTTCACGTTCTCTCTGTTATGGTACCGTTTTCTTTACAGAACTTGAATAATATTGTAATTCCAATTTGACTAAATCAAGCTGAAGAGTCAGGTAATAGGTAAAACGGGCTGGTGTCAGCAACTCCACTACATTTTGCGTATTTAGCATAAAGGTGGTTGTGTTTTTTGTCCGAATCTTTGTCTAGTATAGATTTAGATCTAGATTTCCGTTTTGAAAGTTCATTTCTTTAGGGATGGCTATTTAACATGCTAGGACTCTAAAAGTCGAATAGAAAGGAGCCTGTAAGAACAGTAAGCGAAAAGGAAGTAAATGTGAAGGCAAGAGATGTGTGATAATGATCTCGTACCTCTCAATAAAATGAATAAGTACCTATAATTTCGCCCGACAAGCTCCTAGCACGGTCTATGATGCGGTGTATTGGACGGACACCTTTAACGTAAGGAATCATTGAAATAAATAGTTTAACTAAATAGATTCTTACCTGTTGCTTACGTTTTTTGGCTTTTTGTCCGTCTTCTCCGGAGATGCACCAGGGACAGGGGAAGGACCCTTGTCTCCCTGTGCCAATAAGTAAGTATGTTATTTTACAGAATAACATAAGGGTAACATTATTAGGTGCGGATATTTTGTGGGGCGAAGGCGAATATGTGTACACCGAGAAATTCATTTAGGGAGCGCAGACATCGACGATAACTAGACTAAAGACCTACCACATACATGTGTTATCAAATAAAAGTCATGTCAATGTGTGGTCTGTTTTCGATCTTATTCTAGGAGTTACACTCAGTTCTGAACTCCAAACAGCAATCTTAAAAATATTCTACAATTTGTACCACAGTTAATAACTACGCAGCAGTTAAAAACCTACCTACAAACTATAAAATGTTAAAATATACTTAATATAAAATATACCTCACAAAAATCATATTTAGTAATGATGAGTGTAACGTAAGTAGTTTAATGTTGAAGTTTATTAAGAAACCGATGGGAGTTGTTGTGGAACAATGAACTTGTTTTTTTTTTATTATGCTGTCCTACTATTGAGCAAAGACTTCTCCCAAATCCTTCCAAGAATTCTATTTAATTAAAACCTTTTGTGATAAGTTTATAACATTTGGTTTCTTACTTAACTTCAACTGTATCAGACGACCCTAGTTACTTATACTTAACCTATCTCTCTTATCTTAATTAAAATTGGATTTCTTGTCTGTCTGTGTAACAGAATAGATCTTCAACATCATTTAGACATACCTATTCCGGAAGAATAGTGGTCAATGATGATATTCAACTTTAGAGAGTAAAGATATCTCGATGTTTTGACATGACGCCATTGCACCCTGTGAAGTGTACTTGTAAATAAATAATATAAAAAAGTCTGTCCGCATCTGATAATGTTACATAAAAAACAAAAAAACTATATTTAAACTAGAAAGAGTGCTAAGTGAGCATACAATAAAATACAACTATATCTAATTAAAAGTCTTTACCTGAAATATTATCTTTATTATCTAAATCTAGGCACATTCACATACAGTGTATACAGTAAATGTTGTACATAATATGTTAGTTTTATAAAGAAGCGTAAGTAAGCTGTACCTACTTAATGTTGAGTTACTAATCACCTTAGTTGTTTGACTTGTCGATGGGCCAGCTTCAGCTTGTTGTGACTGGCTGTGCACGTGGCCCATTTTTGATAACGGTGGATTCTTGAACGAGTAGGAGAACGCCAATCCCCTCTTTAATGAAGCTCTACACAAAATAGTTCATTCTCACAATTTTTGTCAAGTCTTCGCTTTCTATAGACAAACCGCTTGATTGAGACGTAACCTGAGGTAGCAGTGCCGTGAGGGAGGGTGTGGTGACGTGATGAAGGACCCTGTGATTCGTCAGCTTGTGACAACTGTCACATCTTCCGCATCGCACAGACACCTCAGGCAACGTATTAGTTAAGCGGTCGGCCTATAGGCGGAGACTTAAAAATTGTGACAATAAATGAAGGCTAGAGGGGAAAAATAAAGAATGTCAGAAGAAGGTGAACATACAAAAAATAAAATGAAACGAATCAAACTCTTTATTTGAAAATTTCTTTAGCGCCGTTGTGCACTTTTTGTTGGTTAGGTAGAAAATGTAAAGTCACATCAGGACATGTGACCCTGGTCAAAAATTCGTAAGACGGAGGGAGATTCTACCGTCGACGCGGCGTAGGAGAGAGAGAAGTAGTATCCCCCCTCTCTTTCAAACGAGAGGCGCAATTACATGCCTGCTCCCGTTGTTTCGTTTAGGCCGCGTTTCCACTGACGCGAAGTTGGGCGGTGAAGAGCGGTGAAAAGTGGTCAGTGTTTTCACTGAAGTGGAGCGGAACGGAGCATACTTTTGAATTTCTCATCCGTTTTGTTATGCACCTAATGACGTGACTTACTGAGGCACAGCGCGCGAGTCACGCATCGCCCCGCTGTCGCCCGCTCTGCACCCCAATGCTCGTTGTCCTCCATACAGCATCGCCTCGCTGTATGTATTTTTATTACGAATATCTGCTCAGCTCTGCTCCACCCCGCTCGTGTTGTTTCCATTGAAGCGGAGCGGAGATTTCTAGCATAGTGATTGGTCAATTCGTGCACCGCTAAGCTCCTCTCCGCGTCAGTGGAAATGCGGCCTAAAGCGGCGCAGGGCGCTTAAACGACACACACATGTTATTTTATTTTTATTTATTTTTTATGAATTTGCGCGAGTGTGTATACAGCAGACACAAAGATGTATATCTTTGTACCTACTACAGCATCCACGGATGGTGCCTGCTGATGGCCAGACGGTCTACAATATTCTAGTAAATTTTGTATACACAACGTTACTTTTTCTTTATACGAACCCTGAATATAGTTTGTTCAGCAGAGAAACTGTAGCGATTTAAATAATTTTTACACCATGTTATGTTTATTCTCAAATATATTTAATAAGTGTTGCAGTGTCGTTACCGAGAACACAGCAGTTCACAGCGAATCATAGTGTCCTATGGCCACCGCCGCGCCGCGCCACTGCAGGCGAGCGGCGCGTTGACCATATTTTTCTTGGGACAAGCAGGTAACATAACAAACTCATAACTTTGTGATTTTTGTGATAGCTTTTTGAAATTTTGTACATAAATTCATCACATAAAAATACTGAACACGTGTTTCGGGTTTCGCATATAAAAATGACGTTGTATAAAGTAAGCCAATCATTAATAATAGGATATTCAAAAATGCACAACGTTAATATTCAAGATATCACTTGTGCCGGCACCCCGGAGTGCCACCATTTTTTTTATCTTACAATCTGACTAATATTTTTACTTCGAGAGACTCCAATTTAAATCGAACTTAAATCGAGCCATCCTGGACTTTTATGTATGCCTAAATAAAATGTAATGTAACATGATAAATGACGTAGGTAGGGCATGAAAATACCTTGTGGAACCCCAAATATAATAAATCTATAATTAGATATACAATATGCAAAGAAAACCCTGTCCGACCCTTAAGGATAATAAAGGTTAGGTAAACACTTGATCAAATATAATATAAAATTTTACATAATCATCATAGTAATAATACTAATGAATTTTGAAATAATCTTTTTTTCCCGGGAATTAATTCCAATTTTCCCGAAATTATGTAATTTTAAAAAAAGTGACAACACCGGTATTATTATGAGTGAATAGCGATGCGACCACGTGTCGCGTGCCCTGCCCCCCGCCGCCCGCGGAAGGGTTGCTTACCGCACATGTATTAAGTTACTTCTTTTTGCGAAATAATATTTATTTTAGGGCGATTTTTTTTAAAATTTAACTCGGCTTTGTATTCATTAGTAGAATCAGTTAATACCTAACCATACCTTCACGGATCGGACAGGGTTTTCTTTACATATTGTATATTCAACTTCTCGTTTAATTCGAGTAGGTACAGATTCTCGATATTTCTGTGTATCTATTTTTACCTGTGAGTTGAGATTTTTATAGGTTTAAATTTTTTAGTACTCTACTAAAGGAACTACAGTATGCCCAAAAAATCTTTAAATTATTAATAGCAATTACTCAAGAAGTTAAGAACAGTCTTCTGGGAACAATTTTCTGTAGTAACAATAATTAATTAACGAGTTATTTTTACTGCCTCGTTTCGTCCCTGTGTTACCCAGATCGGATATCAAGACAAAGGCCATTGCGATTATTGCATTGAACCTTGATATATTAATAAGGTAAAATAAGACATTATTATTTATCAATGAAATAAATGTAGGTTTACAATCTGTTGGGACGATTGCAAAAAACAAAGTTTCGCCTAGAATGGCGCAACAGATATACTGGAAATAATTAATTACTATAAAATTATGTTGATGCATGGCAGTACCAACTGACAGCGGGATTCTGAATTTGAATTTTGATTTCGGCTTCTAATATAATGATTTCACATTCAATATGTCTAAATTAGGCATCATTATAGAAGCTGCTTTTGGTACCTTTTTATATACAGTATGTTAACTAACAGAACTATACATGCTAAAAAAAATATTTCCATTCGAAAACAAAATGTTTTAAAATTTTTTCCAATAAGAAAATATTCAATAAAAATTTTAAATTGACATGTAAAAGAAACACACTGTACACGCGAACATGAAAGACGGTAACGTCGCAATTTATTTATACATGACGACTACTATTTTGATTTAAAACAGGAGGTTTCAAATTTATTTCCAATTAGAATTTTTTTTTATTCGGATTTTTATGCTTATTTTTCTATGCTGATATTTTTATTTTAATCTATTAATGATATATATTAACGAGTTTAAGGGAACGCCCTCTGTTATTTAACATACCGTATATGTGGGGCAATTAAGAATACATTCTTTCGCCAAAGAGCTATGTATTTTAGCACTATGTATATGTTTTCTTTTATATATATATAAGAGCGTTTGTAAACACCTCTAGGTATATGTATAACTTTTGAAGTGGGTACCAGCTTACCAGATATTTCATAGCATCATTCTTTGGAATAATGAATAATGGAAATAATTATCATTGAATCTGTTTAAAATTACGTCTTTTTATGATATAAAATAGTGCTAGACTGCGATCCCGCCCGATGGTAAGGAGTGATGCAATCGATGATGGTAAAGCGCACTAGTTTATTAAGAGTCTTTTCACTTTAGCCTTGAAGACACTTAAATTGTAATCAGCCGGGAAGACCGTCTCAGGCAAGTTGTTCCAGTCCTTCGTTGTATGTGGTATAAAAGGCAAGGCGATAAGCTTTCGTCTGGATCAATAACGTAAGGGTTAATACTTGCCGTACGACGGGTCGTCCCGTGAGTCTTACAGACAAAAATATGCTGGGTGGCTCGATTTAGGTGTCCAGGCAAGGTGTGGTTCAGGTGATGTAGGAAGTGTGTCTCAATACTGGATTGAAAAACAAGAACATGGACATGGATTGGAAAAAAATACAAAATCAAAAGACAGGAAATGCAATGCATACCTTCTAACGCACTACCAGGTCACTAGCTTGACATGGTATCTGAGAACTTTGATGATTGTTCCTCTTTGCCATAACAATTACTGATATGAATGTATTTCCATTCCTTCCATTTCCATTACATCTTTAACGAGTCCTCTGTGCATTATTTTCCTTTCTAGCGATTTCTTTCGCGTATTTTCATCACTGTTGCTAGCGATGTTTGTACATTTCCAACTTTGTTGGGCGATTAATCACAAATAAATAAGCGTATTTATGTAAGAAACACCACATCAAAACACGAAATAAAGGCGCGCCTGTAATCGACCTGGCGAAGTCACGATTATGGCCACGTAGACAACCAAAATCAACAAACAATGGCGAAACTTGGCCATAGATGGTGATTGCATCTGACAACTTTAATATAAATAGATACACCCAAACACCGCTAGATGGTATTATGATAATATATACTCTGTATTTACCTGACATTCTGTTTTTCCCTGTAGTCTACGTGTTAAAAATAAACTGTAAACATGTATAGTGTAAAACAGAATTTAAACAGCGACGGCTAAGCGGCAAGCAAGGCTTTTAATATAACATCGTGCCATATTTCCCGAAGAGATGGGCAGAGGTGCACTTCTAGTATCTACGCACGCTTTTCGCCAGTTTTACTTTAGTCTCGTGTAACAGGAGGCGAGAGTATTGCTATCATCTGGGCACATTCCTGATGAGAAAACCCAATAAAACTGACTTTCTGACTTGGGAATTAGTTCGAGGACCTTATGCTCAACATTATTATATCTGTACCTATCCACGTTTTTGATGATAATAATTAGGACAAATTAATGTAACAACCTCAAAAATGTCGACAAAATAAAGAAACAATCATTAAGTTAAACCGGTAGACTTGCCCAGGTAGGAGATATCTCCACATCGCTTTAATAGTGGTGAAAATCACAGTACCGTTATGCGGCATCGCGTTCGCTGAAAGGTGTTTGCTTATAGCGTAAAAAATGCAAATGGCTTTTCATTAAATACTCCGACAGTTATTAAGAATCGTAATTTTATGTACTTTAATTATTCACTAGTTTCAAGAACGTGGTGAATTGTAGTCATCAGATCTATCTAATTTCTGCAAACACACAAATGGAAACGAAACAGCGATTTAAACAAGCCCTGCATGACGTGTTGAAAAGGGACGACACAGTTAATTTGAAATATGTTAATTTTAGAAAAACAAATAAGCCACGTGAATAAGTTAACAGACTAAAACTAATATCAGTTCTATACATTTTTCACGCAACGTCACAGTTGTAGTTTTCAATTTAGCAAGGTCATTCGTTAAAATCGTTTCACTAAACTAAGCTAATTTACTTGATGCTTTAGTATTAAACAGTCATTACAAAACCTAACGTTTTCTTAAAGATCAGCTTTTTGATAAAATATTCCGAGAACTTATTAACAACTGCCGTTTCAAATTCCATCTTTTCTCGGAAAAAAACCGTAACCGTACATCGTAACAAAAAGCGTTTGTCGTATTAGGGCGCTTTCCGGTTTTCCGAACATAAAACAACTGTTTACGAAGATCACGGGTACATGGTACTTAAACAATAATGGCGAAGTATAGGTACACTGTAGGTCTAGACTATCGAAGCTTCCCAAAATATTTGATAATCTCAGGACACGAAACATCCTTCAACAAAGTCGTGAGACGTCGCGAGACTTCTCGGAATAGAATCTATTCTGTGCCAGATTTAGATACTTATATCAATAAGAAATCAAGTAGCTCTAAACTTTCAGTTCGTTTTTCAGTTGCTTCTAAAACTTTCTTTTATACCCGACTGCGCGACAGTAAGGAATGATTAATGTTCTTCTAGATTTTTCAGGTAGATTTCATTGAATATCAAGTAATTATTTATTAAGCTAAAAATCGCGCAATAGCGTGGGAAGAAAATTATGATCTTTTGAATTATTACACATACAATTTCAACAACCGTAGCTAGAGTCTCGAACCGCCACCGAAAGTTCAAGATTCAATAGAATTGACAAGAAATCACCTCTGCCTTACTTTTCAAGGGATACATGCGTGATGTTATGTTCCCAAGAACCACAGATAGACCCCGATTTTTCAGCCTTCAGCTTTCAGAATCAGTCTAGTTGTGAAATATATAATTTGCCCACGGAACCTTACGGTTAGATGAAATAGTACCACGCAATAGGCGCGACAATAGTAGGATATGCTCTCTTCCTTCGAGAACAGCCCTTATGCGCAAAAGTGTTTTTTGTATGGCTCCATCCATATTTAATAAAATACCTAAAAGTTGGAGAGAACTGCCCTTGGTTCGTTTCAAAAATAAGCTGAGATTTTTTTTTAATTAGTAAAACATATTACAATCTGCAAGATTTTTTGAATGAAAAAGACTTTTCTGTTCCGACGACTAATATACATGTATAATAATAACAATGAATAATGTGAACTTTAATTAACTTTAATAATATAACTTTTATTTAATTACCTACCTATTTGACATAATTGAATATACTGTGATGTAATTTACTTTTGACTTTAGCTTTTTTCTTGACTGTATATCTGTATTATAATGTTATCTTGACATCAATATTATTATTCGTTTGCTTTGTATTTTGTTGTGAGACTTAAAACGACTATTATACCAATTATGTAAAATGTAACCCTTATACCTAGAACATTTGTACGCCGTGATTGGCAAAACATGGACGCTCTCAGTATATATTTTCAATACCTTGCATGTCTGTCAAATCAGTTAATGTAAACGCATGTTTGACAAATAAAAGATCTTTATCTTTATCTTTATCTTTACCTTATGGAACCAAGTTTTATACCCATTAATTGCTGTGTTCTGATGAAGATCGTATAAAAATAGCCTCGACACGCGTTGTTGATGTTTTAATGTAGGTAGTAAAACACTAATGTACGGTAAGCTATAATTATGTATTTACGAGTGGGGCAACCTGCCCCCTAATCGGCGAACACATTTTGTCAAATGATTGCGACTAGTGGGGATCATTTGGACCGAACGGACCAATGGGCGGTCCGAACGATCCCAACTGATGCCAACTAGTCGCAATCATTTGACAAAAATGTGTTCGCCGATTAGGGGGCTGGGCGCTTTTGCTTTGCTAATTGTTTCATTTTGCTACGGTATGGGATTATGTAATTAGCGAATGTCCAGATACGACAAAGGGTTCTCATGTGGTTCGTGGTGGTGTTGATACGGCATAAAGTTCATAGTAACCCATATTGTCCGTCCGAAACACGGTAGGTACGAGCCGTAATCGGCATATACGTATCGAATAGTTTTCTGTTATACTTAACTGACCTCAGCATAGCTGAGAAAAGGCTGCACTAATAGGCTATTTGACAGTATGAATATTTTTTGTGATTATTTGCTTTTAATGCATAAAATGAGGGTTCTTTGTCATTTACATGAGTTTTAATAAAAATAATAATAATTAAAAATCCAAAAACACAAAAATATGTTTGACATTTTTGTATCTCGCGCCACATATTGTGAAACGATCCGGATTGGCTAATGTCACGATGACGTCATACGCGCATCAGCACTTGTTGTTGTTCTGTGTTCTCAGGTGTTTTATACAAACGATGTATTTGTACAACCCGGTACAGCACACCGCTTGTAAACCATTTTATTATATAAACAACAACAAATAACAGATAAATACAAACACTACTGCGGGACTGAAAATCGTTTATAATGCTTGTGACGTCACTTACGAGGCGCAATGCTATATTCCTGAATAAAGCGTTTTGGCGGCTTATTTGAATTTTGAATTTTTATTTGCATGTTTCTTACGAAATACGTATTTAAAATTTAAAAAAATACGTTCGGTGAACTTCTTAACCGTAACCAAGTAATTCAAGATAGAAATTATAAATCTGTCAAATAGCCTATTGCGAGAGAAATTTTATTTCGGTTAATCAGAGAATAGAATAGAATACTCTTTCTCTTTTTTTTCTTTCTAAATAGAGTTTAACTATATTTACATAAAACGGCCAACTGCGAGTAAGCTTCGCACGCGAAGGGTTCCGTAAAGGCCTATATAACTCCTAAACTAACAAGGTTATCTCAGCCATTATAATTTACCTTTAAAGTTCATCACATGGTATACCGTAGTAGTTTTTTTCAGATTTTTCAAGCCAGCCGTTTATTGTTTAGAATGAGAGCAGAGATCACGCCAAAATCCGCTTTAAAATTAATTATCTCGCAAATGGATACTTAAATCGTTTTATCCACTTAACTCGGAATTATCCAAAAGATTCCCCACACGACGGGAGATGCGAAAAATGTATCATTTTACTCATAAATATATTTTTCGTGATTTTATTTTATCATTTATTAATTAGTAAATACACATATCCATGCAAAGTTTCATCTTTCCCGAGCTAAGGGACGAACGGACGGACATTAGACATGTCGAAGCTATAAAGGTTTCGAGGACTACGGAACCCTAAAGTCCTAAGCATGGTATTTTATACTACTGGTAATCGTTACCATAACTATTGCAGAAGAGTGTAGAAAGTAATAAAAAACCTATTCTTTTTAACTTTTCAAGCGAGTATTTTTGGGAAAAACAAATAACAGTGATGTGCGTCTTATGAACCGAAAACGAAAACAAAATTCCTTTATAATTTGAAAAAAAAAAAACGTATCTCTTAAAAAATTCTAAAATTTAACTTTCTTTTTGCATGTATGACATATGTACACCTACACGTACGAGTTAAATAGTTTTGAATTTAATACATATAAAGCAGTGTATGTTCCCGGCGCCGCGCCGCCAGCGCGTGTGTACCTACATTACTCGTTATGCCCCCACAACGCGATCAATTTGCTGACCGCTCTAATTGCTCAGGAGTCTGAAGTTGACATATTTATGTATCAAATCTAAGGTAAATGTTTGTATGAGGATATTTAGTTAAATGCTATGTTGTTGGCTTGTTGCGCGCTTTGTTTATATTTAGTGTTAGTGCAGTAAGCAGTTGTGTATATACATAAATATGTAAGTTTATATCGACGGTCAAACTTCAGCTATGAATGCAGTACTTGGCTCTAGACTTGGTGTTCTTGTTATGAAGAAAAAAACATTAGTATCATGGTAAAGTGCCAATATCTACACGGTCTAAGCGAACTGTGGAACAATTTTTTTTTTTAAATAACTGAGTTTAAAAATCGGCGTCGGTGTTTTAGAATCACGTACTGCTTTCATGGTAATAGCACCATAATTGCGTAACACACTACTGCCCTAGATTTGAAACATATTGCTAATCCATTGCTCCATTTGTTCAAAAAATATGTTTGTGTGTGTAACGACGCAATGAATGTTGTTGAACTGTCAAAATGAAACGCATTGCTATTGATAGAGTGTTACGCAATTCCCTTGAGAAGACACGTGTCCTTCTCCATTAAAGCCTACCTAATGCGTAAAAATGTGTTCATTTTTGATTAAGTCAAGATTAAATTGTCAATTAAATAATTCTTTATTCACTCAACGAAGAGTCCTATCGGTTAAAATTAAGATCAAAATATTAGCACACGTAAATGCATGTGTTGCAGCTAATATTTTGAAAGAATTTCTTAACAATAACATAACGTAACGTTTAGTATAACTTATGTATAATATTTTAAATAGCTTAAAATACCAAGCAACTAATTAATATACTCCGTCTACTCTTAAAATATTAGCTAATCTAATTATTACTAAGTACTTACCTTGTTTAACAATTTTCAAACAGTAATGTGAGAATGATGCCGAAATGTAAATGAATTTACATAATAACTATAAAAAATCTCTTTTGTTATATGTATACTCTTTGCTGAAATAGTGAGGAGTGCATGCGCATCGCTTAGTTCAGTTAGATTGGAGGTGAGCGTACTGTACGAAAGCTGGCGTCGCATTTGAACAATTTTGGCATATTGGCATATCGTCGCATCAGCCGATCGATTTTGTAAAAATCTCACCGTCAAAAGTTAGGTGAAGTGACTTTGGAGTGAGTTTTCAATAGTGTCAAATCATAGCATTAATAGGGAAGACGATTTGACGGTGAGACGATTACAGAGTGGCTGTCAACTCACTTTACTTAACACTAGAGTGCTTGCGTGGGCTACATACGTAGCCCAGTGGTTAATATTGTAGTCTCTCCCTTGTACGCGTGACCGTATATCGTTGTCCTTCTATGTATTCTTCGAGAAAGAACGCGCAAGCATGTCAGTCGGCGCAGCAACACCCACAGAGAACAGCTGTCGGCGTAATTCAAGTAAAAAGTGGCCGGGCTACGCATGTACTCCACGCCAGCGTTTTCGGAACTTTTTGACAAGGTGAAATTCTCAAGTATTTTGGTGCAAATGTAAGTATTTTCTTTACGGATTATTACTTTTGTTTTCCAATGACTTAAATGTTAGTTTATGATATAAAACCTCATATTTATATTTCATTTTTCTAATTTACAGCTCATTATAGTAGCAAACACTAATGAGAAGCGTATACAAGATCGGTTGATAGAAGATGTTGAAACCAGTAACGATCCAAGTAATAACGAGCAAAAATAAGCTTCCTGATGACCAAACCGAGCAGTATCCTTGAACAGGCTGGTGCTTCATCCGAAAATAATTTCACGCAATATTCGTCGATTTTCATTAGACCTTAAATTATTAACAAGAATTTTAAAATAAGGCTGATTGATTTCATACCATCCTAATATTGCAGTGTTTTTATTATTTTAGGCATAGTGTAAAATTAATAACAAAAATACCACAGATTAACAATATAGTATCATTTAATGTTAAAAATATAATAAATAATTAAAAATAACTGGTGTTTTATTAATTTATCAACCTATTTTCAAAAATAATTGTCATGCAAAAGGGCTACATAAGTAGCCCGCGCGAGCGTTCACGGAGTACTTTAGGGCGCGAGCACTCTAGTGTTAAGTTAAAGTTAAGTTTAGTTTAAGTTTTCATAGTGGTAACATAATCGCATTGCTGGTTCATCGATTATAAAAAAAGTCAAGTGTTTATTTTGATTGTAAGAGGTAATCTCTGTAAATAATTATCCATATACAACGTTATTTTTACTGCATACGATCTCAATATAGTTTGTTCGGATTAAGCAACTGAATCGATTCCAATAATTTTTACACCATGTTATAATTTTTCCCAAATACATTTAGAAATTGTTGCAGTGTGGTAACCGAGCGCACAACTCAGCAGACGGTAGATCATAGTACTAGGCGAGTGTGCATAGCTGGACAGCCCCCTAGCGCCGTGCAGGTGTAGGCGAGGGCGGGCGAGCGGTGCTTCGACCATATTTTTGTTGGGACAACCAAGTAAGGTAACAAGATCATAAATTTGTGGTTTTTCATGATATCTTTTTGAAATTTTGTACATAGATTCTTTACTTAAAAATACTGGACACGTGTTTCCGGTTTCGCATAAACAAAAAATAACGTTGTATACTTATATGCATAAAAATAAAACACTCCAAATGATATTGATAGTTAAAAAAAATGGTCAGTTCCCATTGGTATCTCAGCTGTTTTCTTGGCCGTAACAAACAGACCTCTAAGGCAATTAACACACAGTAGCGCGCACCGCCGCGGTAGGCGGTGAAGCGGATCTCATGTCACATTGACCTCTATTAAATCCGTAGATGCCTAACACATACAAAGTGGTGACGACAATACGACAATAAATTAAACATCGTGTACCTCCACACATTCTCAGTCTACCCATAAAAAAATCATATAAATATATACAATATGTTAAGAAAACCCTGTCCGACCCATAAGGATAATAAAGGTTAGGTAAACACTTGACCAAATATAATATAAAATTTTACATAATCATCATAGCAACAATACTAATGAATTTTGAAATAATCCTTTTTTCCCGGGAATTAATTCCAATTTCCCCGAAATTTGGTAATTTTTAAAAAAGTGATAACACCGGTATATAATGAGCGAATAGCGACGCGACCACGTCACAGGTGCCGCGTGCCCTGCCCCCCGCCGCCCGCGAAAGGGATTGCATACAGCACATGTATTAAGTTACCTCTTTTTGCGAAATAATATTTATTTTTTTAGGGGAATTTTTTTTTAAGTTTAGCCTGTCTTTGTGGACACTAGTATAATCAGTTATCGATACCTAGCAATACCTTCACGAATCGGATAGGGTTTTCTTTACATATTGTCTATTAGTTTAATCACAGGAAATTATTTTTTCATATTTCACATTTTACTTGATGTACATGTTGATAAGGACTTATAGGTTGATGACAGCCGCATTCAGCGGTGCCTACTAAACTTTAATAATAATGGCGCGAAAAAAGCAAGTCGGTACAGGACCGCGCTGCCGCCGATCGGAGGTCAGTGATCCAATATTTCAAAGGATGTTCTAGTCCGTTTACAATTTTATGCGATTAAGTTTGTTTGTTATTTTCATTTTTTATTTTTGATGCTAGGTTTTTTTCTATGGTTTAGGATTATTCCTATGAACCAGCATTGTCCATGTTTTCATTTATTGTCGTATTATCAGCACCACTCTGTATACACCGCCCGACCGCGCGGTCGAGCGGCCTTAACTAAGCTTATAATAGTAGGTATTGGGGGTGGGCGTATTGTATCCGCATTAATAATTTTATTCAACTTTTCTGTATTCATTATCTTGATTGTTAATATAGCACATACTTACGGGAAGAGGGAGACAACTCCGACACAAGTAAATGATTGGAACTGCCTCAATTTATGTATGACACAATAGATATGATCGGGAAAATCCGACAAGAGAGATATCTCTTGCGGGTAGGATGCTGTGTGTCGCATATCAAACTCTTCGGTATAATATGATCGTGCATCCCATATTTGTGTCACTACAATACGCCAGAATTATACAAATGCTGGTCCAACTTGGTACAGACGACTGCACATCAAGCAACTACAATCTTTCAGACTTCTTTATTAGATTTTCAACTTTATCTCTAAAGAATTAAGGCTCAAGGTTGATGGGATAAATTTGGCAGGTTGGGGTAGCTTGACCTGCTGTGTCAGCGCGCGCCTCTGGGGCGATGCACGGGGTAGCTTAACACCCCACTATCCCGTGCCGGAGACGACGCCCGGACAGACCGGGCCAGCACGAGAGTGTGGGGCTGCGGAAGAATTTAGACTCCCGCGGCCCCACGCGCGCTCGTGATAGAAGAGACACCGGGGTGGTTTTATTCAGTAAAAGTCTGACAGACCCCGTCGCACACCCTAGGGCGGCGGACCTCCCATGAGGATTTCCACCCCGAAAAAAAAAAAGCTTGACCTGCTGTCGTCCGTACGTTTTAGTGAACTTGTGAAACGCACAGCTGTTATAGATCAAATTTAAAATAATTCGAAAAGACGTCGATATACGTAGTACGTACCTATACCATCGCCTAGCTCCATAAAGAATAGAGGTAAACAAACCAATTTAGGGTTATCACAACTCACGTTTTACAAACCCCTGTTATTAACGTGATTATCGACTTTTAAATGCTAGCTATTTATTAACAATTCCTATTGCAGCATATTTCAATAGGATAACTAAAATAACATGCATAATAACTTAGTATTTCGAAAAAACATTAAAAAGTCGACATTAATTTTACGTGATAGCCCTACAAAAGAAGAAAGATGGAAGAAATCCAGATATTCAACACATTTTGTGGATTTCAACCAATGAAAAAGTTGAGGCATTTATCAATACAATTTTGCGTATTTTAATTACTTTCAAATAACTGCATAACACATGCATTTCAAGTATGGACATATATATATATATATATAAGTATGATATATATGTATCAAAAAATTTAACCTATTAGGAAATTATTACATGTATGTCATATTTCATTCAAATCGGTTAAGCGTTCTATGCAAATCATAAATATCTAAACATAAATAAACTGCTTAGATTAGTAGGAAGTAGGATTATTAGGTACTTTTATGAAAATCATCTATGTAGAAAAGGTTGTTAACATCTGTCTTTTAGGCGTAAACTACTCGTTGCCTAGCAACGGTTTGTTTACCTCTATTCTTTATCGAATTTGGCTCAACTATACGTATATGATGCTCACATTATACATGTGCATAGGCAGTACATACATAAATATTACTAAATTAATTATACTATCAATATATATTTATTAATTTTACTATCAATATCCTTCACCAATTTTCCTTTATTTCATCACATTTTTAAAGGATCGAACTGTAAGACAAAATAGAAGGAAAATTGTAATTGTATTTTTTTTTGTTTTTTATCTGTACATATAACAGTATTGGTAGCATATCCCAATTTTATTGCATAATAGTAAGCAATGATTGTAAATAGGACACATTCATAGGAACACTTCAGGGATACGTGTCTGATAACACACCCGCCCTGCAATGACATTCGATTAGAAGTATGTTAAGGAATTGCTGTGCTAATATGGTAGAAATAACAACATCATACTCATCAACTTTTTTATCGTCCCACTGCTGGGCACAGGTCTCCTCTCATACAGAGAAGGGTTGAGCGTAATCACCACGCCTGCTGAACGCGGGTTGGCGATTTCAGACTTAAAGTCCAGGGGCCCTAGCCAATGTAACATCGCTTCCTAGCGAAGCGTAATCGAATACTAAACCAACCAATGGCAGGAACGATTGACCACGTGATTTATCGCGTCGCGTGGTCAATAGTTCCCGCCATTGGTTGGTTTGGTATTCGATTTCGCTTCGCTATGAAGCGATGTTACTTTGGCTACAGGCCCAGGTTTCCTCAAGACGTTTTCCTTCACCTTCAGTCATTGGTGTCTAAGATATACTTAGAAAGTACATATAACTTTTTAGAAAAGTTACATTGCTACTTGCCTGACCTGGAATCGAACCCGCGCACTCATACTTGAGAGGCTGGTGTTTTAACCACAAGGCTACCACGACTTTAAACACGAAACAACAACAGTAACTAAACAACAGTAGGTAACATAAAATTACTGAAGGAAATACTTTTTAAATTGTAGAATGTTTTTATTTTAAATTTTAAATTTTTACTTGTACTTTTTTTTTAATAATTATAAAAACTAGTGCTTGACTGCAATCCCGCCTGATGGTAAGCAGTGATGCAATCGTTGATGGTAAAGCGCACTAGTTTATTAAGTCTATTCACTTTAAAAAACTAAGGAATAGGAAGGATAACGGCAGTTGAGCGAGGTGATGCAATGTTAAAACCAAGACCAACACGACCAAACGATACTGCGCTAGACGGAGATTCATCTGGAGACTCTCCACGACCAAACTCCCGACACAACAACATTTGGCGCATCGTACCCGCCACACATCGCAACACAACTGCTCAGACCCGTCCTCCGTACGGCTTCACCAGACATCATGCCGGAACACGACGAATCGCTTGGCGGCAAGACTTTGTCTGGTGGGTTAACTTCTGCCGGCAGCCGATGTTATGGCCTACCACCGAGAGAACTAAATAAAAATTGTATGAAATAATTATTTTGATCAGTTAGCTAAGTTTTTTTTGAACTGTTTAGTTATTCGTTATACATATAATTACTATGATTCATAATATTTTTATTTTGCTCTGTTTCGCCTGAAAAACAGAACAACCTAGTTTCAAAAAATTCTTTGTCACTTGACGTAGATTTAAGAAAAACTGTATTTTAAACTAAGTAGTTCAAGCATACAACACTTTGTGCAATTGACATACAGTATATTAAATAACAGAGGGCGTTTCCTTAAACTCGTTAATATATATCATTAATAGATTAAAATAAAAATATCAGCATAGAAAAATAAGCATAAAAAAATCCGAATAAAAAAAATATCTAATTGGAAATAAATTTGAAACCTCCTGATTTAAATCAAAATAATAGTCGTCATGTATAAATAATTTGCGACGTTGCCGTCTTTCATGTTCGCGTGTACAGTGTGTTTCTTTTACATATCGATTTAAAATTTTTATTGAATATTTTCATATTGGAAAAAATTTTAAAACATTTTGTTTTCGAATGGAAATACTTTTTTTAGCATGTATGTTTGCTATACTATTTCGGGTTAACGGGAACGCCCTCTGTTAGTTAACATACTGTATATTATGTAGATTTAAGAACTTTCTTCTTTACTTTCTTTATTTTTTGGCTTCGCACGGTTTGTGCATTTAGGCAATGACACGTAATGAATTATTCATGTCGAAAAAGACGGCCGCGTGAACCGTCTTACGAGGGAGGTTTGAGGCAAAGTCATGATGTGGCCACTATGCTGCGACATTTCACTGTTCTTTATGAATTATTTGCTAAACGCACTTTTTACTACATAAATCACGCACTTTTATTAAGTAAACAACACAATAAATAATTTTAAAAGTCCAATGAAAAACGAGCGTGACACTCAGCTTGACTTACTGGCCAAAACTCCTTTTTAAGAACTTTATTTATTTGTTGTAGCTAATGTCCAAGCGGGACAAAGCCAAGAAGAAAAAGGAAAGCTTTATTTACTGAATTACTGTAAAAAAAAAAATGTCTATGTGATGTTAAGAAATCTAGTCTAAGCTGGCAGCAATAATGGTTAGATTGCCTAAGACTTTATGGAAGAGGCAGAAGAGTAAGAAGACATAGGGCCGATGTTTACCTATTGCATATATTTGCTTAAATATTGAGGCAAAAGAAGTATTTATTACAACGAATGAAACCAGAAACGCTTTGGTGCTATTTCTCTGCTAATTAAGTTATAATTAAATCGCCGTGAACAAAGTGTGAAATTTTGCATTAGAGTTCCATAGATAGCAAAGTTGAGCAAGGAAGAATTTTTGAAAATTTATTCCATAAAGTGGTTAAATAGGAGATGAAAATTAGGATGGAATTTCCTCAAGTTTGTCGATGGGAAACCCCATCGGGCACACGGCTTGCTTGTGTCTTATAATCATCTGCGTATTTACATTGGAGGATTTCCTTATTCACAAAGTAAACTAAATTAATAAAGTCTAATTTTTCTTTAGAGTATCCTAATTTGACAGGACTAAACCAATATTAATCTTCTATCCCTTTCTTAAAATATAAAGAAAAAGATTCTTTGAACTTAAATTTTGGCGCCGTTGTTAAACAAAAATGGCGGAGCGTATTCTATTTAGGTTAGTAGTACCTACTATCAATTAATATTTCAATATCAATTTCTTTGTATTGTATAATTGCATGGCACACGTGTGAGCACAATGTACGAATGTGCTGTAAGGCATCTATTTGTTGGGTTAGTCTTTTTTATTGACTCGATTGTGCTCTGGCTGTTGAGAGTATGTCACGCTCACTCAAATGTCTCGCTGGTGGTGGCGTGTGTGTTGGGTCATTAGGTTCCCTTCAATATGGTTGAGCTGAATGATGCTGATCCATGCGTCATGTCCGTGAAAGGACGCAGTCAGAGGGGACTGGTCATCTCTTACCTGCCACGGCGTATTTTAATTTCTGAATTGATTTTTGTGAGTTTTCCATAATGGACGCTCTCAGCGTACAATATATTTTTGCATCGTTCTCACACGGTTGATTCCAACATGAATGATGTAATCAAATATTTGTAACAATAGCTTGAAAATTTAAAAGAGGAGACGGAGTGACATCATGGAGTTTCTTGCCCGTTCTTCTCCATAGGTACCTACTCTTTGGAATGGGCGACTAGCTTCATCTTATTGACTGTCCGACCTTCTGACAACTCAAAAGTGCCTGTAACTGGTTTATTTGAAATAAATGCTTTGATTTTTGATTTTTTACTATAGTATTATAGAGGACAAGAAAGTGTGGCAGTAAGTACTTGTCAACATTTTACTGTTTTGATGCATGTTTTTTTTTTACTAACTAATCAAAAGAAAGTTTTTTTATTGGTATAAATTCTTAAGGTTATAACGCGACTACTTACGCCATCTACCCAATTGTGTGCACAACACTATGCCATCTGAGTAAAACACAACAGACTACTAGCGACAATTATCATGCAACGTATGAAGATGATACTCACAACCACATACAAGCATTAGATGATGAAGACACACACTACTGTCGTCAAACCGACTATATAATCGGTCACTCATGGAGGACCAAGCGCACTCGCTACTTAGGAGGCGCAGTAGTCGATAGCCCCGCAGTCACCACTGTTGTCATAAGTCAAGCTTGACCTGAGCGGAGGCCCCGTCGCCCTCAGGAATTGCCTAGCTAGGAGGTAAAGGGATAGGATAGCCCCGCAGTCCATCCCTAGAACCACAAATAGGTTTCACCTCAGTGTAACTTTGTTTGCTAAAATCTGTCAAGTGTTTGAAGTAAAGTAAATAAACCCCTATCTGTCATCATCGTTGGTTTTATTCCACCGCCACCATCACATTGGCGCCCAACGTAAATCTTCTTCGACCCGCAACAAATTTTATCGGTGTACCCACATTTTACCGGTGTACCCACATATTTGCGGATAAACAAGAACATATCCTCAAGACAAATTATATTATTTTGACGTTATTGACATGTCAGAGAAGAAACAAGAAAAGGTGGTGATGACTCAAGAACAATTCACTGAAATATTTTGACAGTACATGTCTGAAAAAATTCAAGAGATGGTGGTGATGACTCAAGAACAATTCACTGAACTTATAACAAAAGTGTCAGAAGTTAATTGAGAATAGCGACATCTTTGAGAAAACTCGGAACAAACTCCATTTACACAACATAGAATCGACACAGGCGATCATCCTCCTATCAGTGTTAAGCCCTACAGATTGTCATCAACAAGGCAAAAACAATTGAGAAAAGTTGGATGATATGATAAATGTTGACGTTATCGAGGAATGCGATTCCCCATGGTCAGCACCTGTAATTCTAGTTCCAAAAGGAGATACTAATGTTCGAGTTTGCATAGATTATCGACGACTCAACGAGTTATTCCACCGCCACCATTTTATTGGAACCCAACGTAAATCTTCTTCTACCTGCAACATTTTTATCGGTATACTCACATTTTTACCGGTGTACCCACATGTTGGCGGATAAACAAGAAGCGTTTATGACATTAGAAAATGTCTTGACTGCGTCACCAGTGTTAAAAGAGGCATGTGATGATTTACCCTTTGCTATCAAGATTAATGACAGCCAATTTGTCATTGGCATAGCTTTAGTGCAGGGGGAGGGTTACATAGTCTTGGAAAAATTTGATCCCGTAAGCAACATCGATAAACAGTTTACTTCAAAATTTGCACCTCGACGAGATGGACCGTATGTTATATTAAAGAAACATGGAACCTCTACTTATGAAATCGCACATTCACAGACTCCAGACAAGCCTATCGGAAAGTATCACACGTCTTCAATAACGAAGTTTGAAAATAGAGACAACGTGACATCCAAACCTACTTATCCAATACGCCGAAGAGGAAGACCGCGAAAACAGTGTAGTCCTGGTACTCAGTCGGGACGACTATAGAGTACCAGAGGGGGAGAATGTAACACGACTACTTACGCCATCTACCTGCCTGTGTGCACAACACTATGCCATCTGAGTAAAACACAACAGACTACTAGCGACAATTATCATGCAACGTGTGAAGATGATACTCACAACCACATACAAGCATTAGATGATGAAGACACACACTACTGTCGTCAAACCGACTATATAATCGGTCACTCATGGAGGATCGAGCGCACTCGCTACTTAGGAGGCGCAGTGGTCGATAGCCCCGCAGTCACCACTGTTGTCATAAGTCAAGCTTGCCCTGAGCGGAGGCCCCGTCGCCCTCAGGAATTGCCTAGCTAGGAGGTAAAGGGATAGGATAGCCCCGCAGTCCATCCCTAGAACCACAAATAGGTTTCGCTTCAGTGTAACTTTGTTTGCTAAAATCTGTCAAGTGTTTGAAGTAAAGTAAATAAACCCCTATCTGTCATCATCGTTGGTTTTATTCCACCGCCACCATCACATTGGCGCCCAACGTAAATCTTCTTCGACCCGCAACAAATTTTATCGGTGTACCCACATTTTACCGGTGTACCCACATATTTGCGGATAAACAAGAACATATCCTCAAGAGAATTTATATTATTTTGACAGAACATGTCAAATAAAAACAAGAAATGGTGGTGATGACTCATGGAAAATTCACTGAACTTATAACAAAGGTGTCAGAAGTCAATTGAGAATAGCGACATCTTTGAGAAAACTCGGAACAAACTCCATTTACACAACATAGAATCGACACAGGCGATCATCCTCCTATCAGTGTTAAGCCCTACAGATTGTCATCAACGAGGCAAAAACAATTGAGAAAAGTTGGATGATATGATAAATGTTGATGTTATCGAGGAATGCGATTCCCCATGGTCAGCACCTGTAATTCTAGTTCCAAAAGGAGACACTAATGTTCGAGTTTGCATAGATTATCGACGACTCAACGAGTTATTCCACCGCCACCATTATATTGGAACCCAACGTAAATCTTCTTCTACCTGCAACATTTTTATCGGTATACTCACATTTTTACCGGTGTACCCACATGTTGGCGGATAAACAAGAAGCGTTTATGACATTAGAAAATGCCTTGACTGCGTCACCAGTGTTAAAAGAGGCATGTGATGATTTACCCTTTGCTATCAAGATTAATAACAGCCAATATGTCATTGGCACAGCTTTAGTGCAGGGGGAGGAAGACATAGTCCTGGTAGAATCTTATAACTCCAGACAAGCCTATCGGAAAGTATCACAGGTCTGCAATAACGAAGTTTGAAAATAGAGACAACGTGACATCCAAACCTACTTATCCGATACGCCGAAGAGGAAGACCGCGAAAACAGTCTAGTCCTGGTACTCAGTCGGGACGACCATAGAGTACCAGAGGGGGAGAATATAACGCGACTACTTACGCCATCTACCCAATTGTGTGCACAACACTATGCCATCTGAATAAAACACAACAGACTACTAGCGACAATTATCATGCAACGTATGAAGATGATACTCACAACCACATACAAGCATTAGATGATGAAGACACACACTACTGTCGTCAAACCGACTATATAATCGGTCACTCATGGAGGACCGAGCGCACTCGCTACTTAGGAGGCGCAGTGGTCGATAGCCCCGCAGTCACCACTGTTGTCATAAGTCAAGCTTGACCTGAGCGGAGGCCCCGTCGCCCTCAGGAATTGCCTAGCTAGGAGGTAAAGGGATAGGATAGCCCCGCAGTCCATCCCTAGAACCACAAATAGGTTTCGCCTCAGTGTAACTTTGTTTGCTAAAATCTGTCAAGTGTTTGAAGTAAAGTAAATAAACCCCTATCTGTCATCATCGTTGGTTTTATTCCACCGCCACCATCACAAGGTACTTTAACCAGTTGGGCACGCCACAATAGCTGCAGTAAGTCCCCTCGTTGAGGAGTGGCTAGAGAGGCGCCACGGCGACAGTCGGCGGCGACCTGCCGCCTGATGCAGCTCCTCACCGGACAGGGCTGTTTCGGGAGATCCCTGTTCCGGATAATGCGGGTGGAAACATCAGGGTGTCACCACTAGGGGGATCGCCCAGAGGATACGGTGGAGCATACCGTGAAGGTCTGTCCGGCTTGAGTAGAGCATCGCCGTGTCCTCGTAGCGGCGATCTCTCGGGTTCGGCCCTGATTCAGATCATGGTTCGGAGTGAGAGTGCATGGCAGGCCGACACCTCCTTCTGCGAAGCAATGATGCTGGCAAAGGAGGAGGCGGAGCGTGTGAGGGAGCGGGGATCTCATCGTTCTCACGCTTCTAGCCACCGCAGGAAACGCCCTGGTCGGAGTGAGAGTGCATGGCAGGCCGACACCTCCTTCTGCGAAGCAATGATGCTGGCAAAGGAGGAGGCGGAGCGTGTGAGGGAGCGGGGATCTCATCGTTCTCACGCTTCTAGCCACCGCAGGAAACGCCCTGGTCAGGAGACAACATCGGACCCCCGGCCAATGTAGGCGCGGCAGCTTGCCGTCCGGTAAGGACCAGGCACGGGTCGTCGGCGCGTTGTGTTTGACGTGCGCCTCAATGGGATGTCAGCACAGTCATCATGACGTGAAGAACGATGCCTGGGTCAGGGCTGTGGGTTGGTTGAAAGAGAAATCATGGGCCTGGCGGACAGGCAGATGAAGGAATACGGGTGGGTTTTAGTCAGTAAAAGTCTGACACGCCCTTCCGCTCCGCCCAGAGCGGGAGAGATCATTTAATGGAAGGTACTTTAACCAGTTATAGATGCAAATCGGCCTTATTTGAACGAAAATCTGTACGTGTATCAGACATTATATGGGTTTCGTCGTTAACTGTGGGCGCCGTGGGCGGTAGTAGCCCGTTCCATACGAATATTCTTCTAGAAGATAATTTCAAAGAAACTTCATCTATGCTAATGATTCCATGAATAATATTATACTTGCATGTTTATTAATATTAATAAGAACGGCACGATGCGACAAAAACATAATTATTGATTTCTAACTAATCTTGATGAAGAAATACGAAAGTTTCCGTTGGATTTGTAATAATGAAAAATCCACGAAGTCCTTTGTTACGCTCAGGAGATTTCCCATGGCTGCTGGAGCCAGTTCAACCTAGCGTCAAGTCTGCACAAAGTCAGGCACTAAAATTGTTCTACATTTGTGTCAACAGTCTAGTGCTGGAAAAGTAAAGCGTATTCAAAAAGTAATGAACTTTGTCATCCTCAAACAGCTATTGTTCAAACAAACTGATTTTAGCTTTTAACTTCAAAGTACAAACATTCTTTCAAGTCGAACAAAAGCGCAATTAGGTACACAGGCAATTTACTGTAACAATCGTTGCCATTGCAGGGGAGTACCAACTTACCCATTGTCCCATTTCATTTAATTCCACGACTATTTACATTTATGAAAACAAAATTTTAATACTCACCCATTACAATTAATAATGTATATTTTTTTTATTTTACCAAGTTTATATAGGACTAGTTATGCGCCCTTGCAGTACCGGCTACAGCTTAGGCGCTGTCTAATTACGCCATAGGCTGTAGGCGATTAAAATGGTGGTTGATATGATAGCCGAGATCACCGAATGAAATTATTGAGTATCTTATATGATATAAAGGTACTATGATTATTACTATTTATTATAATAGCTTAATGGTTAACATGATTCCAGTTCAGCGATTCAATTCAATCCTGGACTGCAACTGGAATTTTCTGAGCATTGATTCATGTGAGAAATTGAGTTCAATAACTGAATTGGTGTCCATTTTTTAGTCCAACGCGATTGGAATGGACTAGACAGCAATGCCATATACCATTGTATTACTTATACCCAATTCTTTGTCATCAGTCTGACAGTTTGATTGTCCTAGTTTTTTTGCAGTAAAATTCAGTCCAATTCAGTAAAATTGAAGGCTTTTTACAGAAAAAGCCTTCAATTTTACTGATTACGATATATAAATTTGCTGTAACTTTCTCGAATTAAACAAAGAAAATTATTACTTTATAATCGTTATTTTTTTTATTAATTTAATTCTCTTCTCTTATATCTTAAAAAATGATCAGTTTTTATGTTACTGGAATATTATTAACGGCACCCAGTCCAGTCCAGTTCTGAATTAACTATACTGGATCAATGGCCTGGAATAATGTCAACACGTATGTGTGACATTGCACTTTCCGACTTATGAAACTAAATATACCTAACTAAGTATCTGAAATTTATGCTTAAAATGAGTGCTTATATATTAATTATTTTAAGCTTAAAAAGTTAGTCTTATAGTATATATAGACGTGTAAAGCTATTTATTATCTATTTAGTATCCAATAATGTTATCGAGAGGGTACCTGGTCGGGCTAGGCGGCGGGTAGCTTGTGCCGCGGTGGTCCGGAGTCAGGTAGTTCTGACGCTGCTGCTGAGCGGTCAATCGGTTCCTCTGCAGCAACTCCTGGTGTGATTGATACAGCTTCTCGGAGGCTGACTGAGGACTGAGGCTTAAGATGGCCCAAGGACAGAAAAGTATTAATATTACGCATGTGTAATAGTGATTAAAAAAAGGACTATTCTAGATTTTCTCCTTTTTGATGTCAAGTGGTACCCACCATATACTTTGTACCTACCGCAAACTGAGACCTCTAATACCAGTAGCCTCAACAATGCGCTGTCAAGTCATGTCAGAGACAACTCTGAAATGTCCTATATCAATCCGAAAAGCACGTTGCAATGACCTTAGGGGAAGAAATGTTACTTGAAAATTTTGACAGTACCAAGTTTGTATGTATACAATATGTAAAGAAAACCCGTTCGACCCATAAGGATAATAAAGGTTCGGTAAATACATGACGAAATATAATATGAAATTTTACATAATCATCATGGTAACACATTTTTGACGATATTATTATGAGCAAATAGCGATGCGACCGCGTGGCGCGTGCCCTGCCCCCTTTGGCCCGCGCATGTATTGCCTACCGCACATGTATTAATTAACCTCCTTTTGCGAAATAATATTTATTTTTTTTGTGGGATTTTTTTAAGTTTAGCCCGTCTTTGTAGGCATTAGTAGAATCAGTTATCGATACCTAAAAATACCTTCACGGAACGGACAGGGTTTTCTTTACATATTGTATATTGGTTATTCTTTGTTACTTTGCTAAGTATATTCATAAGTATAAATCACAAGAGGAATGTAAGGTAAGAGAAAACACAAGAAGAAAGCAGTTTAAACACAAGTTGTCATCAAATTTTAATGCATTGCTCCAGATACCAAGTAGTTGAATTGTTCAATAGGTTATAAACTGATTTGAAATTATTAATATACAGTAGTCATTTATTTAAAAATAAATAAATTGAAATCCTTCTTGTTGGAAAAATGTTTAAACTCAGTATAAGATTTCATGAGAAATGATACAAAATAAAAAATGTACCAGTGAACATGCTTTCGACTGAATTAACTTTGACTGTAACTAAACATTTGACATTATTTTTTGTAATTGTATGTGACATTGGTTTATTCAATTCAATTCAATTCTTGATTAATGGCCTTTGTGGGAGAGTCGCCACAATTTTGCTAAGAACACGTGCGAACGATTAATAAACCATCAAACGCTGGAGAGTATTTAGCGCGAATTAAAGTAATAATACTAAAATTCTTGTTAACTTCTATTGACATACTGAGTGACTCGATACGTCTAATTGAAAGGAGATGTTTCATTTTGGACCACCACTATGTACAGTATATAGAAAAAAAAACCGGTCAAATGCGAGTCGGACTCGCACACCGAGGGTTCCGCTGTACAAACGTAGCGGTTTACAATTTATGACGTACTAGCTTTCCGCCAGCGGCTTCGCCCGCGTGGAGTTAGGTTATATCGCGCTGTTTAAATTCCCCTCGGGAACATCAAATTTTTCTGGGATAAAAGGTAGCTTATGTTCTTTCTCAGGGTCTAAAGATTGTCTGTGCCAAACTTCATCAAAATCGGTTGAGAGGTTTAGGCGGGAAAGCGTAACAGACAGACAGAATTATTTTCGCATTTATAATACTAGCATTGATTTAGAATTTTTCACAGTTTAGAGGCAATTAGATTTAAGAAGTGTTTGATATGAATTTCAACTTTAATATCTCTACGCGTTCATGTGAAAAAGGGTAGGTAGTAAGTTTATAATTATTAAAAAATATTTTATGTCATATAAGCAAAAATAATATTTTATGTAACTTCAAATTTATCATTTTCACAATTTTTCCGTTATCTGTCTGTACTATAATATAACGTTGCTTCGTGCCGAATTTCAAGATTCTGAGTTCACGTGAAGTACCTTGTAGGCAAAGAGATTTAAGATATATAGAGAATCAAAATGGCATAGAAAAACTGTGATCCCATGGCTCAGTTCCGCCATCTAGTACAATATAGCAAAATTAGATCGACAATTGGAGACATCAAATAGTAAAAATGAAATAAGTTTATATAAAATATATTCAGCTATTGCCCGGTAGGTGGCCAGTGTGGTCTATGTTGCCAGATCCGATTTAATACCCTAGCATAGTTCAAATCGGGTAAATAAATATTGAAAAGTAAATAAATTAAGTGAAACTTGTCTTGTACAAACAAAAACTGTTTTAGAATTTTATTCGCTACTATTCATTTACCGTGACACTGTCTATTGGCATTTTAGATGTTTTATGCTTACGAATTATTTTAACGCTCAGTTCATTGCGATTTTTGAGTGTAATAGACCTTTTAGGCCATAAAGCGCATTTTGTTTTGCAATTTTCGTTTGCATTTCGTTTTTAGCAAAATTATTCTTTTTACACGTTTGTTTGCAAATATTTTTAAATTGCAATGCAAAAAACTGTGGTAGGGTTTGTATCATTTCGATATAAAGTTATCGATAATATTCAAAGAAGTTACTACGACGATGTTTTTTCGCATTATGATAGCTTGAAACAAAAAATTAGGAAACAGAATAATTATGGGTAATTTCAAGTTTACAAGTTTCTTATTTATATAATTCTTTTAATATAATAGGCGTTAAAGTTTAAAATTGCCGATTAGTACTGAAAATCTAAATAATTGCTTATTTTTTAATTTTTAAATAATTCATTTATAATCAATATATAGGAAGGTCGTTTATGCCTTTGTGATAGAACTCTGAGGATCTAGACTGCACCAACTGTGTGAAAGCAGAACTGCCTCCTGGGAAGAAAACTTCTTGTCACGTAGATAATTGTCCAAATCACGACAAAAATGGTAGTCTGCTGGAGCAAGACCTGTACAAGATTCGTACGCCATTATCTTTAAACACGGCAGAAAAATCACGGTTATTGTATGGGAGCCCGCCTTCAGTATTTATTTTATTTTAATTATTTATTTGTAATTTGAATATATAACCAAATATTCTGTGAACATTTTAAGCGTCTATCTGTTTCCGTTATTAATATGGAGCAAAAAACGGCAAAAATTCACGTTTGTTGTATGGGAGCCCCCTTAAATATTTTATTATTTTTATTCTTAGTACTTGTTGTTATAGCGGCAAAAGAAATACTAACACAATCTCTGGAAATTACAACTATCTCGCTATAACGGTTTATAAGATACAGCCTGGTGACAGACGGACAGACGAACAGAGAAGTCTCATGAATAGGGTTCGTTTTACCTTTTAGGTACGGAATCCTCAAAATCACAAAGTAGCTCTCAGTACAATGAGTACTACATATACGTACCTACATATTTTATGCATATATTTCATTATAAATAAGTTATGTAATCTATGTACTTATCCACTTAACCGTAAATTTTATTCCAATTTTTACGGTTAAGTAAAAAAGTACTGAAATTTTACTTACTATTTCATTTCTAATACAAGGTACCGATTCTTTTTTTTTTTTTAATTTGATCGACAAGTCTTTCCAAAGTAGATAACTTCGCTTTTAAAATGCATTGAGCATAATTTCGACGAATGAGACGGAAGCCAATTTTCTTCTCTACGGTCTATCTGGACAAATCGTATCCACTTTTCCCTACGACATTATTTTATTCGGAAACCAAAAATAACAAAAACCTAGATAAATGAATAGTAATTGTTCATTCAATTTTGTTTATTAATATGATATGATTATGTTTAAATAGAGTTAATAATAAATAAACTTGAAATATAGTAATATTTTAAGTTTATTTAGCTATATTTTAAATGTCAATGAAATACAACAAAATGTATTCATCTTAATAAGTATTATCGATAACTAAATCGATAAACAACATTACTACATCTCTACAAGAAAATAGTAAAGGTACACAACAATAGAGGGCGCTTATTACAATAATGGAAAATTTTCTAGAACTAAGATTTTTTTTAAATTTGAATTGCAGACGAAATATAAATAATTCATAGAAAAACATTTCGAAGTTAGGTCCAGTCGTACTTAAAGGGACAATAGACCTAGGTATTTGGTATAAATTTCAATTTGATACCTTTATTAGTTCGTGAGAAATAAGGTAGTAAGTTTCATTTTATTAAAATATGTTTATTATATTATATAACTAAAAAAAAGTGATTTTCGCAATTTTTCCTATATTTGCATTATATGACAATCCTTCATGCCAAATTTCAAGATTCTGAGTTTACGGGAAGTATCCTGTAGGTTTTGATTCCTTTGCGAGTGTCGAAAATATCGACATATCGGCTGTATCTTTTGATTGGCTTGGCTTAGAAGTTTGATATTTTCACAGCTTAAAGGGACAATAGACCTAGGTATTTGGTATAAATTTCAATTTGATAACTTTATTCGTTCGTGAGAAATAAGGTAGTAAGTTCCATTTTATTAAAATATGTTTATTATATTATATAACTGAAAAAATGTGATTTTCGCAATTTTTCCTATATTTGCATTATATGACAATCCTTCATGCCAAATTTCAAGATTCTGAGTTTACGGGAAGTATCCTGTAGGTTTTGATTCCTTTGCGAGTGTCGAAAATTTGTTGAAAATATCGACATATCGGCTGTATCTTTTGATTGGCTTGGCTTAGAAGTTTGATATTTTCACAGCTTAAAGGGACAATAGACCTAGGTATTTGGTATAAATTTCAATTTGATAACTTTATTCGTTCGTGAGAAATAAGGTAGTAAGTTCCATTTTATTAAAATATGTTTATTATATTATATAACTAAAAAAATGTGATTTTCGCAATTTTTTCTATATTTGCATTATATAACAATGCTTCATGCCAATTTTCAAGATTCTGAGTTTACGGGAAGTATCCTGTAGGTTTTGATTCCTTTGCGAGTGTCGAAAATTTGTTGAAAATATCGACATAATCGGCTGTATCTTTTGATTGGCTTGGATTAGAAGTTTGATATTTTCACAGCTTAAAGGGACAATAGACCCGAGTATTTCATGTGAATTTCAGCTTGATACGTCAACGCGTTCTTGAGATAAAGGGTCTTGACAGACAGACAGACAGACAGACAGACGGACAACAAAGTGATCCTATAAGGGTTCCGTTTTTTCCTTTTGAGGTACGGAACCCTAAAAGGAAAAAAATAATAGATTTGCATAAAAATACTACTAAATTAATTTGAATAAAAATACAAGTATATAATAATTAATTATTTTTAGTGAGATAACCCTTTTTAAAGGTAGCCATGACAATTTTTATGACGTTTGATTGGCGACTTTGACAGTTCTATTTTCCCGTTGTGTTCGTGTCGAGTGTTGATTTGAGTTGATTGTGTTTATTTAATGGGCCGTATGTTCGGAATTCATGTTTTTTTTTTGTAATCTTATGGTAGATAGTAAAGATACGATAGCTTTAGATACATGACACGTCAGTCAAATGTCACTATCAAAATCTTATTTCGCTTATTGCTGACCACCATATTTATTAGTACCTAGTTGTGTTGCACTCCTTGGCCGAGTTAAATTGAATCTGTATAAAAGCTAAGCCAAAATATAGGAAATTAACATTAAAAACAGTTAACTACAGCGTAACTATACCTAGCATTAAGTGTACAATGTGCTGGCCCAGGCTCCATACATTTCTGAAACATCTCCTTTAAATTCAATATACATCTTTTTTATGTTTTTTATATGTGGCAATTCTATTAAAAATTTTAATTTTATGTACAATGTAAAGTTCAACACAATGTTAATTGTCATGAATAAATAAATTATGATGATGAATAAGCTTGACATGGTAGTAATAATTTGGACGGGTTTGCTGATGACGTGTTAAACGTCCTCTAATAAGAATCTATTTTGGTTCTGTTACCTCTGTTGCGGGCGCGTCGGCGGCGAGGAGTCGAAGGTTAGGTCCGGTAGGCTGTGAACTAGGGCCATCACCACGTTCTGTGGTTGTACTCGTAGTGTGTTTCGACTGGCGCTGGAACTGCGAGACGGCACCGGCGTTGACGGGGACATGTTAGGCGAAGTTTTGTGTGGCGATGAGTGTTGTAGCACCACCAGCGGCTAGCAGAAATAAAAAAAAACTAATTATAAAATGGTTAACTTTTACTTAATTTTACTTTAAATAGTCCAAACGATTCGTCGTGTTCCGGCATGATGTTTGGTGAAGCCGTACGGAGGACGGGTCTGAGCGTGTGTTGCGATGTGTGCTGGGTACAATGCGCCAAAATTTGTGTCGGGAGGTTCGGTCGCGTAGGTCTCCAGATCAAACTCCCAGTGGCCTAGCATCGTTGGTAGTGTTATTGGGTTTAACATTGCATCACCTCGCTCAACTGCCGTCTTCCTTTCTATTCACGTAGTTCTTTTTGAGTGAATAGGCTTAATAAACTAGTGCGCTTTACCATCAACGATTGCATCACTGCTTACCATCAGGCGGGATTGCGGTCAAGCATTAGTTTATAGTTATAAAAAAATATTTAAAAATCAATAAACAGCAGTTCTGTACAATGGATAACAACACCGACTTGCCAAACCGATTGAAAATGTACAAAACAGCAGTTTTATTTTTCGCATGCGGCGCAGTTTCAGCCGCGGTAGTTTCGTTCCCGTAGGAATACCGGGATAAAAAATCTATGTTATTCCTGATTATAAACTATCTGTATGGCAAATTTCATTCAAATATGAAATTTGCCATACATACATAATAAAAGTTAGCCTATGTTCTTTCTCAGGGTCTAAAGATTGTCTGTGCCAAATTTCATCAAAATCGGTTGAGAGGTTTAAGCGGGAAAGCGTAACAGACAGACAGACAGAGTTACTTTCGCATTTATAATATTACTAGCTTTCCGCCCGCGGCTTCGCCCGCGTGGAGTTCGGTTATATCGCGCTTTTTAGATTTCCCTTGGGAACATCAAATTTTTCCGGGATAAAAGGTAGCCTATGTTCTTTCTCAGGGTCTAAAGATTGTCTGTGCCAAATTTCATCAAAATCGGTTAAGAGGTTTAAGCGGGAAAGCGTAACAGACAGACAGACAGACAGAGTTACTTTCGCATTTATAATATTAGTATGGATTATGGATTAGTGCGATTTTAGAGTAAGGTATAAGTTATTCATATTTTAGAGCAAGGTATAAGTTATTCATATTTTAGAGTAAGGTATAACTCAGTATAAGTTATTCATATTTTAGAGTAAGGTATAACTCATTACAGCTATTCATATTTTAGAGTAAGGTATAACTCATTACAAGCTATTCATATTTTAGAGTAAGGTATAACTCAGTATAAGTTATTCATATTTTAGAGTAAGGTATAACTCATTACAAGCTATTCATATTTTAGAGTAAGGTATAACTCAGTATAAGTAATTCATATTTTAGAGTAAGGTATAACTCTGTATTAGTTATTCATATTTTAAAGTGAGGTATAACATAGTATAAATTATTCATATTTTAGAGTAAGGTATAACTCAGTACAAGTTATTCATATTTTAGAGTAAGGTGTAACTCAGTATAAGTTATTCATATTTTAGAGTAAGTTATAACTCAGTATAAGTTATTCATATTTTAGAGTAAGGTGTAACTTATTACAAGTTATTCATATTCTTGACTACATACGTACACTCCTAATAGTGACTTCGCTTAGTAGCGACAAGCAAATACACGGCAAATGTCAACGCGACGGCACGTTATGTCGAGTATCAGTAGTGCGACAGCACATCGAATATGCATGAGTTGATGATGTCACACACAAATCACGATCACGTCAGATCGTGATACGTGCACAAACAGACAGACAACTGCTAAAATAACTCTCAACTAATGTAAGCCTATGGATTATGCATAGATAAAAAAATCTGCACTTTTACTGAGCTATACTAAAATATCAACACATAATACGTTTTTGGTAGGTATGCAGGTAATATACTGATGAAATCACACAAAATATTGTAGTACATGTAGCAATATATTTAATGAATATCTTCTTCGTCTCGGCCTATAAAGGTCCACCGCTGGACAAAGGCCTCCCCCAAAGCTTTCCATGATGACCGGTCTTGTGCTGCCCGCATACATCGGCTTTGCACGACCTTCATCAGGTTATCAGTTCACCTTGCTGGAGGCCACCCTATGCTGCGTCTTCCAGTACGTAGCCGCCACTCTAGAACCTTACTGCCCCATCGGCCATCGGTTCTACAAGCAGTGTGCCCGGCCCACTGTCATATCATTTTAGCGACTCGAAGAGCTATGTCGGTGACTTTGATTCTTCTGCGGATCTCCTCATTTCTGATTCGATCGCGCAGAGAAACTCCGAGCATAGCTCTTTCCATTGCCCTTTGCGTGACTTTGAGTCTTCGTATGAGGCCCATTGTGATCACATTTCAGTTCCGTATGTCATCACTGGCAACACACACTGGTCAAAGACTTTAGTCTTGAGACACTATGCCAGTATCCTGGACGACGAGAATTATTTAATGACTATATTCCATTATAATTAAATTATATAATTTAGATATTTATCCACTTCTTGAAGGCTAGAGTCAATAAGGCTCTTAATAAACTAGCGCGCTTCACCTTCAATGATTGCATCACTGCTTACCATCAGATGGGTTTGCGTCAAGCACTGGTTATAACATGTAAAAAAAAAAACTTAATAGTAAATATTCCCAATATGTACGGTTCAAATATTTCCAATACTTTCATATTTTCATTTATTTTTCCGATTGTTTCAGGCTTCAACGCCCATCTATACCTAAGCAATCTGTACCTATTAACATAACATTTAAAAAATACCATAAATATAATGTATAATCTATACTAATATAGCTGAATAAATAAAGCTGAAGAGTTTGTTTGTTTGTTTGTTTGAACGAGCTAATATCAGGAACTACTGGACCGATTTGAAAAATTCCTATTGCGTTGGATAGCTCATTAATCCAGGAAGGCTTTAGGCTATTTAACATCACGCTGCGACCAATAGGAGCGGAGCATAAAAAATTACGAAACCTACGCGATTGACATCGCGGCGCGCAGCTAGTATAATATATTTATTTGTCGTGGATAACGATATCATTTTAATAAAGTTGCTAATTTGATTTATGTAGTAATGGGTCAAACGCGGTGACGTTATTTTGTAATGGCCGCACGTTGACGGAGTCGTTTTGAAAAGTGGGGATTGTCGAACGGTCACTTCGCTTGGAGGCGCGGGCCAAGGCACTTCTCGTCTTCTCCGGGGCGAAAATGTCGGTTTGCCTATGTAAATTGTTATTGTCAAGATTAGAGGGTATATTTTTTTTTTATTAGTTATAAACTAGTGCTTGACTGCAATCCCGCCTGATGGTAAGCAGTGATGCAATCGTTGATGGTAAACGCACTAGCTTATTAAGCCTATTCACTCAAAAAAACTGAGTGAATAGGAAGGAAGACGGCAGTTGAGCGAGGTGATGCAATGTTTAACCCAACAACACGACCAACGATGCTGCGCCAGAGGATGATCTGGAGACCCTCCACGACCAAACTCCCGACACAACAACATTAGGCACATCGTACCCGGTACACATCGCAACACAACTGCTCAGACCTGTCCTCCGTACGGCTTCACCAGACATCATGCCGGAACACGACGAATCGCTTGGCGGCAAGACTTTGTCTGGTGGGTGGTAACTTATGCCGGCGGCTGATGTTTACACGTCGTGTTTTAATTAAAAAAATCCACCTACCAAGTGGAGCCAAATACCACCACACCAAGATGCTGAGGAGCCTATCGCTCCGGCGTCGCTGACGTCGACAAATTTTTTAGTACTACAATGGCTCCGAGTCCCTTGTTCACAAACTAAATAAAATTTAAGTTCAGTCCCTCTTTTTCTTTCCATTTCATTAAAAAAAGGACAGAAGATAAAATGTCAGTTTAAACCTGTCAAAATAGTCCGTTCCTGTCGTAAATTGGCGTATTTTTCGCTATAATTGCGTCTAAACTGTCTATGGAGCATCTTAATTTGACAGGATTAAACTAAAATGTCATCTTCTATTCTTTTCCTATAATGAAAATGATAGAAATGACGCATTAAACCTTGAATATTCGAAGACATGTGGCTATCTACCAACCCGCACTGGGCCCGAGTGGTAGATCACGGCCCACTCCCTCTCACCGAGAGGAGTCCTGTGTCCCAAAAGTGGGAAGATTAAAGTGGAGGCAACACGTCCTACCCGTCATGACTTACGGAGCCAAGACGTGGAAACTAACGGTCAGACTCGTCCATAAGTTTAAAGTCGCTTAGCGAGCTATGGAGCGGGCTATGTTGGGCGTCTCTCTAAAGGACCGCATTAGAAATGAGGCGATCCGACAGAGGACCAGAGTAACCGACATAGCTAAGAGGATTAACAAGCTGAAGTGGCAATGGGCTGGTCAAATATGCCGCAGGGCCGACAACCGTTGGGGTAAACGAGTCCTCGAGTGGAGACCGCGTCTCGGCAAACGTAGCGTAGGACGCCCTTAGGCGAGATGGAGCGACGACATCAAAAAGGTGGCTGGTAGTGGCTGGCGGAGAACTGCTCAGAATCAAGCTTGTTGGCGTGCCATGGAAGAGGCCTATGTCCAGCAGTGGACGAGTAGAGGCTGATGATGATGTGGAGGGAAAATTGGAATTAATTTAGTTTGTGGATAAGAGAATCGGTAACTTCTACTGCAGCCGATATTATGGCCTTCCACCGTTTTTATTTTATTTACGTTACCCACACTAGGAATTGCTCCTGTATCGTGGGTGCGTTTACTAACATATAACTTACATACACAAAGATACAGACCCGGAACAACTATCTGTCTGTAATATAAATATTTGTTCTTCTCTGCGCTAACCGTGCAGCCAAACTTTGACTCAAACAAAGGAAAAAGGATCATGTTGTGTTGGCTCCTATCGAAAAGAAAATTGTACTGTGGAAAGATGAACTAAGCCTGTATTTTATGCCCTCAAGGAGTGCTTGAACTTTAAATAATTCTATTTAGAACTAGTTGACCTCACAAACGTCCTTTTGCCATAATATACATACATAATTACTAGGAAATATTTTTTTAAAATCGCCATAAAAAATAGGATTGATAGTAGAAATGTAAAAATTTGAAGCTGTTTAAATTTTTCAATCCTAAATCATAATAAATACAAAAAAAAAAACAAATCATATAAATACTACCTAATAAATTAAAAAAAAAAGTGTCAATGTTAGGGGTGAAGAACCCTTAGTTATTGTCGCGTCGTAGTACACAACTGCCTCCGTTGTGTACTTACAGAACTACAGACTAGCTAATGTTTTGTGATATTTAATGTATGGCATACAACTATTAGTAGATTTAGTCCATATCTTTTGTGGACTTAGGTTCTCTTTGAGTTGAGTTACTTCACAATATTATACCGTAATGTAATTGAGATTCTACTTTTAGTCATAATAAGCACTTTACGTGCACAACATTTCATTGGGGACAGTGAACGGACAGCGTATGCGAAATTACTAATTCTGTTGCATAATAGCATTAGTAAGTGCTTTTCAATTTAGTTTACTATCCGTTTCAGGTTCTAGAAACTGTACTTTAATTTTATTGATCTTTTTTTTATAAATTGTGGGTGCAGTACTCCAAACACGAACGGACCTGTGCTTTGTATAACATTAGAAGCTGTCCCAGTGTGAAGTACCGCAAGTCCTTTGCGATAACGCCAAATTTCCTGGCAGCCATATTGGCCTTGGACCCAATGAATCAGCCAAAGTTAAGGTTCGAGGATATCTCAACTCCCAAAAACTGAAGGCGGTCGGTGCAATCCAAGGATACATTCCGGAAAGTAGGACCCACGGTGAACGGGCTTCTTTTGGCGGTGAATAGACACGCTTGTGTTTCGGCGGCATTGAATGCAACAAGATTGACTTTGTCCCATTCGGAGACTGCCTGTAGTACAACATCTGTACGCTCGTTTAATAAAGTTAATGGTGATAATTATCTGACTAAAACGGACCACTTTTGTTTACTTTAAATTTATTTTTAAATTATTTTCCTCTAATCAGTCTTGCCGCCAAGCGATTCGTCGTGTTCCGGCATGATGTCTGGTGAAGCCGTACGGAGGACGGGTCTGAGCAGTTGTGTTGCGATGTGTACCGGGTACGATGTGCCTAATGTTGTTGTGTCGGGAGTTTGGTCGTGGAGGGCCTCCAGATCATCCTCTGGCGCAGCATCGTTGGTCGTGTTGTTGGGTTAAACATTGCATCACCTTACTCAACTGCCGTCTTCCTTCTTATTCACTCAGTTTTTTTAAGTGAATAGGCTTAATAAGCTAGTGCGTTTTACCATCAACGATTGCATCACCGCTTACCATCAGGCGGGATTGCAAATTTTTTATATAATAAATTGAAAAAAATTCAATTAACAATATTCCCTACACAATAATTATTGTCCTTTTCATATATCTCTACACTTTTATATGCGACTAGCGGCCGCCAGCGACTTCGTTCGCGTGGTTTACTTATGCTCCGCTCCTATTCAATGTGATGTTCTATAGCCTAAAGCCTTCCTGGATTAATGGACTATCCAAAGCAAAAAGATTTTTTCAAATCGTGCCAGTAGTTCCTGTGATTAGCGGGTTCAAACAAACAAACTCTTCAGCTTTATACAATATGTAAAGAAAACCCTGTCCGATCCGTGAAGGTATTGTTAGGTATCGTTAACTGATTCTAATAATGACTACAAAGTCGGGCTAAACTTAAAAAAAAATCCCCCAAAAAAAAAAAAATATTATTTCGAAAAAGCGAGGTAACTTAATGCATGTGCGGTAGGCAACCCGATAGGCATACATGCGCGGGTGAATGGGGGCGGGGCATGCGGCACGTGGTCGCATCGCTATTCGCTCCGTCACAAATGGTGTTGTCAGTTTTTTAAAAATTACCAAATTTCGGGAAAATTGGAATTAATACCCGGGAAAAAAATATTATTTCAAAATTCATTATTATTGTTACTGTGATGATTATGTAAATTTTTATATTATATTTAGTCAAGTGTTTACCTAACCTTTATTATCCTTATGGGTCGGACAGGGTTTTCTTTACATATTGTATATTAATATAGATGATCACTGTATCTACTATCTTTTGCAAACCGTGTAGGTAATTGATTTCATTTCATTTCAATGCAATCAGGTAAATCGTTTATGGGCAGTAAGGATACAAAATTACGCTTCCCTACGCTTTTTCTAAGATAACTTTACGTTCTGGAGATCGAGATATCTCTTCGGGGTTACAAACCAAATCAATTTGATAAATTTCAGTTATTTGTTTTCGGTCTTTCAGGTAAGACTTGGGAAGAACAAGGAAATTGCCTCTAATACTGTAAGCTTCTAGTTTTCTCAAGAGAATAGTATGTATATACAATATGTGAAGAAAAGCCTGTATCCGTATGGGTCGGATACGGATAATAAAGGTTAGGTAAACACATGACCAAATATAATATAAAATTTAACGTAATCATCATAGTAACAATACTAATGAATTTTAAAATAATCTTTTTTTCCCGCGAATTAATTACAACTTCCCCGATATTTGGTAATTTAAAAAAAAGTGACAACACCATTTTGACGGTACGCTTATGCGATTCGACCACGCGTCGCGTGCCCTGCCCCCATCGCCCGCGGAAGGGTGTCCTACCGCTCATGTATTAAGTTACTTACCTCTTTTTGCAAAATAATATTTTTTTAGGGGGATTTTTTTTTAAACTTTAGTTCGGCTTTGTCGGCATTAGTAGAATCAGTTATCGATTCGTAACAATACCTTCACGGATCGGACAGGGTTTTCTTTACATATTGTATAATCTACGAGGTCAATACCCTGTGTCGTGTCACAAAAGTTCCCACATTCCGCTGTTCCTTTGTCGACATTCTGTATCACATTATATCACATTATATACCTATACATTTTTTGTTTATATGAAACCCGAAACACGTGTCCAGTATTTTTATGTAAAGAATTTATGATGAAAAATCACAAAGTTATGTTGCTTGTAATGTTACCCTGCAGTCTCATCGGCGAGCACATTTTTAACAAATGATTGCGACTAGTTGGGATCGTTTGGACCGCAATTAGGTTATTTTACTCTAAAATTATAAATAAAAAATGATGCAGCGTGGTTACCAAGCGCGCGACATAGTTCACAGCGGAGATTTATATATATATATGTTTTTAATAATTATAAACTAGTGCTTGACTGCAATCCCGCCTGATGGTAAGCAGTGATGCAATCGTTGATGGTGAAGCGAGCTAGTTTGTTACGCCCACTCACTTAAAAAACCTTAGACAATAGGAAGGAAGACGGCAGTTGAGCGAGATGATGCAATGTTAGACCCAATAACACGACCAGCGAAGCTGCGCCAGAGGGAGATTGATGTGGAGACCCTCCATGACCAAACTCCCGGCACAACGTTTCACGCATCGTACCCGGCACACATGGCCACACAACTGCTCAGACCCGTCCTCCGCACGGCTTCACCAGACATCATGCCGGAACACGACGAATTGCTTAGCGGCAAGATTTTGTCTGGGTGGGCGGTAACTTCTGCCGGCAGCCGATGTTATGGCCTACCACCATTAATGAATCTAAGTGGCTATCATACGGCATTCCTTATGATAGCCACTTAGATTCATTAATAACATAAATTTTGATTATTTTAACCTTATGATAGCCATTTAGATTCATTAATAACATAAATTTTAATTATTTTAATTGCAATTTGTTTATTTCATCGTCCAAAAGCTTCAAACAATCGATAAAATTACAATAAGCTATATTTAGATCATCCGCGTCTTAAATCTCAGTTGGGGAAATATTTTCGTGTAGCCTTTGAACTTATACTTAATAATACGGATACTCAGCCTAAATTAAACAATGGACTGCTAAATAATAAATTTATGGGTACCGAAGCCCTATTAAACTGTTCGTAAGTAGGCATTTATTGAGTAGATATAACGTACCACAGGTGGGAACTGGGAACCCAAATAGGTTTAACAGTTAGGTACCACCTGTGGTACATTATTGAAAATAAATTGCATAAGTTAAACTCGGCTAAATTGTAGCGTCCCTCATGATTCACTCGTGAGTCGTGTAATAACAATTAATAACTTACTTTTGTGTTCTAATATCGTTTCTGTGGTTTACGCATTGTTATTCTGCGTGGTGGCCTATTGGTTAAAACACCAGCCTCTCAAGTATCAGTGTCCGGGTTCGATTCCAGGTCAGGCAAGTACCAATGTAACTTTTAGTTATATGTACTTTCTAAGTATATCTTCGACCCCAATGACTGATTATAAGGTGAAGGAAAACATCTTGAGGAAACCTGAACATTAATTCTGAAATCACCAATCCGCATTGAGCAAGCGTGGTGATTACGCTCAATCCTTCTCTGTATAAGAGGAGACCTGTGCCCAGCAGTGGGACGATTAGAAGGTTGATGATGATGATTCCGCTCATAAAATTAAAGCTGTTTTAATCCAGAAATCCTGTGTCCTGAAAGTTTCAGCTTGACCCGAAACATTATACGTTATAAGTGTTATTAGGACAAAACAATGTAAGTTCCAAGGGTGAGTGTGTAATCAAAAATAATTAGCTTTCGTTATCAGTAGCGCCAAATCTCTTGTTCAGAAGCGAAACTAAATTTAAGTTTAGTCTTTTCTTTCTACTTAATTAAGATAACGTTTAGTCCTTTTAAATTAAACGCCTCATGTAAATCATCTCCCTTCCACCATCGGACGACCCGTCGTATGGCTGGTTTCCACCCTTACGTTGTTAACACCACTACGATCCGGACGAAGCGTTTCTCCTCCTCCTTTATACCGCGTACATCGAGGGACTGGAACAATTTGCCAGCGGCGATGTTTCCGTCGGACTACAATTTGAGTGTCTACAAGGCTAGAGTGAATAGGCTCTTAATAAACTAGTGCGCTTTACCATCAACGATTGCGTCACTGCTTACCATCAGGCAGGATTGCGGTCAAGCGCTAGTTTATAATAATTATATATAAAAAAAATGACATATTTTTGTGCGCCATGTTTTCAATCACAAACAATATACCAATGGCATCGTGGCAAATAATAAATAGGATAAAATCTATAAGTGAACCCATAACAAGAATAAAAAAAGATGGTTTAATATTAACTGGGTTTAAATAGCTCAAGCATTCAATGATTTCTTTATTGATCAGATCTCAGTTCCAACCCTGAACTCAACTAAAAATGCTGTAAAGATTAAATATAACCCTAACTCTTATCTTCATGGCCCCTGTTGTTCCTCAGGACGTCATAAGGGTGATCAGAACTTCAAAGAACAGGAAGAGTTATGGATATGACGGTATATCGACAAGCGTAATAAAATTTGTCTGTTCTACTATAGCTAACCCTCTAAGTCATATCATTAACGCAAGCATAACCGCTGGAACATCCCCCGATAGTCTTAAAATTACAATAATCAAACCAATGGAAGACCAAACCTTTTGCACATTGGAAGCGTCTGTCACGTAAATTATTCGGTTTAGAAAAAAGTGTTTTAGAAACCTCGATACCATTTGAAGACCTATCCATAGATACCCCACACATAAGTGTTTGATGAAAAAAAAAAATTTTGGAGTTATAGTTCTAAGTATGGGTAGCCCCCAATATTTCTTATTATTTTTTTATTTTTGCATCAAAATCTTAATGCGGTTCACAGAATACATCTACCTACGAAGTTTCAACAGTAGGTATAGCTCTTATAGTTTCGGAAAAAAAATGGCTGTGACATACGGACGGACAGACGGACAGACAGACATGACGAATCTAAAAGGGTTCCGTTTTTTGCCATTTGGCAACGGAACCCTAAAAACGAATAGCAACGACATTGACTCTGATGCGATTCATTCATTCATTCAACGCGCCGAACATCACCACAAACATGAATCACAGCACGAAAATTCCCGAATGCTGATTCGGTTTCGATCATACTTCCCCATAGAAAACGAAACTAAACCGAAACTCGTGTATTGCCGAAACTCAGCCGAAAGCGAAACCGAATATTCGGTCGGACACTAATTCCAACTAACTTTTTGGAGAGATTTTTAGAGAATCGATCGCCAGGTCAGGGCGCTCCTTGACCAGTCGTTCGAATTTTTAAAAATCAAGAAATCCAATCTCCATAATAGAAAAAGAAACCACTGACCTGAACACCAACGCTTAAAAGGGACGGTCAGACATGATTTACGAATTAGGTGCCTGTCCAATTTATTTATATTATGTTACGAAGTTCCTGAGTGCCTTGTCAAGAATTTTGTTTGCTTGTACAAAACTCATTGTAACAGCAAAAAGCACTGTCTTGTGAATATCTAATAACAGTGCCGATTATCTTGTTCACTAAACTAAACTAAATTTAAGTTGCATCTTTTTCTAACCATTTCATTAAAAAAAGGACAGAACATAATATGTTAGTTTAGACCTGTCAAATTAGTCTGCCCTTGACGTAAATTGATGTATTTAGTCGTCATGGCGTCTACACTGTCTATGGAGTATCTTAGGATCAATTCACACGTATCACAACCACACCACGTCACAGCGACAAAATGTGGTCAAGCTGTGGTTATGTGTGAATAGTGCCGCAGCGGCTTTTCGCAGTTGTGTTGTGTTACCGACAAAATGTCGATGTGGTTGCGTTGTCTTTCACACACTATTTTTATTTCATCAAAAACTGACAACACAGTTAACGTCAGTTGACTTCGTCTAATTAACGATACGACTATAGACTTATAGAGTATAGGCGCACGCTGTTGATGACATCATGTCGTGGCGGTGTGACCGCAGTGCCGCTGCCGGTGGCGGCGTTGCCGTCGCGATGTAGTTGCGATGTGGTCGTATTACACAGGTGGTCGACAACATCGACAATATATGGTACGTGCAAATTGTAATATTCATTATCAATACAAAATATACGCCCGACCACATGGCGTCGTCGAGGTGTGGTTGTGGTACGTGTGAATTGACCCTTTATTTGACAGAATTAAACTAAAATGTTATCTTCTATCCTTTTCTTAATGAATAGAAAAAAAAAAAGATGTATTGAGCACTTAAATTAGTTTAGTTTGTGGACAAGACAATCGGCGCCAATGTCTCGTAGTATTGGCTATGTTGATGCTGACTGACTCATTTAGTACTCAGAATTACAATTTCCAATATTTTTTTGTTAAATCCATACTAATATTATAAATGCGAAAGTAACTCTGTCTGTCTGTCTGTCTGTCTGTCGGTCTGTCTGTCTGTCGGACTGTCTGTCTGTCTGTCTGTCTGTTACGCTTTCCCGCTTAAACGTCTCAACCGATTTTGATGAAATTTGGCACAGACAATCTTTAGTCCCTGAGAAAGAACATAGGCTACCTTTTATCCAGGAAAAATATGATGTTCCCGAGGGAAATCTAAAAAGCGCGATATAACCGAACTAAACGCGGGCGAAGCCGCGGGCGGAAAGCTAGTTTCCAATATTTTTTTGTTAAATCCATACTAATATTATAAATGCGTAAGTAACTCTGTCTGTCTGTCTGTCGGTCTGTCTGTCTGTCTGTCTGTCTGTCTGTCTGTTACGCTTTCCCGCTTAAACCTCTCAACCGATTTTGATGAAATTTGGCCCAGACAATCTTTAGACCCTGAGAAAGAACATAGGCTACCTTTTATCCCGAAAAAATTTGATATTCCCGAGGGAAATTTAAAGAGCACGATATAACCGAACTCCACGCGGGCGAAGCCGCGGTCGGAAAGCTAGTTTACACATAATTTACTAACTTACAAGTGCATGCAATTATAAAGAGCAGAAAACTATGAATTTTAATTGAATTAACAGCGGATCCCAAACTTGGGACAGCCTGTCTCTTGATGAATTACTATTATTATAGTTATTATCATCTATTATACAATATGTAAAGGAAGCCCTGTCCGATCCGTGAAGGTATTGTTAGGTATTGATAACTTATTCTACTAACGCCTACAAAGCCGGGCGTAAATTAAAAAACATATCCCCCTAAAAAAATATATTACCTATTTCGCAAAAAGAGGTAACTTAATACATGTGCGATAGGCAATACATGCGCGGGCGATCTTTCGCATTCGCATCGCTATTCGGCCATAATAATACCGTCAAAATGGTACTATCACTTTTTAAAAAAAATACCAAATTTTGAGAAATTAATTCGCGGAACAAAAAGTTTATTTCAAAATTCATTAGTATTGTTACTATCATGATTATGTATGTAAAATTTCATATTTTATTTGGTCATGTGTATACCTTTATTATCCTTACGGGGTTTTCTTTACATATTGTATAATTAATTTTGTATTTCAGGACCCATAGACTCCTTACAACTCGCATGATGCCACAATAGGTACAAATAGACAGATAATTAAACAGAGACGAGTATTATATGGAGAATACCGAAAAAATAAGGTTCTAGAAGACCAAGTTCTCAAAACCAAATTAGAAATTAATTTACTATAATTTACTATAATTATATTAATGATAAATACTCGCTATAATATTTCCGCAATTATTACTATACTAGCTTTCCGCCCGCGGCTTCGCCCGCTTGGAGTTCGGTTATATCGCGCTTTTTAGGTTTCCCTCGGAAATATCAATTTTTTTCCGGGATAAAAGGTAGCCTATGTTCTTTCTCAGGATCTAAAGATTGTCTGTGCCAAATTTCATCAAAATCGGTTGAGAGGTTTAAGCGGGAAAGCGTAACAGACAGACAGACAGACAGACAGACAGACAGACAGATAGACAGACAGACAGACAGAGTTACTTTCGCATTTATAATATTAGTATGGATAAGCCCCCATTTTTACACTATAAGAGCGGCGGTGAATGTCTGAACTTTTAATTGTATTGAAATTTATCTAAGTAACTAGCTTTCCGCCCGCGGCTTCGCCTGCGTGAGTTCGGTTATATCGCGCTTTTAGATTTCCCTCGGGAACATCATATTTTTCAGGGATAAAAGGTAGCCTATGTTCTTTCTCAGGGTCAAAGATTGTCTGTGCCAAATTTCATCAAAAATCGGTTGAGAGGTTTAAGCGGAAAGCGTAACAGACAGACAGACAGACAGACAGACAGACAGACAGACCGACAGACAGACAGACAGAGTTACTTTCGCATTTATAATATTAGTATGGATTATTTGTTAAAACAACAATGCAATAAGCCACAATGGATCATGTGAATTGTGACAGCCTCCGAGGCGTAGCGGTAGCGGACGGGGCCGCTGCGCAAGGTGGCGCGGGTTCGATCCTCGCCCAGTGCATATAGTTGTATGCATGAATATGAATATTTGCACTGGCCTGGTCGTGCCTCGGAAAGCACGTTAGGCCGTTGGTCCCGGTTGCCATACGAACATCTAGTGGCAGTCGTTAAAGGGTTGTTGGAGCCTTCAAAAAGTCCAACAATTGGTCAGCTGCAATGCTTCGATGTCGCCTTCGGGTTGTGGAGGTCAGACGGCAGTCGCTTCACGGAAAATGTCGAAGTTTAGCCATATCAGCAGTTACACTGGCAAAAGCGGACCTCAGATTCCTAAGCTGAAAAAGCTGCGGATGCGACTGGGATAAACGCTGAGATGATCATGATGATGGATCATGTGAATTGCAAATAAGGAGACGAATAGAAATAGCCAAAATGCTATGTCTCAGCTGTGTATGTGTAATTGTGGCGTGACCACAACATTTCACGGAAAACTAAGATTAAACTCGTCAGATCTCTCATCTTCTCCATCTTCGGTTATGGTTCGGAAACGTGGACAATCAAGAAAGCCGATCGAGACCGCATTGACGCTTTCTAGATGTGGTGCTGGAGGAAGATGCTACAGATACCTTGGACAGCATTCCGCACAAATGCATCAATCCTTCGAGAGCTGGGTGTCACAATAAGATTCTCCTCAATCTGCCTTCGAAGAATTTTGGAGTATTTTGGCCATATTGCAAGGAACATCTGATGGTTACTGGGAAGGTGGATAGACGACGTTCCAGAGGTCGCAGTCCAATAAGGTGGACTGACCAAATTCGTTCCTGGACACCGGCCTGCATGATGCTATACTCGCGGCCAGGGATCGTAACAAATGGCGAACTATTGTGAAGAAGAGGATAATTCCACAGGGACATCACGACCCTCAGTAATGAGGAGAACGACTTGAGGAGGAGGAGGATTTGTTAAAACAAATAATATAGTAATTGACTGGTTTATAAAACACAATCTTGACTTAAAAACTATGTCCGTCGCATTATTATTTTGACGGGTTGTCTGTGGGAACGGAACAAACCTTATTACGAATAGGGGTTATAGGAGCGGATATGTCATTTTCCTTATTAGCTTGTACTAACAATATTCTTACCTTATATACAATGTTAATTTTTGTTTATGCGACACTCGCAGCCTAATCGGCGAACACATTTTTGTCAAATGATTGCGACTAGTCGGGGGTTTTTTCCAAATACATTGTAATGTCCCGGGTTCAGACTACTAAGCAATGAAATACAAAGCTAGGCAGAAAACAATATTTTAATAACGACTACAAGTTTCCTTATAATGTGTACAAGCAGAACCTATAAATCTAAATAATACATCAGTTTGGTACTGTTCTGAGACCAGCTGGCTTCTCGTGTACCGTGGCGAATACGTCACTTAGTGATCGGTTCGAATCCCGTGGGTAACGAAAGCAGGTCAGGGTCGAGCAAGCCAGCAGAAGCCGGGTCTTGATCCACAATAATTCGCCAGGCGAGTAGGGGCGTTTCTATTACTATACTATTTTGGCTGATGAAGAAATAAAACAGCCAGCCATGTTGAACATACCAGCTAAGCAACCTACACTTCGTTAAATAGTCGCAAGCACTTACCCCGTTTCTCCTGTCACGAGCACAACAATTATCAAGTTTGCACCAACGACAACACGTATGTAGGTATATTTCGTAGTAATTTCCGAATATAGTTGATAGTTTTTGTGCAAATAACTAGACGCAACCATTCTGTCTGTCACCTCTTAACCGCACTCCGATCCCGTCTTTTCCTTTTATTTTTAAGATACCGTCACTTGACTGTTGTCTAATCTCACCTTATAAAAACTACTAGAGTGAGCCTAGTAGCGCCATCTAGTGTTAGTTACAATCGATCATTACAACATTTAGAAATTGTTGCTGTGTGGTTACCGAGCGCGCACGGTAAATCATAGTACTCCGCGCTCGTGCAACAGCTGATGGATGCCAGAGAACAATGCACCACGCTCGCCCGCCAGAGCGGAGTGTGGACCATATTTTTGTTGAGAGAGTTTTGTGGCATTATCATGATACCTTTTTTAAATTTTGTACATAGATTCTTTACTTAAAAATACTGCACACGTGTTTCGGGTTTTGCTAAACAAAAAGTAATGTTGTGTAAGGAAGATAAGTAAACGAAATATCTTGTATCTTATTTTGTATTAATGACAAAATTATAAATATGTCTCTTATAATATTACTTAATTTTTCACATGTTCTCCCTAAACAATCTCAAATTACTTTCCTAAGAGCTTAGCTTATATAGGTACCTTCGAAGAACAGCTTAAGTAATTTGGCTAATTTGCCTTTTATTAACCGACTTCAAAAAGGAGGAGGTTACTCAATTCGACCGTATATATGCTTTTTTTTTTTTTTATGTTTGTTCGCGCATAACTTCGTCGTTTATGAACCGATTTTGATAATTCTTTTTTTGTTGGAAAGAAGACATTCCCAAGGTGGTCCCATGATAAGGACATCAGGATCTGATGATGGAAGACCAGAGAAATCAAGGGAAACTTTCAAAAATCGTAGGGGCGATTAGTGCATTTCTTAGTAAGTATTTTCATTAAGTATTTAAAGCACTACAATTTGATAAAGGTCTGGAGTAGATCTGATGATGGACCCGGAAGACAGTCGAAGGAACTCCTCAATAATTCACAGCAGCTACCTTGTGTTTGGGCTTGATTAATTTGTATTGATAAGAACTTTACACCTAGATGGGTTGTGACTGTCATAAGAGCTCTGATGATGAAGACAAAGGCCAGTTTCGGGAACTCCTCAACGGTTTGCAGTAGCTTTTTGTGTTTGGTTTTAATTTGTTTATATTGATGAGAACTTTGCACCCATTGGGTTAAAATAATGTTCTGCAGTACCTAAATCTGATGATTAAGACCTTAGGCAGTCGAGAGAATTCTTCAAAATTACTGGTAAAAATTAAAGTAAACAAAATTACGTCATTTCCCAACTATATTTGCGTCAGCTTATAGCGGATGTAACTGAATACATAGTACTTACTTTTCACAACTAAAAAGTGTAAAATAAAAACTTTTTTACAAAAAAACAACCGACTTCTAAAAACCACTACAAAGTGAGAAATAACTAATTTCGGAAGTCGGTGTCAAAAACTAATACCTATACAAAAACCAAAGACACCGACTTCCGAAATTAGTTATTTCTCACTTTGTAGTGGTTTTTAGAAGTCGGTTGTTTTTTTGTAAAAAAGTTTTTATCTTCTGAGGTTTATAAAACGTATTTTTTTTATAATTTATTAACTAGGGCTTGACCGCAATCCCGCCTGATGGTAAGCAGTGACGCTATCGTTGATGGTAAAGCGGACTAGTTTATTGAGAGCCTATTCACTCTAGCCTTGAAGACACTCAAATTGTAGTCCGACGGAAACACCGCCTCTGGCAAATTGTTCCAGTCCCTCGACGTACGCGGTATAAAGGAGGAGGCGAAACCCTTCGTCCGGATCGTAGTGATGTTAACAACGTAAGGGTAGAAAGTCGCCGTACGACGGATCGTCCGATGGTGGAACGAAGACGGGGGAATTAAATCATGCAATACCCTCACACACTCACCAAAATGCATCCTATAGAACACCGAGAGGCTGGCTACCCTAGATGCTGATATATGCGGATACTCTAGATGATGGTAGAGTGTGCTCTAGACTTTGGAGACCGTCTTGAGTTAAATCAGGGTCGCCAATCAGCCTCTTCGCACGCCTCTCTACTGAATCCAAAGTGGATATATAGGTATATGCGTTATATATACGTTTTAGTGATAATATGTGTTTATAAATAACAATTTCTAACAAGCAGGCTTCAACAAGGCTGTAATTGTAATGTTCGGTAAGTATTAATGAATACATAGGTATTAAAATGCAGCAATGCTTCGGAATTTTAATATAATTTGATATTGATATTGATGGGCGAGGTTATGGAGTCTCATTAGTGGTAAGAGAGTCAGTGGCGGCGTAGCATAGGTTGGCACCCGGGGCGACTTTCTATCGAGCACCCTCAAAATAAAACGACAAATTTTAAACGTGTAATTTTAAACGTGTTTACGTGACTTTATTTTGCTAAAATACTCAATGATATTATCAAAATTTACATTCCCCTCCTTTTTAATGGACAATGCGGTTAGACTGGAAAGTCGTATTTGGTTCATTGTAGATCTTAAGTACGATTTTCTTAACTTTAATTTTGAGAATGATCTTTCACAAGTAACATACAAGATAACATACAAAATGTATGATGAATGTTCTGCAGAGGACATCCTCTGCAGAAAATTCATCATACATTTTTATAAGATTCCGAAATAGTTCCGAATACGATATATATATATGTTCGATATAGATCACGAAGTTCTTCTTCTGTTGACGTTAGTAGAGTTTCAGACTGAAGAACACCAAATGTTATGAAAATGTCATCCATTGCTTTGTAGCGATGCTCTAATTCTTCATAAAATCTATCAAGACATTCTAACATAGCTCTATGCAACTCTTCTGGCAATGTTAGTCCAACGTCTTGGGACATTTCTCTTGGCATTCGTTTTCGGAATCTCCTCCTTCCTCTTCTTTCAACAGAAATATTCAAGTGCTCACATTGTTCAGCTGCGTAGGAAATAGCTCTTTCCACTATTTGGATACGTTGAGTTTGATGATAAATTTTTAGGGACATTAGGATTAGGATTACATCTTAGGATTTTTATAACACACTTTTCCAGCGATAGCCCAGATGTTTGGATACCCTTTTGACCCAAAAGGGTATCAATGGGTCTGATTAACTTCTTCTAGGATTTCACACCAAAAATTGAGGTAGCATAAAAAACTGAAGTCATACAAAGCTGGTAAGAGTGTGGATGCAAGCAGCATCTCTCTATCATGATCATTCTTCACTCTTTTATCGTTGTTTTCTCTGCTGCTTCTGAGATCACAGATGTCTTCGAGTGTTGATACAAGTTTCTCAAAATTATTCTTTAGTGAATTAACAGCATCGTGATGAGCACTCCATTTTGTCTCTACTAGTCTTTTGACCGATACGCCTACACTTTGCATTAGAATTTTCCATCTATGTGTGGATGACGAAAAGAACGTGTAAACTCTTTCTATTGTTCCGAAAAATGTTACACTTAAACTAACACTCCTGAAAGGGTGCACCCCACATAGATTTAGCGAATTAATCATTCGCTAAATCTATGTGGGGTGCACAGGGCATAAACAAAGCTTTAGGATTATGTTTCTTAATTAAATATTGTACACCACCATGAACTCCTGCCATGGTTGCAGCGTTATCATATCCTTGAGCCCGACATAGATGAATGTTCAAGTTATCACTCTTTAACTGCATAAGGATATTTTCCGTAAGTTCTTCTTTCCAGCTATAGGGAAGAAACCTAGAAATGATTCCTTCACTTCAACTTGATCCCCTTCAATATGAACATATCTGATTACATAACTCAACTGATCAACATGTGATATATCTGGTGTACTATCCAAAATAATTCCGAAATATTTAGCTTTTTTTATGTCTCCCAAAATGTTATTCTTCACCTCTCTCCCCATGGTGTAGGTACTATCGACAATAATTCCGAAATATTTAGCTTTTTTTATGTCGTCCGAAATATTACTCTTCAATTCTCTCCTCAAAAGACTGATGAACTGACTTTGAATGTCTTTAGACAAATAAGAATCTACCCGTTTATTGTACCTAGTTTTAGTTTTTTGAGGTTGGCAGCACTGTCAGAGTTGGCCTTTCTTTGTCACCGTGTTGTCACCCCTTGATGCCTGGTACCCGGGGCGGACCGCCCCCACCGCCCCCCCTTTACGCCGCCACTGAAGAGAGTGGCCATAAGGATGATTAATAAACGCCATCATTGTACTACTTCCGTGTGTTAGAAGCTGCCTCAACTGCGGTACTAATCAAATCGAATCAAATCAAAGAAAATAAAATCAAATCGAATATAATAAAGTCAAATCGAATAAAATCAAATCATTTATTGGTTTGCAAATATGGTTACTTAATACTGCGAGGTAATCGTATAACCCTTCACAATCCCAAAGCCATTCGTTCCGCCAATTAGCCAGAAACAAGTCCTTTTAATAGCGAAACATCATAACAATCGCGCAGAGAAGATTTGTTTGCACCGCTCGTTGCTTTATTGCATTGTTCAACGGGCCAATTAGGTATCCGGATTGCAGTATGAAAATTGACGTTTATAGAAATAACAATGAAACTGAAAATCTGAACCTAAAGTCGTTTATTCAAATTATAGTGAAGATCATCACTTTTCGAACGTCAAAATTACATAATACAGTTCTCTAAGACGCCCGCAGGGACCAACGGAGCATTATTATTATGTGCCTTCATTGAAATGGTTTCGTCAACATAATAATAGGTATCACACACGCTTATTGATTTTTTTTTTTTTACATATTATAAACCAACGCTTGACCGCAATCCTGCCTGATGGTAAGCAGTGACGCAATCGTTGATGGTAAAGCGCACTAGTTTATTAAGAGCCTATTCACTTTAGCCTTGAAGACACTCAAATTGTAGTCCGACGGAAACACCGCCGCTGGCAAATTGTTCCAGTCCCTCGATGTACGCGGTATAAAGGAGGAGGCGAAACGCTTCGTCCGGATCGTAGTGGTGTTAACAATATTGACTATAGCTACGTTTTTTTTATAACTATAATCTAGCGCTTGGCCGCAATCCCGCCTGATAGTAAGCAGTGATGCAATTGTTAATGGGGCGCGTTTATTGTTTATTGAAAGCCTGATTACAAAAAAAAACTAAGTGAATAATGGAAGACGGCAGTTGAGCGAGGTAAGAAATGTTAAACCCAACAACACGACCAACGATGCTGCGCCAGGGGGGCTTGATCTGGAGACCTGCCACGACCATACTCCCGGCACAACAACATTTGGCGCATCGTACCCGGCACACATCGCAACACAACTGCTCAGACCCGTCCTCCGTACGACTTCATCAGACATCATGCCGTAGAATTGCTTGGCGGCAACACTTTGTCTGGTGGGTGGTACCTTCTGCCGGCAGCCGATGTTATGGCCTACCACCGAGACCTACTAACTGATATTATCAATTCATCATCATCATCATCATCAACCTTTTTATCGTCCCACTGCTGGGTACAGGTCTCCTCTCATACAGAGAAGGATTGAGCGTAATCACAACGCTTGCTCAATGCGGGTTGGCGATTTCAGACTTGAAAGTCCAGGTTTCCTCAAGATGTTTTCCTTCACCTTCAGTCATTGATGTCCAAGATATACTTAGAAAGTACATATAACTTTAGAAAAGTTGCATTGGTACTTGCCTGATCTGGAATCGAACCCGCGCACTCATACTTGAGAGGCTGGTGTTTTAACCACTAGTCCACCACGACTTATATTATCCATTATTATATTATCAATTAATATTAACTAATTACATTAAATCAAATCGAGTCATTAGTCCGTTTGCAAACACGCGTAACTAGTATATACTTGTAGATACATAAAGGATAAGTATGCAGTCGGTTTTACCTATTACGTTTATGTCTGTTTGTTAGAGCACGCTTCATTTCGAGAATAAGAAATAAGTTCCTTTAGGAATGATTTTTCCAACACCAGATAATTGGAACAAGAAATGTCAAATATTGAATATTATTCCTCGCATAAAACGAGGAATATTACTGGATTTTGGCAGTGCTATTCATTCCTTCCATTCAAGAACTGTCAAACGTCAATATTATTTATTACACGAATAAAAATTATCCATCGTTTGCAAAGTCAGGACTAAAATGTGTTATCTTTTCTTAACTTACCTTATTGTGAGTCTTTCTTTTATATGTGTGGTGAACGACTGACTTCTTTTATGATCATCTACCTCACCTTATCCAAGGTCTAGTGGGTTCGGTTTCGAGACGACTTACCTTTCTATTAGAGTTTGTTTTTTTTTTGTACGGTTCGCCGGAAAATAAAGCCTTTCAAAAATTCTTGAAAAAGGAATTTTGAAAGATCCTCAGCTGGCACTCCCACCACTATGACCCTTAAGAGGCGACTCTAGTGCAGAGGAATTAGAAAAATAGGTATTTCTAGAAACTATTGCCGTCGCGCCGCGTCTAACCTCTCCACGTAAAGTGGGAAAGGGACAAGGGTATATTTATTGCAATTCAAATAGTGGCTTGTGGCAAAATGATAACAGCCGAGAACCAGTCGAAAATAAATGTACGCTTGTTGCGGTTGGTTCGTGGATGGATGACAATTCATTACATATTGAGACCCCTCATGAGTCATGGAAAGCACGTGAAGCCATAACGTTGCGTTCTCACGCGCAGATATTTGACATTCGCAAACCCCAAATCTCTTTTTTATAATTATGAACTACTGCTTGACAGCAATCCCGCCTGGTGGTAAGCACTCATGCCATCCTTGATGGTAAACCGCGCTAGTTTATTAATAGCCTATTCACTAAAAATAAAATTAAATGAATAGGAAGGAAGATGCCAGTTGAGCGAGGTGATGCAATGTTAAATACAGCAACACGACCAGCGATGCTGCGCCAGAGGGAGATTGATCTGGAGACCTTTCACGACCAAACACAACAACATGTGGCGCATCGTACCCGGAACACATCGCAACACAACTGCTCAGACCCGTCCTCCGGCTTCATCAGACATCATGCCAGAACACGACGAATCAGTTGGCGGCAAGACTTTGTCTGGTAGGTGGTGACTGCTGCCGGCAGCCGATGTTATGGCTTACCACCGAGTAAAAACGCTGGCAGTCTTATTAAGTATTACGCAGTAACTGGCTTGTGGAGATAGGCAGCCACTCCAAGTAAAATTCTGGTATTTAAGTGCACCCGGTAAAACTGGAAGCTGAACCCAATATAGTTGGAAAAATTCTAGACAGATAGTTTTTTCTATAAGAACTTGTAGTGACACTCCATGCGTACAACGCATCGATCAGTTATACACTAGATTCACAATCAGCGTAAAAAAAATGGTTCAACTGAACAAGCACACAACGCAGCACTTGGGTGTTTCTTTCATTAGTACTTACTTTATAATTCTGACTTTAATGCATGCCTGTAAGGTTGAATTTGGTTTGATGCTTGATGATCAGACTCGGTCGTAAAAAATAATGCCTTTTTGTACTGCTTTGTGTTAAGAACACTGCACTTAAGGCTGATTTTAAATTAATGTGTATTTATTTTGACTACTTTAGACGGCTTAATACTTGTCGCTATTTTTGATAAGAATTTGTTCGAGATAAGTGATCGATGGTACAACGCGCCATACTGATGACACGTAAATCCTGCATCTCGGAAGCAGAGTTTAGCACGCAACTAGCAGCCATACAGCTTTCGACATCAACCGTCGGGCAAGTGCCCGCCAGACACTACACTATACCCGTCTGGTTGGAGAATCCTCCTTTTTCTATGGAGGATGAATGTACTTTACACGGTATTTCTCATATGTACAGTAAGTTCAAACTTACCGGTGGAGGTTGCTGCGCGTGGACCACAGTTTCCGACTCGCTCTCGCTGACTACGTTGACAGTTATTGAGGTCACTCCTGTAAAAAGCACTTGCATTACTTTGACTGATTTTGACAAGATATTTATTGATAAAAAAATACATAAGAATTAAGCCAGAAACATAATATAATTATGTTACGGCCTTAATTATATTAAAGCCTTCGAACTTTGCACTCCCTAAAGCGATAGTAATAAATCATCAGTGTAGTTAACTCAGAATCATGAAACGAAGATAGCTTGTTGCGCCCGGTAAGGACCAGGCCCGGGTCGACGGCGCGTTGTTTCACGCGCACCTCTAAGAGATGTCAGCAGATCGGGACGGGTTCCACGAGGACCGATCCCTCCTGGGTCAGGGTTGCTTGTTGGTTATAAAAGAAACCGTGGCCCTGGCGCCCAGGCAAGTGAAGAAACACGGGTGGGTTTTGATCAGTAAAAGTCTGACACGCCCTTTCACTCCGCCCAGAGCGGGGAGGTCATTTGATGTATACGTATCCCAAAAAAAAGAGACATACGAGTGTTATAACTTCCTTTTAACTAATTCTAATTAGGTATAAAATAGTGCCTGCCAGCAACCCCGCCTGATGATAAGCAGTGATATATAAAATCGTTGATGGTTACGCCCTATTTATTAAAAGTCTATTCTAGCTTTGAACCTGTGTGTCCTACATAGGTTCCTCAATTCGACCGTATATTATACTTATGCTTTTTTCTTATATTTGTTCGCAGATAACTTCGTCGTTTATGAATCGATTTTCATTAGGTATTCTTTTTTTGTTGGGGTCTCATGATAAGGAAATCAGGGTTTTATAGTGGGAGAACCAACAAATCAAGGGAAACTTTCAAAAATCGGAGAGCGACTAGTGCATTTGTAAGACACCCTGGCGTTTCCTCCCGCCTTATCCGGAATAGACTAATTTTTCTTAAATGTTATAATTCTGTTATAAGAATGTGACCAAAGAGATTCAAGTACTAAGATTATACATGTAAATACAAAACAGAACGATAGTATACGAAACTCGTCCGCGCCCATATCGAAATTCTACAGGCAATGTGTGCGAATGCAGGAATACAAATTAATGATATATGTAAGCTACGACGACAGAAGGTTTTTCGCGGCACACCTACATCACAGTTTGAAAATCATACAGTAGGTCGACGCCTTTGATCTCGTGTAAAATGCCGACATCATCTAGACAGTAACGCATCGGCCAGGGTTGTCACAAATAATCAATATTTATGAAATTATTTATTTATTGCAGATCAACATCGATCGGTGTATTATATTTAATTAATTTGCTATTTTTACTAAGGGAACAACTCGAGACAGATTTAAGTTATTTAGATGGCATTTTCGTAACCTGCACCCCAATCCACCCCGGAATTAACACCCATATCATATTAATATACATTTAAAATGGCGTCCGCCATCTTGGATTTCAAAAAGGGTGGCTTTTTCGTAACAAGCACCACAATTATACTCAAAACTGACACTCATATCAAATTATAGAAAAAATCACGTCCGCCATTTTGGATGTCAAAAAGGATGGCTTTTTTGTAACAAGCACCCCAATTATACTCAAAATTGACACTCATATCAAATTATAAAACAAACAAATAAAACAACAAACACGCGTTAGCCCTTAATGATAGATACCGAGCTACGAACATCGTTTTGTTCGCAGCTCGGGTGCCGCTTATCAGCGTCTCATCCCTCACACCCCGCACGATTGCTCTGTCTAGACGTCTTCGTTGGATGACTGTATGATTTTTAGACTGTGCCTACATCTTATAACAAGTTAAAGAAATATCAACTATATTTCAATGATAATTGAGATAATTTCAGAGTGACTGACTCACAAATTTAAAAACATATTTGAAGTTGTAGCGTAAATTGAAATTTATTAGGTAGAAATTAATTGCATTTGCGCCAACCCGCATTGAGCAAGCGTGGTGATTACGCTCAATCCTTTTCTGTATGAGAGGAGACCTGTGCCCAGCAGTGGGACGATAAAAAGGTTGATGATGATGACGATGATGATGATGAAATGCATTTTTCCATTTATTAATATTTGTTTTGATTTTTGGCAAATGCATTTTTTCTGTACTTGCCAAAATTACCATAAAACTCTAATCTAACCCCATTGGTTAAATCCCTATTACTGATCCTTTCCTATTACTGATCCTTTCCTATTACTGATCACGTGCATCGTTACAAGGTCTATTCTATTTTACATAACATAGTCGTCCAATAGGCATTTTATTAAACTATCAATACACATAAATGCAAAAATACTTTTTATTTTTGATGTAAAACATTGTAAAAAATCATCAAGGTCCATGCAATGGCACTGCTGTTGTGGGGGTATCTAAAGTTGCTATATTGATTACAACTCATTTTCGTAACATGTCAGCAAAATTTGGAATTTTGACCTTCAATATCTCCGTACCGAGAAGGTTCAAAGTAGTAAAGACGGCTTTGTGGAAAGATCATGGTCATGGAATCAGCCGTATTTAGTGATGCCGCCCGCTAGTCATGGCGGGTATCTCCCGGGCCTCCGACCCATGGTACTTTAAGAAGTAGTGGGGATTTGGTCTGTAGGATCTAAAGTAAGCTTACGTTATTCCCAGACGGAGGGTAATTTGAGTCAAGGAAATTTCCCCAAGGTAAAAAAGGTATAGTATGTTCAGATACAAAAAAATATATTACAATGACGGGAAGTATAAGTGACTATTGGTTATGTTAAGTGTCTTTATACACCTATTATATCCATTCGTAAATGTTGCTTAAAGTTATATACTAATTAGCTACTGCTTAACCATACATTTATGATGTTTGAATAAAAATTTTACGCCGTTTACAAGTAAAGCCTCTAACTTTTACGTTGAAACTTCTAAATGGCTGCCTATTCTTTCCTAAGAAGCAGGTATTTTAAAATATTTTTGTAAATGAAACCACTTTCTTTGCAAATTCGGTTTAAAACACTATAGCAACAAAGTTTCCATAAAAAAAGATGCAAGTAAAACGTTCCACTCTAGCCATTGAGCTTAGGAGAGAACTGAGACCTACAAGGCTAAATATCATCAATGTTTAAACCTAAAATATAAGTAAATTGACAACATACACCACACAGGCTATTCTGTGGCACTATATCAACACTATCCACCAGTGGCGAAGAGTCCATACAAGCCGATTCCCACCGGGTTACCTTTCAAAAATCAGTTCCATATTCATACAAAAGTATTTACATTCTATTTCATTAACAAAGTATTATTAATTAAATGCCTGCGCGATTTACAATAGCAATAGTAATTCTTAGCAATACCCTAAGTATCACATTTCATTTTATAGTCGTAAAGGTAACTCGACGAATTACAGCTTATCTCGGCCAACGTTTTACTATGAGGCGAAAAGAGACAGAGCGTGTCACCATCTCTTTCTAATGCTCGCTAACTGTACGTAAAATTTAAAGAAAGATAGGCTATTCGCGACCGGGTTGCAGTTCTCTCCTCTCCTCTATTAGAAAGAGACAAAGAAATTATTGTTATTGAAGCACGGCACGGGAGAAAGAAAACACGACAAAATTAAAAAGAATTAGCGTTATAATGAAATCCTTCGCAAGTCATATTCTTTTTATTTTGGCATATTTTCGTGTTCCATTTCGTAAGGTTGAAAATAAATTATTGTTAGTATGTGACATGTTGCTATACCACTGGTGCGTGATAATTTCGTTTGTTATATTTTAATATTTGTGTTATTTAAACTGTGACTGATTCTGTAAGGTAATTTAATCGCAGATTTGGTTAAATACTGTGGATTTTGTTTGTTATTATGGCTTATATTATTCTACCGGCAATATTATTCAAGATATCCTGCAGTAGGTAAGTGTTTAAGTGTTTATTTTTTTGGACCGGCTTCCCTTTGTCAAAATTTCACCCTTCGCCACTGCTATCCACATAAACTATTCGTGTGACCAATTCCTTGAATCAATCTCGTATAGAACTGACAGCTTTGGATAGCCTGTTCATGACTATCGGCGCCACTAATTGTATTAGTAGGTCTTTATTTAGACGCCAGGGTCTAAAGCCGGCAGTATCTAGTGCCGTCTAGCCTAGTGGTCTGACACGCTCAATCGGTTTTGGAAAAAGAGTATTTCTAAATTATGATAGTCATTTATCTCGTTAGTGAACGGTTACAGAATACACACTGTTTAAAAAAAAGTGTCGGCTTGGCTTTTGAACGTTGCAAGCGTGCCGCCGTGCGGGTTTGTAGGTATGACGTTGATCCCTGATGTGAACTCTATTATATCAGCTGATAAGATAGTTTTTCGGGTTTTGTTTTCATTGCGCTTTTTTATGTAATTAGCGAATTTTTTAATTTTTACTTTAAAATATTATAGGGTTATAAAAGTATAGCAATTGTGAACGGTTTGAAGTGAAAAAAACTACACATATTTTTTTTAAATCACGAAAAAGCCGACGAAAAATTCCACCACTGGGGGGCTCAGAATCATGTACTGGATCCATGGTACTTTTTTTTTTTTTTTTACAAATTATAAACCAGCGCTTGACAGCAATCCTGCCTGATGGTAAGCAGTGACGCAATCGTTGATGGTAAAGCGCACTAGTTTATTAAGAGCCTATTCACTCTAGCCTTGAAGACACTCAAATTGTAGTCCGACGGAAACACCGCCGCGGGCAAATTGTTCCAGGCCCTCGATGTACGCGGTATAAAGGAGGAGGCGAAGCGCTTCGTCCGGATCGTAGTGGTGTTAACAACGTAAGGGTGGAAACCAGCCGTACGACGGGTCGTCCGCTGGTGGAACGGAGATGGGGGAATTAAATCATGCAATTCCCTCGCACACTCCCCGAAATGCATCCTATAGAACACCGAAAGGCTGGCTACTCTACGCCTGTGCTCTAGGCTTTGGAGACCAACTCGAGTTAGATCAGGGTCACCAATCAGCCTCTTTGCACGTCTCTCCACTGAATCCAAAGTGGCCAGGTGACACTTGGCAGCACCAGCCCAAATGTGGCTGCAGTACTCCACACACGAACGGACCTGTGCTTTGTATAACATTAGAAGCTGCCCAGGTGTGAAGTACTGCCGGACCTTTGCGATAACGCCAAGTTTCCTGGCAGCCACCTTGGCCTTGGACTCAATGAACCGCCCAAAGTTAAGGTTCGAGGAAATCTCAACTCCCAAAAGCTGAAGGCGGTCGGAACACTCCAAGGACACATTCCGAAAAGTAGGGGCCAAGGTGAACGGGCTCCTTTTGGCTGTGAAAAGACACGCCTGTGTTTTGGCGGCATTGAATGCTACAAGATTGGCATTGCCCCATTCGGAGACTGCCTGCAGTGCAACACTCGTTCGCTCAACCATGGCCTCTCTTTCGGACCGGATTGATTCCCTACTAGCCCGGGCATCCGGCAGGTATCTCTCTACAACTGTGCTGTCATCTGCATACCCATAGATACCAGGCATCAGCAGATCGTTAATATGCAGCAGAAACAGAGTTGCAGAGAGAACAGACCCCTGAGGAACACCGGCATTAGTTGACATGGGCTCAGAAGAGCATCCGTCGACAACAACTCGGAGGGACCGTTCAGTCAGGAAGTCTTTTACCCAGCCAGTCAGGCTAGGGGAAATGCCGTACGCTGGAAGCTTACTCAAAAGGCCAGCGTGCCATACCCGGTCGAAGGCCTTCGAGACATCAAGGGAGACAGCAATCGCTTCCCCATTCTTCTCGAGGGCCTCGCCCCACAAGTGAGTGGCATACACTAGTAGGTCCCCAGTTGACCGATTGCGGCGAAACCCGTACTGTCGGTCACTGAGGAGATCGTTACCTTCCAGGTATGCCAAGAGGCGCGAGTTCAATACACGCTCCATAATTTTGCAAAGTATGGAGGTGATCGAAATCGGCCGATAGTTGGCAGGATCGGCACGACTACCCTTCTTGGGCACAGGCTGCACGTTGGCAAGCTTCCAGGACTTGGGCACTATACCAGTCCTAAATGAGAGGCGATACAAGCGCGTCAATACAGGAGACAACTCGGGCGCACATGCTTTAAGAACAATCGCTGGTATACCATCCGGACCACTAGCCTTATTCACGTCCAGACGACACAGTACTCTCAGAACCTCCTTGTTTCTAATGCGAACCTCAGGCATTGAAGCTCCGCAATGAGGTAAATTAGGTGGAGTAGCACTGCCAGTATCAAGACGCGAATTATGGGCAAAGAGAGAAGCAAAGAGACCTGCTTTCTCTCTCGCCGTATGAGCCAGTGTTCCATCAGGCCTAACCAGCGGAGGCAGTGAGGGCCGACAGAAGTTCGCCTCAACCGATTTGGCAAGGGACCAAAAAGATCTGCTACCGGATGGCTGCGCAAATAACTTGTTGCCAATATGGGTAATGCGGTCGAAGCGAGCCTTCTTGAGCGCCTTCTTGTAGGACTTGGCAGCACGGTTAAAGGCTCTCTTCTTTGAGCTTAGATCCGGAGCTCCGCGGTCACGAGCGTCAACCCAGGCGAGAAATGCCGTGTGCTTACGCTGTTCAGCTTGGACACAATCGGCATTGAACCATGGGCGAGCCGAGCCACCGACAGGCACGTCATTGAATGGGATAAAATACTCCATAGCTTGACGCACCACATCGGTTATAGCGTCCGCACAGCTCGAAGGATTGTCAGAGGAGAAGCAGACCTGCTGCCAAGGATAAGACGCAAAGAAGTGGCGCATCTCATCCCAATCCGCTGACCTATATCGCCACATTCGCCGTTCACCACGAGAGTCGTGATCTGGTGGGGAGAAGGACGTTACAGACTTCACCAGACAGTGGTCTGAAGTTCCCAACGGTGAGGAAACTGTTACAACACATCTGTCTGGATCAGTGGTCAGCAGAAGGTCCAAACAGTTGGCAGTATGCCCAACTACATCACTCATCATCAACTACACTTGTTTGTACGTCGATGTCAGATACACCCTTTATGCTCGTCAATTAAAGTTTGATTGATTATAAATACAAATTAAGAGGTGTAGCTTCTCAGATTGCGTTGGTTTGTATTCTGTTAGTGAAAATGACTTACCGTCGTCGGGATTAAGAGGCGGTATGACGTGCTCGACGGAGGTGCCCGCTTTGTAATTATATCGGCTGGGGCCCGGCTGCGGCTCATCATGGGAAGCAGCGCTGCAAATACCATTTCAAAATTAACTTTAATTCCATAAATTATTGTTTACGCTTTTTAATTATTTTTTTTAAGTTATAAACTAGCGCTTGACCGCAATCCTGCCTGATGGTAAGCAGTGATGCGATTATTGATGGTAAAGCGCGCTAGTTTATTAAGAGCCTATTCACTCTAGCCTTGAAGACGCTCAAATTGTAATGTGACGGAAACACCGTCGCTGGCAAATTGTTAAAAGAGGAAGCGAAACGCTTCGTCCGCGTCGCTGTGGTGTCAACAACGTAAGGGTGGAAACTCGCCGTACGACGGGTCGTCCGATGGTGGAAAGGAGATGGGGAAATTAAATCATGCAATTCCCTTGCACACTCACCAGAATGCATCCTAACTAAATGAACTTTGACGTAACAAAATTAAGCACGTGTTCAACGTAGTACATATGTCTAGTTTCACTATACCATCGCCTAGCTCCATGAAGAATAGAGGTAAACAAACCAATTTAGGGATATCACAACTCACGTTTTACAAATCTCCTGTTATTTACATGATTATCGACTTTTACATGCTAGCTATTTATTAACGATTCCTATTGCAGCATATTTCAATAGAATCACTAAAATAACATGCATAATAACTTGGTATTTCGAAAAACCATTAAAAAGTCGGCATTAGTTATACGTGATAGCCCTACAAAAAAAGAAAGATGGATGAAATGCAGGTATTAAACACATTTTGTGGAATTCAACCAATGAATAAAGTTGAGGCATTTGTCAATACAATTTTGCGTATTTTAATTACTTTCAAATCAACTACATAACACATGCACTGTAATACTTTCAAGTATGGACTAATCCATACTAATATTATAAATGCGAAAGCAACTCTGTCTGTCTGTCTGTTACGCTTTCCCGCTTAAACCTCTCAACCGATTTTGATGAAATTTGGTACAGACCATCTTTAGACCCTGAGAAAGAACATAGGCTACCTTTTATCCCGGAAAAAATTGATATTCCCGAAGGAAATCTAAAAAGGCGCGATATAACCGAACTCCAAGCGGGCGAAGCCGCGGTCAGAAAGCTATTAGGAAATTAGCTTACATGTATGTCATATTTCATTCATATCGGTTAAGCGCTGTCGATTAGTAGGAAAAACGATTATTACTTTTATGAAAATCATTTATGTAGAAAAGGTTGTTAACATCTGTCTTTTAGGCGTAAACTACTCGTTGCCTAGCAATGGTTTGTTTACCTCTATTCTTTATCGAATTTGTCTCAAATATAGACGTACGTTGAACACGTGTTTAATTTGTAGTGGTAAGACCAGCACCCTTTCTACGAAACTTACTATCACTATAAATTGGAATCATTTTGAAGCTTATTGTTAATCCGTTGCTCCATATGTTGGAAAACCGCTCAACAGCGTAAATAACGCAATGAATGTTGTTTTACTGTCAAAATGAAACGCATAGGTACTGCTACTCATCATCATCATCATCCCAGCGTTAATCCCAGTCGCATCCGAAGCATTTTCAGCTTTGGAGTCTGGGGTCTGCTTTTTACCAGTCCAACTGCTGATATGGCTAAACTTCGACATTTTCCGTGAAGCGACTGCCGTCTGACCTCCACAACCCGAAGGCGACGTCGAAGCATTGCAGTTAGACCAATTGTAGGACTTTTGAGGGCTCCAACAACCCGTAATGGCTGCCACTAGATGTTCGTATGGCAACCGGGACCAACGGCTTAACGTGCTTTCCGAGGCACGACCAGACCAGTGCAAATATTCATATTCATGCATACAAATACTTGCACTGTGCGGGGATCGAACCCGCGTCTCCCTACGCGTCGGCGTCCGCTACCACTACGCCACGGAGGCTGTCACATAGCTACTGCTACTGTGTTACGCAATTACCTTATTAGGAACTATTTACACTATTATATCTATAGATATTTACACTCTTTCCATTTTGGTAATAAATAAACTAACCCAATATTAAAATGTTGTACAATTAAGCCCCTCTTTACATTATCTCAAAGAAATAAAAGTGAGGAACGATGGAAATTACAATAATGTATTTATTACTTCGAAGTAGTAAAAAAGCAGTCGTACCTTTTTTACTACCGGGTTTACCTATTCTATACAAATAATTATTCCTAAGAACGTGTCATACTTACCTTGTAGATTGATGGAAGCTGGATAGTCTTGAATTTCTGGAGCTTCCACCGGTCGAATTACGCTTCATCGGGTACCGAAGTCCGTGTGGGAACTGCCGACCTCCGTGGCTTGTAGATAACTCTCCTTTAAACCATAATGTAATCAGTGACGTAATTAAAACCTTTAAATCTCCACCACTATTTTGTTGACATGACACAAACAATTTAAGAAAAAATACTAACAATTTATGTAAGTATGTATAAAAGGCCGCATACGGAAATGGATCCTCAAACAGTAACTATGAATATTAAACCACGTTTGCATGGACGACAAATACCGCGGGATTTTAACGCGCACTGGATTTTTAACAACCGTTGTTGAGCCGAACATTGAGAATCAGTGCGTCAAATTTCAGAGCGCGTCCAAAATACACACTCTTGGATTTTCAACTCTCGGCGCTATGCAGTGCGTTGACAATCGGGAAATGCGGAAAAAACGCCCCGTGCTTATTTGGGCTAAGAAGTTAAGAGTAATACTTTTATAATAATTCAGTTCTTAAATCGGATACTCTATTCCTTTGGGCAACCTTGACAGTTCTATGTATGGTTTTGATTCTTAAGTAAAATAAAATGGTACTTTTTTGCTAAAAGTAAAGTAAAGTCTATTTTTGGGTAGCTTACCCTCGAATGAGTCAGTGTTCATGGACGCTTGTGAGAAATTGTCGCACTCGGTGGATACTCCCAGGCTTCGGTGGAGCATGGCAGCTACGCGCTCGCGGGCTTCGCGGTCAATGTTCTGTTCATCCGAACTTTGCTTTGCACCCTGAAAGAAACTCGTTTAAAACTTGCTTTTATTTCAGCAACAGGGTAACGCAAACGTTGGCAAAGTTTACCGAATCCTGAAAATGACTTGAGTCTTAGGGTAGGCAAATTTCTCATTCGAGGCTTTACAGAAAGTTCTGGCCTGAGAAGGCAATCACTGAGCCATGGCCCATCCCATGTCTTGTTATCTTCCATGGTCCATACTTCCACCATAACCCTATGTGAGAATCGTCCGTATGGCGATTAAGTAATAAGTAAATAAGGCTGACAAAGTGTGCAATAAAAAGGACACGATGAATGAGATGCACCTTCAGAGCCAGCTGTTGCCATGGGATAAGCTCTACTCACCAGCCTAGACGTGCTCGGTATGCTGAGTCCGTAGTCGGAGGACGTATCAATGTCCATTTCCGTGAGGTCTCGAGATGGGTTCCTCGTGAACCACATAGCCAACTCGTATGTTAAACGAGCTTCGCGTAGTTTATGTTCCCAACTCTAGAAATTTATATTTCATTATTATTCATTCATTACGACAACCATATATTAATATTTGAATTATAAATTTCCCACCTTCAGCGTGCCTTGGGCGTTGGGATCTTTTGATGATTCCGACAAACTAAAGGCGAGGAGTGATGAGCCAACATCATCAATTGCCACAAACACTAAGGATCCGTACTCCTTTGGATTGCGTGAGCTAATTTTCGGATAAGTTATGAGCCTCTCGATGAAGAACTTTGGCCTGAGAAGCAAACAAGTTATAGGTAATTCGCAGAGCCAACAACGCTTTGGCTTTAATTCGCTTTAAAGTTAGATATTTACCTTATGAGTTTGTAGGGATGTATGCTGCCCTTAGAGAGTTTCTTGCAAATGAGAAGCATATCAGTGAGTAGGTATACTCGCACTTCCATCTGTGGAAGATCTAGATTTTTAGACCTTTTCAAGAAGATATTAGCACACGTTTGGGCTCGAGAGATTCATAACGCAGAATCAGCGCTAACTTGGCAGCGCTCATTGGTAGACGCAAAGCAATGTATGCACTAGTTTGCACGCCGACTTGAAAGTGGCGTCACGCTAGCACAGCAATAATTAATCAAAGTTATAGCTCAAATGACAAATTGTGATATCATCCTCATTAAAAGAAGGAAAGTACGTCGTACGTACGTACAATATACTATTTTCACATAAAAAGTAAACTGGGACAATAGTATTCGCGTCTTTAAATAATTAACAATTAATAATTCGCACCCATGCAATGTGAAGAGCGTAAGGCATAAATTAATTGAGTTATAATATATTTCATTATTTTTAAAGTGTGTTTACGGCACAATGTTTTGTTATGTTACTGTCAAACAACACACTTTTAACAATGATTGATTGATGATGACAGTATTTTAAGAAATAATAACGGATGCATCCGATAGTAACAATAATTATTTGATGTCAGATCAAAGATCCATATGTTGTTGGAAAAAGACTTAACCTAATGACTATAATAACGCAGAGCATGAAAAGAAAGATTAATTTTACTAGCAGACCCTTGATTTTATCTAAAAAATATAATTTATATCAATGCTGTACTTTTTAAAGTATTTTTTTTATGGCTGTAATCAGAGGACACTGTTAAAATTATCATTAATTTCTAGTCTTGCCTCCTTGATATTGTCCTTATAGCGAAGATCCCCTTGATAAATAAGCGTCCTGCTATGATGGGGAGAGCAGTTCATCATTGGTGCTTTCAGATTTAACTGCGCGTACAGACGAAAGCACTTATCCAGTTCGTCATCTTTAAAATCCTGCAAAAAAAAAAAACGCCTTTAACTAACCGCAAACGACGAGATACGTGCATTACATATTGTTTATTTACCTATTTATTTAAACAGAAGATTATTATTCATCTTTTTTTCTACGGTTCAAGCGTGTTGACACCTTGGAGTCGCGCTAATAATTGTGCCTTATTCGTAATAGCTTAATAGCTAATATATATATATATATTTAATGAGCTTACACGAATAATTTGTGTCTAATAGTAAGGGTTAAGCGTGTTGACGAGATTATTTACAAAAGAGATGTTTTTTCCTAAAACCTATTGTTCGATTTTAATTGATTATTCATTATCTGATAAGTCCTGACTAGGAGGTGGACTTGGGCTCATATATTTTCTAATTTTAGTTGTAGTTCCCTTTTTGAAGTCGTGTACTGAAAACGATAGAAATATGATTAGGTTTAACAGCATCATAAGTTTGGATCTACTTCATAAACACCAAGAGATATGATATTAAACACGATGAATTGGAGATGAAACGAGCGCTTGTGTATCTGACATCGACGCACAAACGAGTACCATGGATCCAGTACATGATTCTGAACCCTCCAGTGGTGGAATTTTTCCTCGGCTTTTTCGTGCTAATAAAACAAAAAGCACAATGTGAAAAAAAACTCGAAAAACTATCCTATCAGTTGATTTAAAACGTAATACCTACAAATACGCGCGGCGGCACGCTTTCAACGTCCAAAGGCCGAACCGACACATTTTATAAACACTGCTATTTCTGTAACCGCTCATTAACGACATAGATGACTATCAGGTTTATTAGTGGCATGCGGTCCAGCCTATTCGCGAAGTTTGCGTTACGATATCAGATACACCCTGTATACTTACACACAAAGGCGTCGTTAGTAATATTAACTTTAATAAAAGCAACAAATAGGATAGAGCTGACACAGTGAAGTGGTTATAGAAAGAAGGTCATGCGCATTTCAGAAAAGTTAAATGAAATATATTTTCAACACACTCGCTCGAAAACTGCATTTTTTTAATGGATATCCATCCACAGTAGTCAGAAATGTGAGAATATTTTTTTTAAATCTCAGCAAGGAAACTTCATGCCGCACGGATAAGCACTGGGGAATAAATACATAAACTGTATGTAATTTTTTTTTGCATATATGTTTTTTTTTATCACACTCTTGGTGGCTAACGAGTCGGGCACGTAAAGAACACATACATAGGTACGATCCCGTCCGACTTTTGTCACAAATCCTTTAAAATGTATATGAAATCTACATTTTTCTTCCTTTGCAAGTGTGTTGAAAATCGTCGTTTGATACACATTAATAATACATCTTATAGATATTCTATTTCACGAAGTCCGTTTGTCTATGTTTCTGGTCGTGCTCTCGTGACACCTGAGGCACTTAAACCTGGTCTAAAAATACAGGACAGAATTTCGATCACCGCGCTGAGTTCCAGGAAGTAAGGCTACCTGATTCTAATAGGATTGGATTAGTCATATCAGCCAAATGCACGAAGTCCGCTGGGCAAAATTCTCTACGCAATGGGTTCCTGAAGACGGACAGCACCGCAAAGGCCGGCCCAAAAAGAGAAGGCGAGATGACGGAATTGGAGGTAGCCTTTGCCCAGCTGTAGTAATGGATAAGAAAATAATAAAACCATAAAAGATAATTTCGACTTCGGCAACAGCGCCTTCAATATTAATCACTTTGTTTTTTAAAAACTGTTTTTTAATAAACTAGCGCTTGACCGCATCCCGCCTGATGGTAAGCAGTGACGCAATCGTTGATGGTAAATCGCGGTAGTTTATTAAAAGCCTATTCACTCTAGCCTTGAAGACGCTCAAATTGTATTGTCCTACTTATATATTTTCATCATGATCCTTTTCCTGTCCTCATCCCGATTTGTTTAAGATCGGCGCAACATGCCTTTTTCTTCCATAGGTACTTCTATACAACGTGTAACATAAAGGGTATATACATAACAAAGGCATGGCATCTTTACATGATATCAAACGATATTGGAAGGGTTTTTTAATCCTATCTCTTTATGTTAGGAAGTTATGAGGAAAAACACTGCCTGTGATAGGCTACTATCATACTAGTCGCACAGAGATATTGAAGACATTTATCGGATTTTGGCAAGTAACGTGACGGGTAACGAGTAGTTATTAACGTATGTAGTGTGCTGCCACGTTTGTTATGATTTTATTTTAAGAAACACACGAAACCGAAAATTTGGTACCAATTTTTTGAGTATTTTATTTTGAGTTGAAACCCTTCCGATATCGTTTGATATCATCTAAAGATGCCATGCCCTTGGTATGTATATACTCTTTTTGTTACACGTTGTATAAGACGTCATCTCATCTCGTCATCCCTTTTTAGCCATACCACACACCGATCACACATTCCATCTATCTAAAGATTCGTTGGGCTTTCCCTTCTTCTTTAGTCAACAACATTCCTACTTAAAACTCGCCATACGACATTAGCCTCCGCTCTTCCCGGACGAAGGGTACCCATGGGGACTAACCCTTGATATTTTCTTCCATATATAGTTTATATTTATAATTTCTATATTTTTTCTTAAAACCATACTTAGGAGATATCATCATCAACCTTTTTATCGTCCCACTGCTGGGCACAGGTCTCCTCTCGTACAGAGAAGGATTGAGCGTAATCACCACGCTTGCTCAATGCGGGTTGGCGATTTCAGACTTATAAAGTCTAGGTTTCCTCAAGATGTTTTCCTTCACCTTCAGTCATTGGTGTCTAAGATATACTTAGAAAGTACATATAACTTTAGAAAAGTTACATTGGTACTTGCCTGACCTGGAATCGAACCCGCGCACTCATACTTGAGAGGCTGGTGTTTTAACCACTAGGCCACCACGACACGTAGACTTCACACTCACTTCGTCACTTAGGAGATATACCCATACTTAAATGAATACATATGAGGAAGTCTGAAAGTGGTGTAACTTTCAGACTTCCTCATATGTATTCTATGGATGGTATAGGAACTATTTCTCATTCTATCTATTCGTGTAACACCACTCATCCCTCTTAGTGTTTTCATCTCAGTTGCATTTCATTCCTCTTTACAATTTATTTTAAACAATTATTTTCGTTCTTCAAACATTTTTTTTTGCTTATATTTTTATCGTGATAGAATTCTCATGGAAATTATTTCTCTAGATCGAGCGGAGGTTTATGTTGGACTCCTACCGATTAAAACCTGACTGTTCATTCCAGTACCATGAGTCGGGGTCCTGGGAGATACTTGTACATTCGCCGCAACCCGAATGGTATCAGCCCGCCATGCCTAAAAGGCGTCATCATCAAGTGCGGCCGATCTCAGGACCGCACATTCTTCAATTAAGTTGCACATACCTGTGTGCGGCCTCTTTGAGCCCGACTGGTCGAACTCAACGGCCTCACTTTCGTTGTTAACACTACCTAGCTTTACACACTCAATTACGCAAATTGGGAAACGTCACAACTACAATCGAGGCTGATCGGACTTCGCGAGATAGAACATCTGTATCGCGCTTGGCTCCAATCCCGCCTTGAAGAGACTAAAAATCATTACGCAGTTGCATGAAAATATACTATTATTAAATTCATACCTGTGTCGTACACCTCGTAAATGATTGTACGACTCAATAAACGGTTCTTGGGATAGAATACTAATCCGAATAATGTGGTAGTGGTTTGTTGTTTCTTATTTCGTTGACTTATATACTCATGGCATACCTTTTGATAATTTAATCATGATTAATTATTTCGGATCACACACACAATGTCAAAAAAGTACGGGACCTCCAAGATAAGGTTGCAACACATAGTTAATCTATAAGTTTGTTACAGAATCGTACTTAATTTTTTTAAAATCAAATAATAAAGCGTTATACATATTGCCAACCCGCATTGACCAACTAAAAACAGAAAATCCTTATTTATAGATATGAAAAAAAAAGGGATTAACTGATTAATTTCATTTACTAAAATACAGATGTACTTTTAGTACTATGACATTCAACATTCGACCGTTTCTGTATAAATAACATCTTGTATTTGAATTGTCTCGGCATTCTATTTTTTTAGTGTATAAAGAAATGAGAATGGCCCCGATTCTCTTGCTCACGAACTAAATTAAATTTAAATTTAGTGCATCTTGTTCTTTCTGTTACATTTAGAAAAGGACAGAAGATAAAATGTTAGTTTAGACCTGTCAAATTAGTCCACTCCTGACGTAAATTGACGTAGTTTTGGTCGCCATGTTTATAATCGCATCTAAACTATCTATGGAGTATCTTAATTTGACAGGATTAAACTAAAATGTTATCTTTTATCCTTTTGTTGATGAAATAGAAGGAATACTTAATTTACAGTTACTTTAGTTTGTGAACAAGCAAATCGGTGCCATTGGCATATTATTTCATTAAGAAAAGTATAGAAGATAATTGTTAATTAAATCCTGTTAAATTACTTGGCGCTAGACGTTGACCTTGTATGTTAACGTATTTTTAGGCGCCAATTTTTAACCACATTCAAAATGTCTACACAATATGTAAAGAAAATCCTATCCGATCCGTGAAGATATTGTTAGGTATCAATAACTGATTCTACTAATGCCCACGAAGCCGGGCAAAACTTCGAAAAATTCCCCTAAGAAAATAAATATTATTTCGCAAAACGAGGTAACTTAATACATGTGCGGTAGGCAATACATGCGCGGGCGAAGGAGGGCAGGGCACGCGGCACGTGGTTGCAACGCTTATAATAATACTAAAAATGGTACTCGAAAATGGTGTTGTCAATTTTTAACAAATTACCTTATTTATATTGGGGAAATTGGAATTAATTCGTGGAGAAAAAAGATTATTTCAAAATTCCTACGTATTGTTACTACGATAATTATGTAAAATTTCATATATTATTTGATCATGTGTCTATCTAACCTGGGACGGGGTTTTCTTTACATATTGTATATGTGTATTATAATTTATTGTTGCCGTTATTTTATCCCCTGTATAATATTTTCATACTTCATAGAGTTTACATTGCTAAAAAAGCAATAACGATATATACAGTATGTTAAATAACAGAGGGCGTTCCCTTAAACTCGTTAATATATATCATTAATAGATTAAAATAAAAATATCAGCATAGAAAAATAAGTATTAAAAAATCCGAATAAAAAAAATTCTAATTGGAAATAAATTTGAAACCTAATGTTTTAAATCAAAATAGTAGTCGTCATGTATAAATAAATTGCGACGTTGCCGTCTTTCATGTTCGCGTGTACAGTGTGTTTCTTTTACATGTCAATTTAAAATTTTTATTGAATACTAGCTTTCCGCCCGCGGCTTCGCCCGCCTGGAGTTCGGTTATATCGCGCTTTTTAGATTTCCCTCGGGAACATAAACTTTTCCGGGATAAAAGGTAGCCTATGTTCTTTCTCAGGGTCAAGATTGTCTGTGCCAAATTTCATCAAAATCGGTTGAGAGGTTTAAGCGGGAAAGCGTAACAGACAGACAGACAGACAGACAGATAGATAGACAGACAGACAGACAGAGTTACTTTCGCATTTATAATATTAGTATGGATTTCTTGCTTTAACCGAATGCATCAACGGGTGAGACTTTTTTTTAAAGATGTACGGTGTATGGTACCAGGGTAGCACAAAAGTGTAGGAGAAGTCGAAACAATGAAGCTCATTCATCATTATTAATCTAATATTACATGGATGAAGTTTTATTTTGCCTACTTTGAGGAGGTGCAAGGTACCAGGGTAGCACAAAAATGTAGGAGAAGCCGAAACAATGAAGTTCATTCATTCACACAGGAATGACTGGAACGGGTTAAAAAGGATATCCTATGTCCTTCTCCCAGTTCTTAGCTACCTCCCTACCAATTGTCAGCCAAATCGGTTCAGCCGTTCTTGAGTTATGAATAGTGTAACTAAAACGACTTCTTTTATATATATAGATTGTCCTAATTTATAAAGTAGTAAATAAGATCATGTCATATTGCTTATAAGGCGGAACAAAGTTCGCAAGGTCAGCTAGAAGACCCGCTAGCTGACCCGGCGAACTTTGTTCCGCCTTAAAGGCATGATCTTATCACATGATCTTATTTTTTAGTTTTTAAATTAGGATAATTAGGGCAGCACAAAAGTGTAGGAGAAATCGAAACAATGAAGCTCATCATCATTATCATCAGCCTTTTTTTATCGTCCCCCTGCTGGGGATAGCTAGAGAGGAGAACGACTGAGCGTAATCACCACGCTTGCTCAATGCGGGTTGGCGATTTCAGACTTACAAAAGGCCAGGTTTCCTTAAAATGTTTTCCTTCACTTTGTAATCGGCTTTGCATTTAAATCACTAATACATAGAAGAAATTTGATTTTCTCCACTTTGTGGAGGTGTAAGGTACCAGGGCAGCACAAAAGTGTAGGAGAAGCCGAAACAGTGAAGCTTATTCATCATTAAACAATAATAATTACATCAAAGAACTTTTATTGTGCCTAGTTTGTAGAGGTGCTATGTACCAGGGTAGCACAAAAGTGTCCCGGCGAACTTTGTTCCGCAGGCAATATGACATGATCTTATTTACTACTTTATAAATTAGGACAATCTATATATATAAAAGAAGTCGTTTTAGTTACACTATTCATAACTCAAGAACGGCTGAACCGATTTGGCTGACAATTGGTAGGGAGGTAGCTAAGAACTGGGAGAAGGATTATAGGATATCCTTTTTATCCCGTTCCCGTTGTTCCTGTGTGAATGAATGAACTTCATTGTTTCGAGTTCTCCTACACTTTTTTGCGATCCTGGTACCTTGCAACTCCTCAAAGTAGGCAAAATAACTTCATCGATGTAATATTAGATTAATAATGATGAATGAGCTTTATTGTTTCGACTCTACACTTTTGTGCTACCCTGGTACAGTCAGAAGCAAAAATATGTATACATTGCCAAGGCTCCAAAAATATGTAAACATCTTCGACTTTATGACGAAGTGCTCAAACTTGAAGAGCATAAAATTGTAGCCACCGGTTCACATCATAAATATGTATACGCTCATTGCTTCATTAAATTATGCCCACCACGAAAGGAACAATACTATCTATGCACGCTTCCATCAATAGCATGTATTCACGCGTTTGTTCATAAATTAATGAAGCAATGAGCGTACCTATACATATTTATGATGTGAACCGGTGGCTACAATTTTATGCTCTTCAAGTTGAGCACTTCGTCTTAAAGTCGAAGATGTTTACATATTTTAGGAGCCTTTGCAATGTATACATATTTTTGCTTCTGACTGTACCATACACCGTACATAAAAAAAAAGTCTCAGCCGTTGATGCATTCGTTTAAAGCAAGAAATACTCTCTGCCGGTTTAAAGTTTCTAATAAAAAGCCACAAAGCCAACTTCAACTTCAAACTAATATTGTATTGTTGTGACATTTATCATTGCCATTCTCCCATTGCCCTTGTAAGTGAGTTTTATTTTGTCTCCTTTTTGGAGGTGCAGGGTACCAGGGTAGCACTAAAGTGTAGAGAAGAAGTAAAAACAATGAAGCTCTTACATCATTATTATTAAATCATTTTTTCCTTACTTTCTCACCGTTTAGACCTACCCTGCACTACGACAAACATTTTAAAACCAAAATCAGCTCAATCGGCCCAGCCGTTCTCGAGTTTTAGCGAGACTAACGAACAGCAATTCATTTTTATATATATAGATTTTCTTATTGGAAAAAATTTTAAAACATTTTGTTTTCGAATGGAAATATTTTTTTAGCATGTATGTATGCTATACTATTTCGGGTTAACGGGAACGCCCTCTGTTAGTTAACATACGGTATATACCAAAACTTCCACTTTTCATTGTTCGAATATTTTACTAATCTCCCAATTACAGGAAACAACATGAATAATAATTGAATTTACGTTTATACGAGCTCGATACTTCCAGCTAGATAACTAATTGCGAATATTTCTAGGAAGCTCGAGAATTCCTGAAACTCGAGGCCAATTCGCATAAAGAAGATTTATTCAGTTAAAATTTCAACTGTAAAATGAGCTGTCAAACGTCAAGGTAAATCCTAGCATCCGATGGAACGTTGCGCCGCGGTTTTTTATCATAAATAAAATAGACCGGCTACATTTTAGCTCGTAGTCTGTGTGCACGGTGGCTATGTGTAGTACCTACTGCATAAAATTGCTTTGAGAAATTCCCTAACTAAAATTGGTTAAACTGTTTTAAGGCAACGTAAAATTTTAAACGTTTTGCTGTCTGTCGATCATGCCTTTTTGACAGCTTTCATTGTGTTTAAACAAAGGATCGGGATGATTCTGGTTTTGAATATTTTTTGTACTATTCAAACATCAATTCTTCGTAAAAGAAAATTGTGTTTCACAATTTTGAACAATTAACGTTTGGATATGGAATAATTCCCTTAACATTTTTGTCTATTAAGTGTAACGAAAGCATTTTTTGGCACTGGCATTTTTCAATCAACTTCATTTAAGTATGTCAAAATAAGAGATCTTAGGCACTAGTCGACATGCTACCAGAACTTTGTATGTAAATGAAACCAGTGACACTATATGACAGCAAGTGACAAGTGACAGCTTACAACATCATACATAGGTATACAGCTTATCGAATCGATAAATCATACAAATACCTACAGATGATCGATTTGATAAATCATAAAAATACAGCCTATCTATTCGATAAATAATACAAATACAGTTTATCGACTCATGCAAATACGTAGGTATTTGCATGAATTACCAAATCGATAAATCATACAAATACAGTTTATCGATTCGATAATTCATATTAATACAGCTTACGTAAATAACGCAATGAATGTTGTTGAACTGTCAAAATGAAATCCATTGCTAGTGATGGTTAGTTACGCAACTACCCTGCATGGCTATTCTGTCGTTTGCTTCATAATCAGCCACTTTTTCTAAGGGATGTAACTTTAAGATCAATTTATACTTAATTTGAAAGAGACACCTAATGAGTAATTAATAACAACTAAGTCGAAACTTACAATCTCGTAGGCTTCAATGGAGTTGGCCAGTCTTTCCATTTTTTCCAGTTCCTCTCGTTGGCGTATCGAGCGGTTTATGTCCTGCACGTAGTTTTTGGCACATGTCTCCTGAATAATAAATGCAAAAACCAGCTTCAATACAAAAACCTCAATCTAACTTAATGTATGATATTTAATTCCACGGGATACGTGGAAACTTAATTGTGTGTAAACAGGTAGACACTCGGCTACACCAAATGATATTTTTCGGCTTCACATTTAGATAATAGATCACATTATGTATAATTGGAGCTGTGGGTTACTCCAATTTACAAAACGAAAGTGTCGTCAAATTACAACCCAGAATTTTAATGCAGAAATATATGAAAATTACAAGTAAGTACTTAGGTACAATATACAACGTGTAACATAAAGGGTATATACATAACAAAGGCATGGCATCTTTACATGATATCAAACGATATTGGAAGGGTTTTTTTATTCTATCTCTTTATGTTAGGAAGTTATGAGGAAAAACACCGCCTGTGATAGGCTACTATCATACTAGTCGCACAGAGATATTGAAGACATTTATCGGATTTTGGCAAGTAACGAGTAGTTATTAACATATGTAGTGTGCTGCCACGTTTGTTATGATTTTATTTTAAGAAACACACGAAACCGAAAATTAGGTACCAATTTTTTGAGTATTTTATTTTGAGTTGAAACCCTTCCGATATCGTTTGATATCATCTAAAGATGTCATGCCCTTGGTATGTATATACCCTTTTTGTTACACGTTGTATACAATTCTAACCTGCAAACATAATTACTTTTTTTTATGCACACTCATGGTTGTTTTTTCAATAGACAGATACATGAAATTGACGCCTCCAAGATTTCTTCACTGAACTGACAGAATTTCAAAATAATTCCGCGGTTAATATTATCTGGCGTTGGAAAAATCAAGTCTCAGTGTAGCAAGCAAAACGTATATGTGTGTGTAAATTATGTATGTGTATTTAGTGTATGAAGAGTAACAGTTTTTTTTTAAACAGGTGTTTAGTTTACCATTGCCTGTAACGAGGTACGTTCCGGCTCAATGTCGGTGTGATTAATTAAACGGCGCAGGAGCAGACTGTACTTAGTCAAACGCTGCATTGGCTTAACCATGATGTCTGCAAGTTGCAGCCTGGAAAGACCCACTGGTTACTATCAGGATTCTTTGACAACATGTTCTTACAAAAGCCGCCTAAACTATTACAACGGACCTGTTACAAGCTTTCTGTCGGTAGCACCAAGTCAGATAACACATGAAGTCTGTGTTATTCGATAAGGAACGTAAGTAGTCCAACGCCTTGGTTTGCTCATTTACGTATTTTTCATAGGGTTGGAACAAGTCGCGGAAGTGCATGAATCCTGGCGCCATTATTTCAGTGTTGAACCTGTGAAAAAAGCTTAAGTCAATATGTGTATTTATATTATTTTTTATTTATTTAACCATTTATGTACACACACATGTTATCAGAACAGAATTATTGTGGTAGAAAGGTAAAGTTTATTTCATAAGGAATCTCCAGCATACTTGCAAAAAGGGAGTAAATACAAAGATGTAGACACCATGTGGAAAGTAAAGGACAATAAAGATAGTACAAAAACAAAAATTATAATAATTATTTATATAATTTTTCACATTTTTTTATATTTTTAAATGTGTTTGTGTGTATTTTTGTATCAAAATATAACTTAATATGAATCTAGACATTGGCCCGATTCCCTTGTTCACTAATTAAATTAAATTTAACTTCAGTGCACCTTTTACCTTCTAATTCTTTAAGAAAAGGACAGAAGATAAAATATCAGTTTAGACCTGTCAAATTAGTGCGCTCCTGACGTAAACTGGTTTTAAAAACTGTCTATGGAGTACCTTAATTTGACTAATTTTCTTAACGAAATGGAAAGAGGTTTTTGGCGGGAACCTAAGATGAGTGCCACGCCCATTTTTCATTGGACTTTTAAATTATTTATAGTGACGTTTACTAAATAAAAACGCGTGATTTATGTAGTAAAAAGTGCATTCAGTGAATAATTCATAAAGAACAGTGAAATATTGTAGCATAGTGGCCACAACATGGCTTTGTACCAAATCTTTCTCCTAGTGTTCGGTTCGCGCGGCCGCCTTTTTCGACATGAATAATTCATTACGTGACATTGGCTAAATGCACAAACCGTGCGAAGCCATAAGAGAAAGAAAGAAGAACTTTTTTGTTTGATTTTAATTTTACTTGAAATTGGCACAAAGATATAACTAGTGTCACACTACAATAAAAAAAAAAAATGGAAAGAAAAAGAAGCAATTAACTTAAAATTAGTTTAGTTTGTTTCACAATCTAAACTAAATTTAAGTTCACTGCATCTGTTTCTTTATAGATATTTCATTAAGGAAAGGACAGAACATAATAAGTAATGTTAGTTTGGGTCCTGTCAGTCGGCGCTTGACGTAATTTTTTTTTTTTGTTGTGTGGCACTAGTTATGACTTTGTGCCATTTTCAAGTAAAATAAAAATCTTCAAAAGTTCTTCTTTCTTTCTCTTATGGCTTTGCACCGTTTGTGCATTTAGCCAATGTCACGTAATGAATTATTCATGTCGAAAAAGACGGCCGCGCAACCGAACACGGCGGAAGTTTTGGTGCAAAGCCATGATGTGCCCACTATGCTACAATATTTCACTGTTCTTTATGAATTATTCACTTAATGCACTTTTTACTACATAAATCACGCGTTTTTATTTAGTAAACGACACTATAAATAATTTAAAAGTCCAATGAAAAATGAGCGTGGCACTCATCTTAGCTTCCCGCCAAAACCTCGACGTAAATTTTATATCTTAATTTGACAGGATTAAACTAAAACGTTATTTTCAAATCATTTTCTTCAGGAGATATAAAGAAATAGATGCACTAAATTTAAAATTAGTTTAGATTGCGAAGAGAATCGGCGCCAAAATATAACACTATCATATCGATTTTCATTAATTGAAGTTCGTTTTTATTACATAAGACCTCGGCAAGATGATGGTGTAGGATGTATATCCTAACATTACATTTACTATTTACAATCAAGGGTCAAAAGTGCATTACCACTTTTGAACTTTATTGCTGTAACAATAAGGGTCAAAAGTGATACTCCACTTTTGACCCTTACTGTAACTATGTAGGTATCTATATATCATCATCATCATCATCCCAGCGTTAATCCCAGTCGCCTCCGAAGCCTTTTCAGCTTTGGAGTCTGGGATCCGCTTTACCAGTCCAACTACTGATATGGCTAAACTTCGACATTTTCCGTGAAGCGACTGCCGTCTGACCTCCACAACCCGAAGGCGACATCGAAGCATTGCAGTTAGACCAATTGTTGGACTTTTGAGGGCTCCAACAACCCGTAACGACTACCACTAGATGTTCGTATGGCAACCGGGACCAACGGCTTAGCGTGGTTTCCAAGGCACGACTAGACCAGTGCAAATATTCATATTCATGCATACAAATACTTGCACTGTGCGGGGATCCAACCCGCGCCACTTTGCGCAGCGGTCGCGTCCGCTACCGCTACGCCACGGAGGCTGTCAAGGCTACAGGGCTACAAGTGTATGTAGGTATCTACATAGGTACATAGTAAATGTAAATACACGAAAACGGATATATGTATACATAAATACATGACAAAAAAAATCTATCGAACACAAACAGATACCACACACAATGGGATAGAAGGGTACATTCATACATGGATAATTATTATAATTATAGATATGCTTAATTGACATTAACAAATGATAATTAGGCTTATAACAGACTATTTTGAATACAATAAAATGTCATAATTTATCTATAAATATTTAATGTTATTAACATATTTTAATAATTGCCTGTTGTTCATTTGTGTCCTAAATTTATTTTTAATTTTAATGAATAATTTTGTACCTTTTGCTGATTTATATAGGGTCCATAATTGTACCTAAGCTTTAAGCCATTGTAACATATCTACAACGTCATCATCTGTTCAGTGCAGCCTTTTTCTAACTATGTTGGGATCTTTCGGTCTAATCGATTGTCGCTAAATATATAAAAAAAAACAAACCCCTCTAAGGAATATAAATATAATTATATGAATAATTAATTATCATTTTTTTAAATTGAGTTCATTGTAAGAATGAACTTCTTGTTCTTCTTCTCAACCTACAGAGGTCCACTGCTGGACAAAGGCCTCTCCCAAGGCTTTCATTCCATTGAGAGGCATTGCTATAATCACCACGCTTGGTACTTACGGCGCCTGTTTTTCTTGTGCATCAGCAATCATTGGGTAGATGGTAGACTCCCAAAAGTACAGGCTGGCGTTCAGGACATCGGGTATGTTAGTGAAGAGTTTCTCCGTATCTATGTCCAGCAGCTTCCCGGAGTCCTGCAGCGCGTGTGCGGCGGCAATGAACACCTGGGGACAACCCAACTGACCTTGAACGGCCGCCTCATTTGGTTGATTACGGACAAAAGTATTGTCCATATTCCAAATAAGACGGCCATTACATTTTTCCCAATATATTTTCAAATGAATCTAAACAAAATGATGTATTATTCTCTGTTTATATTAATGTATTTGTTGTGTACTCTTCCTTTTTAGACGATAACGCTTGGTCATTCAGGATTTCTATTCGGTAATGAAAGTGCTCCAATCCATAAATAAATTGACTGTAGATCAATGACCACTCCAATTGCAACCGTATTTCGTTTAAATAAATCTTATTTTTGGAAGAATATAAATCTAGTTTTAGAAATTAGGTACATCCATGTCTGTTCAATTTTTTGACCATGTTGTTACATTAATCTGAGTAGACTTTAAAATAATGGGATTTATTTAAAAATCTGTATAGTTAACTAGTTGACCTGGCAAAAGTCGTTTTTTCCTATAAATGATTAAAAATCGAAAGATCTGTCAAGTAACGTTTTGGAGGTGTTTGGTTACAAAAAGTGTGATATGTGAATTTTATTTATCACACTACTCTAATCCTACTAGTTATCTATCTAAATGTGGAAGTTTGGAAGTGTTTGTTTGTTACCCGTTTATGCAAAAACTACTGAACGGATTTTGTCTGCGCCAGCGGCCTGCGGGCTGAGGGAGGCATCACCACCACTCCCGATAATCGCCGAGCGCCCGCCGCGCCGAGCCGTGCGGCGCGCGGCCGCCTCGTCTACATTCGATCTAGAAGCCTACCAGACAACAGACGCGCGCGATTCTCTTTGCATACAGTTCACTAATCACTTGTAATCCTTATTAATATATATTTTGGTAAGAAAAGCTGCCTTTATTTCCGGGACTACTCAATAGATATGGATGAAATTTGGCACACATATGGTTTATAACTACGATTAGTATATTGCATACTTTTTATTCTGATATTCCCACGGGATCGAAACTTATGAGTATACAATATGTAAAGAAAACTCCGTCCGACCCACAAGGATAATAAAAGTTAGGTAAACACATGAATATAATATAAAATATAATAATATTTAAAATTTTACGTTATCATCATAGTAACAATACTAATGAATTTTGAAATAATATTTTTTCGCGCGAATTAATTCCAATTTAAAAAAAGTGACAACTCCATGTTGACCGTATTATTATGACCAATTATGACGGTATGGTAGAGCGTACGAGTGCTGCACTATAGACAGTCTCCGAATGGGGCTATGCCAATCTTGTAGCATTCAATGCCGCCAAAACACAGGCGTGTCTTTTCACCGCCAAAAGGAGCCCGTTCACCTTGGCTCCTATTTTTCAGAATGTATCCTTTTTTTTAAATAATTATAAACTAGTGCTTGACTGCAATCCCGCCTGTTGGTAAGCAGCGATGCAATCGTTGATGGTAAAGCGCACTAGTTTATTAAGCCTATTCACTTAAAAAACTAAGGAATAGGAAGGATGACGGCAGTTGAGCGAGGTGATGCAATGTTAAACTCAACACCAACACGACTAAACAATGCTGCGCTAAAGGGAGATTGATCTGAAGACTCTCCACGACCAAACTCCCGACACAACAACATTATTAACAGCTACTGGTTGACAAAATTGACAGCTCCACCTACGACTACTAACCAACTCTTCACATTTCACGGTGAGACTTTTACAGAATGGATCGGCAGTATAACAAGGCATTTCACAGCCTCCGTGGCGTAGCGGTAGCGAACGCGGCCGAAGCGCAAGGAGGCGTGGGTTCGATCCCCGCACAGTGCAAATGTTTATATGCATGAATATGAATATTTGCACTGGTCTGGTCGTGCCTCGGAAAGCACGTTAAGCCGTTGGTCCCGGTTGCCATACGAACATCTAGTGGCAGTCGTTACGGGTTGTTGGAGCCCTCAAAAGTCTAACAATTGGTCTAACTGCAATGCTTAGATATCGCCTTCGGGTTGTGGAGGTCAGACGGCAGTCGCTTCACGGAAAATATCGAAGTTTAGCCAAAATCTGCAGTTAGACTGGTAAAGCGGACCCCAGACTCCAAAGCTGAAAAAGCTGCGGATGCGACTGGGATTAACGCTGAGATGATGATGATGACTTTTACAGAATGGATCGGCAGTATAACAAGGCATTTCACGCGGACGTGGCCGCGAACAAGCTACATTATAATATACATATATATTATGCCTTTTATTCAAAGCCACATGAAGTAGCTGCAATTATTAAAATTAGAAACAAAGGAGCTATTAGAATCGTTTGATGGCCCAAATGAGTTCTGCGATTTAGGCTCCACATTTATTCGAATTTAGCCAAGCTAAGTGAAATTCTCACGATGCCAAGTAGGTAACTGACATTTTTCTGACCTTAATTAGTTGCTAGTAAACGGCGTTTCGAAGTATTTAGCAAAAAGTTATCTAACTAGAGATCAATATGCCCATAATACGCGACTAACAGGTTGTAGGTTGTAGGTTCGAACCCCATGAGGCGCTTTCTTCTTCATCTGCTCAGCCTATAGAGGTCCACTGCTGGACAAAGGCTACTATGACCGGTCTTGTGCAGCCCGCAACCGGGCTGTCGGTTCCCCACGACCTTCACCAGGTCATCGGTCCACCTTGTTGGGGGCCTCCCTACGCTGCGTTTTCATCGGTTCTACGTGTAATGTGCCCTGCCCATTGGTACTTAAGTTTGGCGAGCAGCCAAGCAGAGGGATGCCGGGCATAGCTCTTTCCATCGTCCATTGTGAGCGACCACGTCATCACTAGCAACACTCACTGGTCAAAGACTTTGGTGTTGAGGTACTGTAGCTTCCCAAAGCTTCCTGAACAAGTGCTCTACTTTGTGTAAATTATAACTAAACTGCGAAGGAAAATATCGGGATGTAACGGGCAGACAATGTTTTAGAATCAAAACCTTCCAAGATATGTGACATTTACCATCCGGTGAATAGATAGCTGCTATATAGCTATCTGTGCCATTGTGGTAGATAACAGGACAATCTCTCTCACCGAAAGGAGCATTTCTTCCCAAAGTTTCTGTAAAAAGGCATGCCCGTACGGAGGACGGGTCTGAGCAGTTGTGTTGCGATGTGTGCCGGGTGCGATGCGCCAAATGTTGTTGTGTCGGGAGTTTGGTCGTGGAGCGTCTCCACATCTATCTCCCTCTGGCGTAGCAACGTTGGTCGTGTTGTTGGGTTTAACGTTGCACCACCTCGTTCAACTGCCGTCTTCCTTCCTATTCACTAAGGTTTTTTTTTTAAGTGATTGGGCTTAATAAACTAGCGCACTTTACCATCAAAGATTGCATCACTGCTTACCATCAGGCGGGATTGCAGTCAAGCACTAGTTTATAATTATTAAAAAAAATATATATATTAATATTTGTTTTCTGTCTTCCACGACATCGTGGAACAACACAAGGCAACGGCAACCGTACACAAGGGTACATACCCTTGTGTACGGTTTTCACAAATGCCTAGGACGTTCCAATTGATTGATTATATGCGCATATTCTAGCTCTGTAATTCTTGGTTCATTTGTCAGGGATCTGCCGTTAAAAGTAGCAACAAACTTATTTTAGTTGTTGCTTCTTAGAGGGGGTAGGTACATCAGAAATGCTAGCATTGTTTTGACTGAAAACGGCTGGAGGAGGCTTTTATTGCTATCGCTAGGGATCCACCATAATAATAGTTAAATTTTTCTATGAATATATTTTTAGTTAATAAGCAATAAGTGTGTAAGGGAAATAAAGAGTATAGTATATATATAAAATTAGATTATGGTTTAGGTTCCATTATCAAAATATCGTGGACCTTTTTTTTTGGGATGGGAAAGGAAATCATCGTGTCAGACTTTTACTGATTAACATCCACCTGTGTTTCTTCACTTGCCTGTGCGCCAAGGCCACAAGGTGTATATGGTGGACCTAGATCCATATTTGAATTGAAATCCATATCTTTCAGTAAACTATCCTCAGATGTTTTTATCGAATTTTGAACTAATTTTTTTTTTAATTTTGCACCACACTATGAATATCTCGAAATTAGAGGTATGTGTGTAAAAGTGGGTACGTTTACCCACAAATACAAATACCCAGACCAGGAATAATTACTTATAGGTTATACAAATACTTGTTAAGCGCGGGACGAACTCGCGACACGCAACGCAGCAGTCAATAGCTTAACCACTTGTTTTCCCTGGGCGGAAAATCTTCATGGATGTCCCCTTCCCCTTCATGGGGGGCGGTGGGGTCTGTTACACTCTTACTGACTATAAATCACCCCGGTGTTCCATCTCATACCTACGCAGGGGGTTGCAAGAACGAACACTGCTTCCACAACAATAGCTTAACCACTACGCGAATCAAGCTGTTAGAAAAAAAAACTATTTACGATTTGTTAATTATGTTATGTTATGTTGTCTTTTGTCTCAAGGCGAAAGTTTTCGACTAGTGTCTGTTGCCAGTGATGACATATGAAACTGAGGCGTGGTCGCTAACAATGGGCGTTATAAAAAAGCTCAAACTCACTATCCTTGAGGTTTCACTGCGTGATCAATTCAGAAATGAGAAGATCCGCTGAAGAACGAGAGTAAACAACATAGCCCTAAGAATTGCATCACTTAAGTGGCAATGGGTCGGGCACATTGCCCGTAAGACCGAGGCCTGATGGCGCCAACGGGTTATCGAGTGGCGACCACGCACCGGAAGACACAGCGTGGGTAGGCCACTGACAAGGTAGACCGACGACCTGGTGGAGGTTGCGGGAGATGGCTGGATGCAGGACCGGTCGTCGTGGAGATCCTTGGGGAGGCCTATGTCCACCAGTGGACGTCTTTCGGCTGAAATGATGATGATGTTATGTTGGTACTTATCGTAACCTCTTTTTTATGATACACATAAATAGACGTTGTCTTAAAAAAGGTACGTACGTGGGAAGGAAATATTTCGTCTACCTACATATAAATTGTTGACTCTGACGGAACGCGTCTCTATTACACGGATGTTACACAGCCACGAATCGGATTTCTTCGTTAAAAGCAGAATGTTATTGAGCCTCAATACTGAATTCCTAATCTTACCTGCGTAATACATTACGTTTTAGGATCGTCCAATATCTCATAATGCCTTTAGCAAGCTCGCAGTCTATTACCGGAGCGGACTAATCCTCATGATAGGGATCGTCAATCCCATCCGTCAAACTTCAATTTTGGATTGGATATTCTTAAAGTGTTTTTGCCGAAACGACTACATATATACACGATAAAATATGACTCGGATAATGCGTTTGGGTTACGGAGCATCTACCCGTTTCTCAAGCATTTAAGTGATTTCAATTTTACCAACAAATGGTTTCTCATCCACATTTAAATGACTTAATTATACCTCTAAGCTTTAGAGTAGGTAGCAAGAGTAATTATTATGATGTCGTTTTAACAAAACTTGTAAAGGACTTAAATGTCATTGTGTATTGTAGCAGAAAGGTAACGTAAATAGAAATAAATAAGTAGCCCCCGAAAACGTAAAATGAAATAGGCACGTCATTATGTCATCGTGGGTTTCGGGTCATGTCCTTTGTCGCGACTCGTGAAGGGCATGGGGAAGCTTGACAAGTGACCGAGGGTAATCGATTTCTTAGGGCTCTGTTTCGCGATAAAGAACAGAGGCCCTAGTCTGTTATTTTTACAAATTTGTCATTCCAACTTGATTCTATTGACAATGTGCTTAAAGTTCGTAATCTGCTAAATTCATAATGATCAATCAATTATATCGATTAGTCGTCTCTTAATGGAACGTTGCTGTCAACTTTCCATTAAGAGACATGCATTTCAATTAATATAAAACCCGTTAATAAAAATGATTTTCTAAAAACTAATACTCTATTTGAATATTTATATAGCGAAATACGTGATATGGAGTGGAGTGACAGGGATTGGGCGCTGGAAACTCATAGTTTCGCTATTTTATTGGTAGAATACGAAACTTGTCAAAATCAATCATTATGCGATCACTGATTGACCAACACTATTGTAATAGCAAATTAGGCAAGGGCGGACCCAGCTCTGGAGCCAGAGGGGGGCTCACATACAAGTCATAAGGAGTTTTAATTATATTTTGATAATAATCGATGCAATTAAAAAGATATCTTATTCAATATCAAAATCAATTTTTCTTTTACGTCCTCTTCCAAAACGTGTTATCACTTCATCTACTTCAATGGGTACGTTTTTATAGACGCGGAGAAGTGCCAGGTAAGACGTTCTTTAACCATTGAAGCTCTTAGCCATGATTTGATTTTTCGTAATATAGAGAAAGATCGTTCCGCTGCCGCTAAACTAACAGGTAGTGTAGCCATAATACATAAATAAATCTTATATTAGGATACATCTGAATAGCGCAATTTGAAAAAAGGTCAGAAATAGACTGCGGTATGTCCTGACTCCATTGCCACTTCACCATCCACAGGCGACATTCGTTTACACGAGAGAAACTGGAGTATTATCTAGTAATAAGCTATAATATCTCATGTAATTAATCACAAAAAGGTGGCAGCAATATGCGCAGAACTTTACTCAGATCCTCAAAATGATACATCTCCAGATCCACCAATTACTTGGAACAAAATAGCTCGCGAACCCTGTATTCTACGATCCGAAGTCACGGCGAAATTAGGAGCAATTAAGGTAAAAAAAGCTCCTGGTTCTGACCGGCTTGCAACGGAAATTTTAAAAGCCCTGGGTCCGGCCGGAGAGGACACGATACACGACATATGCAGTAACATCTAGACAGCTGGAGTTTGCCCATGCTATTGGACTTGATCAATTATTCTGCTATTACATAAAAAGGGGTCCACAACTAAATGCTTCGATTGATAAAAAATGGTTCGATTCCAGTTTAGGCAAGTACCAGTGTAAATTTTCTGAGTTATATGTACTTTCTAAGAATATCTTGGACACCAATGTCTGATTATAAGGTGAAGGAAAACATTTTGAGGAAACCTGGACTTTAAGTCTGAAATCGCTAACCCGCATTGAGCAAGCGTGGTAATTACGCTCAATCTTTCTCTGTATGAGACGAGACCTGTGCCCAGCAGTGGGACGATAAAAAAGTTGATTTTGATGATGATGATGATGATGAGACTAGTGGCCGGGGTGTTGTAAGGGTTGATAATTCTGTTTCTGAACTATTTGCTTTCGGAAGGGGTGTTAGACAGGGGTGTATTCTGTCTCCATTCCTTTTTAATATCTATGGAGAATACATTATCAGACGGGTATGTGAGAATTGGCACGGAGGTGTCTCTGTTGGTGGCGTCAAGCTGACAAATTTACATTATGCTGATGATACCACGCTGCTGGCAGCTGATGCGTCAGAAATGACAGACCTCCTACACAGGGTCACCAGGTCAGCCTGGAACTAATTCTCAGAATTAACCATGCAAAAATGAAGGTAATGGATCTCAATCGCGCCAACAAGCTAGAGATCACTTTAGCACACCTAGTCTGATAGGAAATGCCAAACTCGTCTAATTAAAAAATATGCTTATAAAAGTGTTTACACAACATTATCTTTTCTTTATACGAAACCTGAATATAATCTTTTTTTTTTTATTAGTTTTAAACTAGTGCTTGACTGCAATCCCGCCTGATGGTAAGCAGTGATGCAATCGTTGATGGTAAAACGCACTAGCTTATTAAGCCTATGCACTCAAAAAAAACTTAGTGAATAGGAAGGAAGACGGCAGTTGAGCGAGGTGATGCAATGTTTAACCCAACAACACGATCTACGATGCTGCGCCAGAGGATGATCTGGAGACCCTCCACGACCAAACTCCCGATACAACAACATTAGGCACATAGTACCCGGTACACATCGCAACACAACAGCTCAGTCGCGTCCTCCGTACGGCTTCACTAGACATCATGCCGGAACACGACGAATCGCTTGGCGTCAAGACTTTGTCTGGTGGGTGGTAACTTATGCCGGCGGCTGATGTTGTTGCCTACCACCGAGAGAGTAAGTTTGTTCAGAATAAGCAACTGAATCGATTCCAATCATTTTTATACCATGTTATATTTTTTTCATTTAGACATTGTTGCAGTGTGGTTACCGAGCGCAGAAAACAGCTGACTCTCGGCCCCCCGCGCCGTGCTACAGGCGCGGCGGGCTAGCGGTGCATTCACCATATTTTTGTTGGGACGACCAAGTTACATAAAAAGCTCTTGTGGTTTTACATGATATCTTTTTGAAATTTTGTACATGGATTCTTTACATATAAATACTAGACATGGGTTTCGGGTTTCGCATAAAGAGGACATAACGTTGTATAAACTTACTTACGGAAGATAAATCATTATATTGTAGATGTCAAATACATTTGCAATCTGGTGCCTACGTGCTACGGACCCAGCGAAGTGTACGTCAGAAGCGCAATACACGTTTGGATGGGTTTCAATTAAGCAATGAGCATGCCTAACATTGTCTATTGTATGTTAGATGTTATAAGGCTCTTGGTAGATGCCAAGTTTATCCCTGACTTAGTGATGTATGCAGTCATGAAAGCAATTGGACAAGACCTTCTAAGACCAAATTACTTTTTATCCCTCTTATCTCCTTGCTTGTAGGCATTGAAGAGCCACGGGCTGTAAATGTAAATATTTCCTGAATGCGTCGTTGATTAAAATTGAAATTAACGTTTATAGTAAAAGGTGACTCCACAGTCAAATTCCTTCATTATTACGCAGAACTGGTTCAAAAAACTGTTTAATAAAAACTAATTTATATACACCATATTCATCATCAGCCTCTACTCGTCCACTGGTGGACATAACAGAAAATACTTATTTATATCATATGCTGTAAAGGACCATATAGATCTATATTAAATGACCAATGTATTTAATGTATTTAATTGGTAAGGATTAATGCTGTATTGCATCATTTGTCTTAAAAAATAAAAGACAAAAATGTTAATAAAAGACATAAGAGATAGACATATACCTAGCATCGCGGAGTTGTCTGTAGATCGTTTCAATGTCTACAATATTTAGCAGATTATTTTGATAAATCCCGTAGGGTTCAGCCTGCGATTGTAATGTAAGCGGAAAAAACGTAATTATTTACAACATCACATTAGAAACCTTAAAAAATAGCAGTATTTCTCTACTATTTAATGGATGTTATTATACATATAAACCTTCCTCTTCAATCACTTTATTTATTTAAAAAAAATCCCATTAAAATCCCGTTGCGTAGTTTGAAAGATTTAAGCATACATAAGGATATAAGGATAGAGAAGGCGACTTTGTTTTATACTATGTAGTGATGATACCATATAAATTACAGAATATAAATAAGATGACATAAATAAATGTGGAAAGGTTTAAGTTAGCTTCAGAGGGGACTCGAGTGCCGAGGAATTTGAAAAATAGGTATTTGAAGAAACTATTGCCGGCGCGGTTCTTCCAACCTCTCCCGGTAAAGTGCGAAAAGGACAGTTGCAGCTCAGGCTGATTTTACCTATAATAAATATAGTTTAAAAAACTAAAAAAACATGCTTTTAAAAAATATCAAAATAAAAAGTTAAGTTTTTTAAACTATATTTATTTTCAACTTTTTAGTTCGACACTCTTAAAAAAAAAAAAAGAAAAGAACAACCGAACGTATTGAAAACGGTGGGACATTTTACAGTAAGGAGCCGCTGACTCGTAGTCCAAAGAGTTAGAGACGGACAAACAAACAAACAAGCAAACATACAAGTGAAGCTAATAAAAAGCATCTAAATTCGTTGACCAATTCTGCTGTTTTCTTTTTCAAAACACAACAGATCTCAATTGTTTTATATCAAAATTTAAAGGAAAAGCATACCTATGCTTCCATTATTTTCTTTTTTGTCAAAAACTTATCAATTTTGTCTAATAGTCATCTGAACATCACGGTAAAAAATGGTTATTTTTCGCGATTTTGAAGCAGCGTATTTCTTTTATTTATTAAGTTTCGGGAAAAATTAAATGATTGGGGCACTTATATTGAGGCTTCCGTCGACTGGGACCGCCATTAACTCGGACCGCGGTCCCAGTCGCCGGATTCATAAAAATTAAATAATTTTCTTCCGGCGACTGGGACCACTCATAAATGATAACTGAAATCAAATAATGTACAGTCAAACGACAAAGTAATAATTGAGTAAAAATCTTTTTTTAACCGACTCCAAAAAAAGGAGGAGGTTCTCAATTCTTCGTAATCTTTTTTTTTACATATGTTCACCGATCACTCTAGACCGATGTGCAGAATTCTCTTTTTTTTTCGAAAGTGTATACTTTCCAGGTGGTCCCATAGTCACCAGGTCAGGATCTGATGATGGAAGACCAGGGAAATCAAAGGGAGCTTTCAAAAATCGCAGAGGCGACTAGTACATTCTGTACCATTGATTATGAAATTAAAGGATTTAAGTTATTTGTATGAAAGATTACGCGGTAATAAGCGGTTTACGATTTACGAGGTATTAAAAAAAAACATACTAGATCTCTTTCAAAACAATTTTCGTTGGTAGTTTTTATAGTAATGTACATCATTTTTAGATTTTTAATTTTCTTATTTTAAAAGTTAGAGGGGGGGGGGGGACCAACATTTTTCCACTTTGGATGCGTCTGCCACGCAAACATTTTTTTGGTTTAGAAAAAAAATATTTTAAAAAAGTCGATATCATTTTTGAAGACCTATCCATAGATACTCCACACGTATGTGTTTGACGAAAAAAAAATTTGAGTTTCAGTTCTAAGTATGGGGACCCTCAATATTTATTATTATTTTTGCATCAAAATCTTAATGCGGTTCACAGAATACATCTACCTACTAAGTTTCAACAGTACCTATAGCTCTTATAGTTTCGGAAAAAATGGCTGTGACATACGGACGGACAGACGGACAGACAGACATGACGAATCTATAAGGGTTCCGTTTTTTGCCAGGTTGCTACGGAACCCTAAAAATGTCCGTTATGGCTTCACACAAAATCAGTATTAACTGTGTTAAAATTTAAAAATAATGTTATTATTTTATAACATCCTCCCTTTTTTTTTCTAAAGTGTCCGGTCAAATATAGCCCTAAAGCAATAGTATTCGTCGATACTCGATACGAACTATGTAAATATTATGTATGAATAATTTTACGAGTTAGAAAGAAATAGTAATATTCTATCATACAATACTATGCCTTTGTGTGTGTTTATCTGCATGTGTAAATTATATAAAAACGGGCTAGGTCAATTTATAAGCGCATAGGTTAAAATCATGAACATGAATCTAGAACGAGTCAATGATATTCATATTCATATCAATAATTTAGATGTTTATTCGTTTGACTGTACCGATTTCGGCTTGTATAGTAGACTTTTTTTAAGTTACCTATGAGTGGTCCCAGTCGCCGGAAGAAAATTATTTATAATTTATGAATCCGGCGACTGGGACCGCGGTCCGAGTTAATTGCGGTCCCAGTCGCCGGATACATAAAAAATAAATAATTTTCTTCCGGCGTCTGGGACCACTCATAAATGATAACTGAAATCAAATAATGTACAGTCAAACGACAAAGTAATAATTGAGTAAAAATCTTTTTTTAACAGACTCCAAAAAAAGGAGGAGGTTCTCAATTCTTCGTAATTTTTTTTTTTACATATGTTCACCGATCACTCTAAGACCGATGTCCAGAATTCTCTTTTTTTTTCGAAAGTGTATACTTTTCAGGTGGTCCCATAGTCACCAGGTCAGGATCTGATGATGGAAGACCACGGAAATCAAGGGGAGCTTTCAAAAATCGCAGAGGCGACTAGTACATTCTGTACCATTGATTATGAAATTAAAGGATTTAAGTTATTTGTATGAAAGAATACGCGGTAATAAGCGGTTTACGATTTACGAGGTGTTAAAAAAAAAACATACTTACTAGATCTCTTTCAAAACAATTTTCGTTGGTAGTTTTTATAGTAATGTACATCATATGCTTTTTTAGATTTTTTCATTTTCTTATTGTAAAAGTTTGAGGGGGGGGGGGGGGGACACCAACCTTTTTTCCACTTTGGAAGCGTCTGTCACGCAAACTATTTTTTGGTTTAGAAAAAAAATATTTTAAAAAAGTCGATATCATTTTTGAAGACCTATCCATAGATACTCCACACGTACGTTTGACGAAAAAAAGATTTTGAGTTTCAGTTCTAAGTATGGGGACCCTCAATATTTATTATTATTTTTGCATCAAAATCTTAATGCGGTTCACAGAATACATCTACCTACTAAGTTTCAATAGTAGCTATAGCTCTTATAGTTTCGGAAAAAATAGCTGTGACATACGGACGGACAGACGGACAGACAGACACGACGAATCGATAAGGGTTCCGTTTTTTGCCATTTGACTACAGAACCCTAAAAATGGCCGTTATGGCTTCACACAAAATCAGTATTAACTGTGTTAAAATTTATAAATAATGTTATTATTTTATAACATCCTTCTTTTTTTTTCTAAAGTGTCCGGTCAAATATAGCCCTAAAGCAATAGTATTCGTCGATACTCGATACGAACTACGTAAATATTTTGTACGAATAATTTTACGAGTTAGAAAGAAATAGTAATATACTATCATACAATGCTATTGCCTTTGTGTGTGTTTACCTGCATGTGTGAATTACATAAAAACGGGCTAGGTCAATTTATAAGCGCATAGGATAAAATCATGAACATCATCTAGAACGAGTCAATGATATTCATATTCATATCAATAATTTAGATGGTTAATTCGTTTGACTGTACCGATTTCGGCTTGTATAGTAGACTTTTTTTAAGTCACCTATGAGTGGTCCCAGTCGCCGGAAGAAAATTATTTAATTTTTATGAATCCGGCGACTGGGACCGCGGTCCGAGTTAATTGCGGTCCCAGTCGACGGAAGCCTCTTATATTCATGGTGTAAATTTGTAGAAAAAAAATGCTCTAAAAGCATTATCCACGAAGAAAACAGCGGAATACGTTTGTATAGAGAAAGCACTGCTAGAGTTCCCTCTTAAGGATTATGAAGGAAAAGGACCAATTTTCTTGAACTAACGATATTTTTCGATCCTATAGGATATTATCGAGGCATCACGTAATATATCCCACCTACGTACGTAATTGAGAAAACCGCTTAAAATTCAATCAAGTTTATTTTTTATATTATGTTAGGTAACATTCGTACGTAATCCTGCGGGAATTTCATTTATGTTCTCGTACATAAAACAAACTCAGTAATTTTATCACAGATGTGAGGTCGTATCGCTTGAAGAAACCAATATCTGAATCGTGTTACCACGTCCACAAGTCAATGTTTTTTGCGAACACACAATTTTAAATATAAAAAAAACCGGTCAAGTGCGAGACGAATTCGCCCATGAGAGGTTCCGTATCATAATGTACAAAAACTATTTTTTTCGGTTAACAGTAATCCGTATCATAATGTACAAAAAACTATTTATTTTTAATTATTATAAACTAGTGCTTGACTGCAATCCCGCCTGATGGTAAGCAGTCATGCAATAGTTGATGGTAAAGCGCGCTAGTTTCAACCAAAAACAACTGAGTGAATAGGAAGGAAGACGGCAGTTGAGCGAGGTGATGCAATGTTAAACCCAACAACACGACCAACGATGCTGCGCCAGAGGGAGATTGATCTGGAGACCCTCCACGACCAAACTCCCGAGATAAGAATATTTGGAGCATCGTATCCGGCACACATCGCAACACAGCTGCTCAGACCCGTCCTCCGTACGGCTTCACCAGACATCATGCCGGAACACGACGAATCACTTAGCGGCATGACTTTGTCTGGTGGGTGGTAACTTATGCCGGCGGCCAATGTTGTGGCCTACCACCGAGAAAACCCGACCACAAGTCAATGTTTTTTTGCGAACACACAATTTTAAATATAAAAAACCGCTCAAGTGCGAGACGAATTCGCGCATGAGAGGTTCCGTTTCTTAATGTACAAAAACTATTTTTTTCGGTTTACAGTAATAGTTGTTAAAGACGTCATTTTTGAAAATTTCAACTATCTATCTGTAATGTCGTGGTGGCCTAGTGGTTAAAACATCAACCTCTCAAGTATGAGAGCGCGGGTTCGATTTCAGGTCAGGCAAGTACCAATGTAACTTTTCTAAAGTTATATGTACTTTCTAAGTATGTCTTGGACACCAATGACTGAAGGTGAAGGAAAACATCTTGAGGAAACCTGGACTTTATAAGTCTGTAATCGCCAACCCGCATTGAGCAAGCGTGGTGATTACGCTCACGGCTCAGTCCTTCTCTGTACGAGAGGAGACCTGTGCCCAGCAGTGGGACAATAAAAAGGTTGATGATGATGAACTATCTAGCTTATTACGGTTCATGTGTTACTTTTACGAACTGATGACAGACAGACGGGCAGTGGAGAGTCTTACTAATAGGATTCCGTTCTTACCCTTTGGGCAATTAACCTTATAAATGTCTTATTGTGAATCCAATTGCGTAGAAAACGAGTTTTGGAAAATAGTGGAAGATCTGTACCTATTTTGATTTGTTATTCCAAATATTAGCTACTAGCTGCACGCCGTTTCAACCGCGTTGGTTTCGATCTCGCGGGAATAACGGGAAGCAAATATATTACTCCTGGTTATAAACTGTGTGCCAAATTTCACTATTAGGCCGCTGGCTCGAATCTTGCGGGCAGCGGGGCGGCGGCGGCTAGTGAGCGGCAGGATCTTATGAGTAAAATCAAACGGACCGGTTCTCGAAAACAGCGGCGCGGCAGCGGGGAGCCGGCGGGCAGCGAGCGGTGTACTTCTCGCGCTCGAATCTTGCGGGCAGCGGGCGGGAAGCGAGCGGTGTACGAGCGTTAGGAATAAATTTGAATCAAAAAGATGTTGCCGCCATTGTTCAGACGTTTCTTTCGCGGATAAAAACAAATATCTCGTTAACACAATCGTGAATACAACACTACGCGGCTATAGTGACGCGCGATCTGCCCCCTAGTTTAGAGAACGGGTCTTCGATGCCCGCTCGGCACCCGCGCCGCTGCCGCCCCCGCCCCGCTGCCCGCAAGATTAGAGGCAGCGGCCTAAATCGTTCAGTAGTTTTTGCAGGAAAGAGAAACCGACATCCATACAAAACACATATCTTCACAAACTTTCTCATTTATAGCAAACTTTACTAGCAATTCGAGTTTTTTGTTGTTGGGATGGGAAATCATCAAATACCTTCTCCCGCTCTGGGCGAAGCGAAAGGGCGCGTCAGACTTTTACTGACTAAAACCCACCCGTGTTTCTTCACTTGCCTGTGCAACGGCCAGGGCCAAAGAAACCAAGGGCCATGGTTTCTTTTTTAACCAACCCGCAACCCTGACCCAGAAGGCATCGGTCTTCGTGGACCTCGTCACGATGTGCTGACATCTCTTTGAGACCCTCGTTAAACACAACGCGCCGTCGACTCGGGCCTGGTCCTTACCGGGCGGAGAGCTGCCCACTGCTCACCGCCCATGATTTCGATGGCTCTGACTTGGAAATACTATTGAGTAACATACCTGCACTATGGATAGCAAATGGCGGATGTAATCGGCCTCCGTACAGATGAGCTCCCGAATCACTGCCTGTCTCGCCTCCTCGCCTGGCGGCAGCTCTGCGGAAAGAAAGAATTTTTAAATGCTTTTCTCAATATGGGTTGGCCAACTGACAAAGTTTTTCATCTTTAAACCAAGTATGAGGTTTGAACGAGCCGCGACTTACAAGTTGAAGAATTGTAAGTTGTATTGCCGTAGGAATCCTATCAGGCGCTTTACTTTGTGTAAATTATTTCATCAGCACTGCTCTCGAAACGGTGAAGGAAAACATGGTGGTGAGGAAACCGGCATGTCCTAGAGCCAAAACTTCGAGGACATGTGACATCTACCACTCCGCACTGGACCCGCGTGGTAACGTTGCTCTTCATTAGGAATTTCTCTTGTGTCTTGGGTGCCAGTACACACACAAACATCCGAACACGGAACAAGTACTTGTAGCTCATACAAATGTTTGTTGTAGAACCCGCGACACGCAGCGCAGCCGTCAATAGCGTCCTGTTGTTATACATAAAACAACAGACAAAACAACAACTGGAAATCAGGGTAACAGCCTAAAAAAAAATGATTACAATCACTTTTAGGCAAACTTGAACCGAATTTAGAGGTTTTTCGTGGTGGCCTAGTGGTTAAAACACCAGCCTCTCAAGTATGAGTGCGCGGGTTCGATTCCAGGTCAGGCAAGTACCAATGTAACTAAGTTATATGTACTTTTGAAGTATATCTTGAACACCAATGACTGAAGGTGAAGGAAAACTCTTGAGGAAACCTGGACTTTATAAGTCAGAAATCGCTAACCCGCATTGAGCAAGCGTGGTGGTTACTTTCAATCCTTCTCTGTATGAGAGGAGACCTGTGCCCAGCAGTGGGACGATAAAAGGTTGATGGTGAAGCACTCGGCTTCGGTTCCGGCCGAAATGTGGTGTCAAACCCTTCAAAACCTTCCGATGGACACAGTGATGTTTGAATAATTCGATTTTCAAAAAGGTTCTTTTCTAAAGCTCGCTGCGGATTTATAATGGTTCAAGATCCAACGGGCAGTTGCTCCACGCTTTTAAGATTTCCGTCTCAAAAGGGTAAAAACAGGTAGTAACATTCCGCTGTCAATCTGTCACCAGGTTGTATCTTATGAACCATGTAAGCTAGACAGGTCGCAATCCCGCCTGATAGTAAGCAGTGATGCAATCGTGAAATGATGGTAAAGCGCGCTAGTTTATAAAGCCTATTCACTCAAAAAAACCGAGTGAATAGGAAGGAAGACGGCAGTTGAGCGAGGTAATGCAATGTTAAACCCAACAACACGACCAACGATGCTGCGCCAGAGAGAGATTGATCTGGAGACCCTCCACGACCAAATTCCCAAGCTAAGAACATTTGGCGCATCGTATCCAGCACACATTGCAACACAACTGCTCAGACCCGTCCTCCGTACGGCTTCACCAGATATGGTGCCGGAACACGACGAATCGCTTGGCGGCAAGACTGTCTGGTGGGTGGTAACTTCTGCTGGCAGCCGATGTTATGGCCTACCACCAAGTAAATGTTGTAGCCGATGTTTTTCTGTTGCCGCTATAAGAACAATTAATTCACCCATCTCCGTTCATGGACAATCCGTCGTATGGCGAGTATCGACCCTTCCGTTTTTGATACCACAACGATCCGGACGAAGCGTTTCGCCTCGTCTTTTGGTTATATTTCTTTGTTCTTTTTTTCTTTATTACGTGTTTATTATTATTTAAGTGTATCAGTATTGTTATGTGCGTTCTGTTTGTGCGGAATAAACAATTTTTCTTTCTTTCTTTTATTTATACGTATTCGTGTACATCGAGGGACTGGAACAATTTGCCAGCGGTGTTTTCGTCTGACTACAATTTAACTGTCTTCAAGGCTAGAGTGAATAGGCTCTTAATAAACTAACGCGCTTTGCCATCAACGATTGCATCACTGTTTATCATCAGGTGGGATTGTGGTTAAGCACTAGTTTATCCTTACTAATATTATAAATGCGAAAGTGAGTTTGTTTGTTTGTTTGTTCCGCTTTCACGCCGTAACTACTGAACCGATTGCTTTGAAATTTAGCAGACATAAAGTTAGAAGATGGTACTTTTAATCTCAGAAAAAAATGATAATCCCGGGGGAAATCTAAAAAGCGCGATATAACCGAACTTCACGCGGGCGAAGCCGCTGGCGGAAAGCTAGTATTTATATAAAAAAAATACTAAAAAGTTTTATTTTGTATAGAAGTTCGTACGCGCGTGCTTGTCCGGTTCACCAGTGCATGGCCGGTTTTTTCATAAATTAACAATAACAAAATTAAAAGTGAACCATCACTTTCAAAACGCCTGCTTTTTCTACTGCCTTCCCCCGAAAGAAAAAAGTGCTGCAACAAAGCTCCCAGTTTTTTATATTTTAATAGTACGGAACCCTAAGCCCGCCTCTCATTTGGAGGGTTTTTATTAAACATTCATAAAAGATAACTAATTAATTAAAATACCCACAGAATTACATTAAGACAGAACGCCTGAATTCGTCTGAATGCGAAGTCTTGGCAGATGGATGTAAAGAGCTCCGTGTTTAAATGGGGATTAAAAATCTTTTACGTTTATTAGTGCTTTCCTCACTACCCGAAATTTTAATACGGTATAAGATATTCACTTATCTACTTCTACTAAGATACGAACGAAAATACAAATATTATGAAAGTAAAGACTGATTTACACGGTACAATTTAATTGCCTATGGCTTCAATTAAGTTGAAGCAACAATAAAAGTTGCATTGTCTAAACACCATTTAGACGATGCAAGTCATTTGTTGGATCAATTTTATTGTATGTCTTAGGCAATTAAATTGTACTGTGTAAATCAGCCTTAAATCTGTTTTCAAATAGCAATTAACTATTAGTAAGTTACGCATTTATTTAAGGTAGGTGTTAAAACTGTATAACAATCTCCCGAAGTAATTATTATATGAAATAAATAGTTACTTATTATAATATGCCTTTCGGTATTCTATAGGATGCATTTTGGGGAGTGTGCGAGGGAATTGCATGATTTAATTCCCCCATCTCCGTTCCAATATCGGACGGCCCGCCGTACGGCGAGTTTCCACCCTTACGTTGTTAACACTAATACGATCCGGACGAAGCATCTCGCCTCCTCCTTTATACCGCGTACATCAAGGGACTAGAACAACTTGCCGGCGGCGGTGTTTCCGTAGGACTACAATCTGAGTGTCTTCAAGGCTAGAGTGAATAGGCTCTTAATAAACTAACGCGCTTTACCATCAACGATCGCATCACTGCTTACCATCAGGCGGGATTACGGTCAAGCGCTGGTTTAAAATATATGAAAAAAAAAATAGGCAGTTGTGGGATTTGTGAATATGATGATTAGCAACTTAGGAAGGTAATTAGTAGGTCCCTGAGGGTTCACTTTCCCTTAGAACTCCCCCACAATCATCTCAAGCTTAATTCAAAGCATTTAAATCAATTGGGCCAATTGAAGCCACTTTGGAATTGTCAAGGGGTCAGAGAGAAAGAACCCATTCCAAAGCTACGTAGGTTACTGTGGAGAAGAATGGGGTAGAAACTTTCAGGTCATCACCCTTTTTTTCCGGGGTGGAATATCCTCATGGATGTCCGCCGCCCTGGGTCGGGCGACGGGGTTTGTCAGACTCTTACTGACTTTAAACCGGTGTTCCATCTTACACCTACACCGGCGGTTGCCAGAGCGAGCACTGCTTCCAAAACTCCCAATTATGACCCCGCCACTATGGGCCTGGGTCAAGGGGGTATCATTCCCCCGTGACGTCTAAGAGTGGCATTCCAGGACATCATATAAGCTAGCCTTTCCCCAAATATGATGGGTTCGGCTGTGGAACGGCTGCGTCCCTGACCATAGCCCCCTCCATAACTTAACTGGGTAAAACGATACCCCTTGGTAAGACTGGAAGTCAGACTTCCGGACTTCTGACGACCCGTAACGACTGTCAAAGATCTACGATGGACGACCGGCTTCCTAATTGCGTAACACACCATTACTATCAGTTGGAATCATTTTGAAGCTTATTGCTATTCCATTGCATCCATGCAATGAATGTTGTTGATCTGTCAAAATGAAACCCGTTGCTACTGACAACGTGTAACGCAACTACCCTGCTGCACCAAAGGCTTAACGTACTATAGATGAACCGCGGCAATCGACTGTTATTATTTAAGCACGAGCCCCTTTAGAAATACATTGGAGAAAAAAGATTTCTTTTAAAAAAAACTTTCTTCTTCAGCTTATAGAGGTCCACTGCTTGACAAAAGCCTTCCTTACATTGGGCGGATTTGTCATAATCCCCAAGCATGGCAGGCGGGTTGGGGATTGCAGTAGGCTGATATTCCACAGGAGAAGCGCTGCTACCCGCTTCCCTGAGTGCCACTTTTGAATTGCACACATGATTTCTTTTAAACATCGAGCCATCATGCTGTGATAGTTAGTAGCCCTTAGGTCTCGTATGGAGTTTCTGATTTGTTTTTCTGGCTTTTTGTATTTTTTTATATTCTATTTTAGTTTTGATTGTATTTAGTTTAGTTTCATATTTGATAATCTTCCTGTAGGGGACAAATAAATACATTTTCTTTCTTTTTTCATCTCTTTGTTCTTTTATCTATTGATCCCTTTGACTTTTAATGCCTCAGACGTTCTCTGAAGATTCTGTTAATTTTATTGGCACTATATTAATATGGAATAGGTCGTAAAATACTAAGTGGTTAACAAGTTAATGACGGTCGAAAATAAACGCCTTGTAGTGCTATTTGTTAAGTTTATAACCGACTAGCTTTTGCTCGTGTCTTCGCCTGCAAAGAGGTCGTTGTCACAATCATCCTAGAAACACGTATAAAAAGTTTCTTGTCTGCTAATGCCAGGTATACTATTTATATGATAAATCTCATCAAAATTCAGAGGCACCGATTTCCTCTCTCTCAAACAAAAAAAAAAAAAAAAGTTCAGTGCATTTTTATTTCTTTTTATTTTATTATGCAAAAGGGTAGAAGATACATTTTAGTTTAGATGTTTCGTATGTACTAATTAATATAATTAATAACATGTATCCATTAAAACTTCTCGAGGAAACCTGGACTTTAAGTCTGAAATCGCCAACCCGCGTAAGCGTGGTGATTACGCTCAATCCTTCTCTGTATGAGAGAAGACCTTTGCCCAGCAGAGGTTGCTGATGACGATGATGATGATGATGATGTATCCATTGTATAGACATATAAATTATTTTTAAACATCTGTTTGTAATAACAAAATAATAGCTTTTACGAAATGAATACGAAAGTATATACCTACGATACATCTAAACTAACGAATAACAAACAAATAACGAAATAGAAATTAAAAACACACACTGAACCTAAAATTTTGTTTTGTTTGAGGAGGAGGAAATTTTTGTCAATGTGTTTCCGGAAAATAGATTCCAGAAACTTATTAAAAAAGATAAAAAAAATCCGTCAAAACAACCTGCAATCTGCAATCTGCCTCTTTTTCTATTTTGTTACCTACCTTAACATAAACCAGTATTCAGTTTTGGGAATACTAAAATTTGGTGCAGTAGCGGCCGAACTTAGAGCCGGCCTCTAGGATACCATAACTCTAAGACTAGGTAAACTTGAACATCGTGTAACAGGCAACCTTCATAACTTCTTAGAGAGCCAAGGTTTAGCAAAGTTAGGCGAAGATCTGACACTGTACAAGGTTGGACCTGTCACAACTTGGGATTCAGAGGAACTTTTGAGAGAGTATTTTAAAGAATTACGGAGGAACTTACTCATTTTCCAATAAGATTGAAAATGTATATAAATTCTTGTCAGTAGAAAATGATATCTCTATTAGAACTCATCTCTTTGATTGAAGGAGCCGCACCTCAAAACACTTATTATACACACGCCGCAAGGCGATTCGTCGTGTTGCTGTCTGGTGAAGCCGTACGGAGGACGGGACTGAGCAGTTGTGTTGCGATGTGTGTCGGGTACGATGCGCGAAATGTTTTTGTGTCGGGAATTTGGTCGTGGTGGGTCTCCAGATCAATCTCCCTCTGGCGCAGCATGGTTGGTCGTGTTGTTGGGTTTAACATTGCATCGCCTCGTGCAACTGCGGCCTTTCTTCCTATTCACTCAGTTTTTTTGAGTGAATAGGCCCTTAATAAACTAACGCACTTTAGCATCAAGGATTGCGTCACTGCTTACCATCAGGCGGAATTGCAGTCAAGCGCTAGTTTATAATTAATAAAAACACTGCTTACCATCAGGCGGTATTGCAGTCAAGCATAAATATAAAAAAGTACACGACTTCAAACCAGCGTCAGTATTTACATCAACCAGAAAACAATACAAACTCATTTCATTTATTCATTCTTCAGAATAGTCTCTCTGATGAGCTTCACTATTCTGAAACCTGCAAAATAATATTTCAGTCTCGATTACGACTCCTTCGTTTATTTTCATCCGCTTTATACCCTCTAAGTATTTAGGTACCTACACAATGTTGCCAGGGTAAAGTTTATAATTATGAATATCGTAACAGTTAATTATTAATAAGGAAACAGGTCGAGTGTGATTTAAAATTGCGAACGGGAATCCTGAATAATAAACGTATTATAATTTTATCATAATATGTTAAAATTATAATACATTTATTATTCATATTAACATTTGTTTTGAAAGACGTTCGAGGACCAGTCTTAGTAAACAACCAGCTTTAGAGGTTCGTATTTTCTGAGGAATCTATATTATGCAAAGCGGTCCGGAGAGTTCTTTCAGTGGATCTCATTACGATCGTTTTATCTCCATAAAGTAGAGCGGAGATCCTCGGTGGAGGAGTGACTCGTCCACTTGTACGAAATGGAAAGGAGTACACCTTGTAATAATAGACCTTGTAATCGGATATGATTACAAGTCATATTTTAACACTGATTGCTGACTATTTGCCAACAAACCACCTAACGCCATTTTCGTAGTTCGATTAAAAGTCGTGTTACATGCATAGATTTCATGCATAAAATCATATATTATGTATCAGATGAGTTGTCAAAGACAAATAAATTTATTGCGAGACAGTGGTTAGACGGCTTAGTGGTGGTTATGTTGGGTGACAGGGTGCTTAAAGCAATGGTTTTAAAGAAATTGAAGAGTAAATAATTCTTTGAGTTCCAAATGTCTGATGTAAATAATATATTTTTAGACAATTTTGACCTTGTTCAACCTGGGTCTTTATAAATAAATAAATAACGTTTTATTGTAATAAAAATGAAACCCTGGCCCCCGTGCTAGTTGGTACCTATGATACAGGAGTCTTCATAAATACAATGAAATGTTAGGTATCTATAAGTCAGTTTCAGTTGTACGACTTATCCAATAACGGAAACTGTATATTGATGTTCATTTGGTACAGAAAAAACAAAACTAAACCACCAATTCAAATAATGAGAATATAAAATATTTCGTAGCATGCCTAAATACATAATAATATTTATAGAGTTGAGTTGATTCTTTAGGCCTCACCAAGTGTTCCGTTATTCCAATATCAGGGTGTACTTACGAATAAAAATGAATATGGCAGTTGTTCCGACCGAAGAGCGGATTTCCGCTACTAAGTTGGTATTTATAGGCGTTTGTATTTGTTGGGGACCGAGTTTTTGGGTCAAATGTTGGGATTGCTCTGCCAAAACTAATCTCTTGTGTTCATACGTTCTTATTAATCTACATATATTATGTTAACAGCGAAGTTATTGAATGGACGTTTTTAATCATGCGCAATAAATTGTGAGATGTTCGTGGCGGGCGGGATAGCGAACCGAATCTTAAGTAGCTATTTGTGAAATTGAATGAAAAGATGCTCGCATTCATATATTTTACTGTGGCGTACGCAAGTAATAGGTAGTAAAGATTTTTGGATTGGAAAATAAATTGACCTCACGCACACTGAAGTTAAGAGAGACTTTAAGCCGTCGAATTACTCGAGCTACGCAAAATGGCGTTAGGTAGCGTGATGGCAAGCAATCAGTGTTAAAACTGTAATTATCGAAAGTCGCCTTATGGCTATAATTATGGCAACATGCAGGCTTTGGTTTACGAACACTTCTTGCTAGAGAGAAAACGATAGCGTCTAATTTACTTATGCCTTAACAGTCATATTTGCCTGGGTTTATAAAATGATTGTTTCTTCTCCCTAAATCGGTGGTAGGCCATATCATCGGCTGCCGGCAGAAGTTACCACCCACCAGACAAAGTCTTGCCACCAAGTGATTCGTCGTGTTCCGGCATGATGTCTGGTGAAGCGGTACGGAGGATGGGTCTGAGCAGTTGTGTTGCGATGTGTGGCGGGTACGATGCGCCAAATGTTGTTGTGTCGGTAGTTTGGTCGTTTAGAGTCTCCAGATCAATCTCCCTCTGGGGCAGCATCGTTGGTCTTGGGTTTAACATTGCATCACCTCGCTCAACTGCCGTCATCCTTCCTATTCCTAAGTTTTTTAAGTGAATAGGCTTAATAGGCTAGTGCGCTATACCATCAACGATTGCATCACTGCTTACCATCAGGCGGGATTGCAGTCAAGCATTAGTTTATAATTATAAAAAAAAACCTATAATTTATTTCCGTATGAATGAAAACTCAAAGACCTTACTTATTTGTGCTTTAAGATTCGTTCTGGGTCGTGGTTTATATGCTTTGATTCGAGTAAAATGTATTTTACAATTCTATTTGCTTTTACCGTTACCGTTATATAGCATTATCCTACAGTTACAACTTTGGAGCCAGGGTTAATATATACCACTGGTCATTAATGTGGACCACTGGTCGTTAGTTTTGTTTAGCTTTGCATCTTCTACGGGGTCTATGCTTTCTGGTGTCTGAGCGCCACGTTGTGGAGCCATGGAAGAATAGTCACTATGTTGAGTTAATATAGTGGCTATTTTAGCACACAAGTTAATCGGCATACGGTAGATTTGGCAACTCCCACTTCAACTTAGCGGCTTTTTGATCAGCGTTAGTGATATTTGTTGTGGAGCGTATTGAGAATAACCGAAGGTCACATAAGTACGCCATGATTTGTACTTTTGAACTTGAGTAGCTTTGATATTTTTCTGAAAACTAGTCCTGAAGTATATACCAAACAGTCTTTGCACCGATACTAAATGTATTAAGTTTACTATGTACGCTAGTGGTTACTATATAACATAGAACACTAATCCAAATGACCTAATTTCGAATGTTTTGGGTCAATAATCATGAATTGCACTAATTAATTAATTTGATTGGAGTACATATGTTAGGTATTTATTGTACAAAAGGAATATAGGTATCAATAGCTATAGGTTTAATGAAGGAATGGTTACAGGAAACGTGTTACGAACATCAACGAAAAGTTCTACTTCACAAAAGAACGGTCTGTCTAGTGACAACTTCGTGTAGTAACAAAAGAACGTAATATAAAAATGACTACAAAGCCAAAAGTGCTTTGTAGTATTTTTTATTTTTATTATTTTCTTTTATACTTCTTTGAATTATAACAAATAAATTTATAAAGAATGAACACTTTGCTTGTGACTTCTTCTTTTTATAAAAACGCCTCCGCACGCTAGGAATTGCTACTGAATCGCGGGTACTTCATCCGTTTGAATTTTATATTTTCCCCCAAACAGTAAAAACCCTACCTTCCACCTTTATATTTGATATTTTTTCAAATTGTAGGATTCTCTAGTTGTCTAAAAGTGTTCGGGTCAATTCGACTTGACTAGGTACTGACAATGGATATACTGTATCCCCATTATCCCTCCAAATGTGTGTGAGGTTTAAAAATCGTTTGTGTTACACATTTTTTTTTATTGTATAAATTACTAGCGGCCGCCAGCGACTTCGTTCGCTTGGAGTTAGGTACGCTCCGCTCCTATTGGTTGCAGCATAATGTTGTATAGCCTAAAGCCTTCCTGGATTAATGGGCTATCCAACGCAAATAGAATTTTTCAAATCGGACCAGTAGTTCCCGAGATTATCGCGTTCAAACAAACAAACTCTTTAGCTTTATATATTAGTGTAGATAAACTAGCGCTTGACCGCAATCTCGCCTGATGGTAAGCAGTGATGCAATCGATGATGGTAAAGCGTACTAGTTTATTAAGAGCCTATTCACTCTAGCCTTAAAGACACTCAAATTGTAGTCGTATATAAAATTTTGAATGAATTAAGTTGTGAAATATAATCTTATTCTTTTACATTTAAGACTCTTTTACATTCCGTCAGATATAGATTTACAAAAACAATAAATGAATACTTAACTTTATTATTTACTTCGATAAATATTCGTGGCTAGTTTCATGTTCATTAGCCCAAGTTATAAGATACTAGCTTTCCGCCCGCGGCTTAACCCGCGTGGAGTTCGGTTCTATAGCGCTTTTTAGATTTCCCTCGGGAATATCAATTTTTCCGGGATAAAAAGTAGCCTATGTTCTTTCTCAGGGTCTAAAGATTGTGTCAAATTTCAACAAAATCGGTTGAGAGGTTTAAGCGGGAAAGCGTAACAGACAGGCAGACAGAGTTACTTTCGCATTTATAATATTAGTATGGATTTGTAAGTACGCGAGTTTGAGGAGCAGCGCAAAGCTGTCCTCGATGCCCAACTACGTCGACGGCGTACTTACGTGCCCTCAGTGTGCCGAAGTTTCGCCGCCAAGATAGGCTACATAAGCCATCTTCGGGCGCATGAGCGCCGAATCGTCGGCTAGGAGTCGAAGTGGTCGCCGTGGCCGAAATCGGTCGGGAACTTTATTTTTTATTTGTATGGATTTCATAGAAAGAAAGTGTTCCTTTTCAATCCCTTCAAATGACAAATATGCAAAAACCCCTTCTTATCTATACTAATATATAAAGCTGAAGAGTTTGTTTGTTTGTATGTTTGTTTGTTTGTTTGTGCGCGCTAATCTCAGAAACTACTGGTCCGATTTGAAAAATTCTTTTTGCATTGGATAGCGCATTAATCCGGGAAGGCTTTAGGCTGTTTAACATCACGCTGCGACTAATAGGAGCGGGGCATATAAAACAAAACGCGGGTGACACCGTGTGGCGCAGCTAGTTCTTATATAACCTGCGTATAATATTTCTACCCCTGGGCCACAGGCCTACTCTCGGTAAGGAGAAGTGGGCCGTAATCCAGCACGAGAGCCCAGTGTATGTTCAGATGTCACATGTCTTCGAAGTTTTTGCCTCTAGGACATACCTATGTCGGTTTCCACACCATGTTGCTCTTTATCGGTTTGAGAACAGTGGCGATGAAATAATTTTACACAAAGTGCCAGATTGGATTGGAACCTACGACCTACTGTAACTTATAAGTCTCGGCTGATACCACTAGCCACCGCTGCATTTACCGTTTCTTAGTACTACATTACACATTAAACAACGTTATTTTTTGTTTATGCGACCGCCCCCTAATCGGCGAACACATTTTTGTCAATTAATTGCGACTGGTTGGGATCAGTTGGTATCGTTCGGGCCGCCCATTGGTCCGTTCCGTCCAAACGATCCCAACTAGTCGCAATCGTTTGACAAAAATGTTTTCGCCGATTAGGGGGCTGAATATAGTTTGTTCAGAATAAGCAACTGAATCGATTTCAATAATTTTTACACCATGTTATATTTTTTCACAAATACATTTAGAAATTATTACAGTACTAGCTTTCCGCCCGCGGCTTCGCCCGCGTGGAGTTCGGTTATATCGCGCTTTTTAGATTTCCCTCGGGAATATCAAATTTTTTCGGGATAAAAGGTAGCCTATGTTCTTTCTCAGGGTCTAAAGATTATCTGTGCCAAATTTCATCAAAATCGGTTGAGAGGTTTAAGCGGGAAAGCGTAACAGACAGACAGACAGAGTTACTTTCGCATTTATAATATTAGTATGGATTATGGATAGATTTCCCTAGGGAATATATTTTTTTTCCGGGATAAAAGGTAGCCTATGTTCTTTCTCAGGGTTTAAAGATTGTCTGTGCCAAATTTCATCAAAATCGGTTGAGAGATTTAGGCCGGAAATCGTAACAGTCAGAGTGACTTTCGCATTTATAATATTAGTATGGATGGTTACTGAGCGGGCTATGCAGCTTCCGCGTGCGCATGGCCGCGGTCAGCTGACGCACAGGTCAATGTGCCCAGCTCACCCGTTCAAACGGAGGGTGGACCATATTTTTGTTGGGGCAACAAAGTAGGATAACAAGCTCATAACTTTGTGATTTTCATGATATCTTTTTGAAATTTTGTACCTAGATACTTTACTTAAAAATACTCAATACGTGATTCGGGTATCGCATAAACAAAATATAATCCATATTAATATTATAAATGCGAAAGTAACTCTGTCTGTCAGCCTGTTACGCTTTCCCGCTTAAACCTCTCAACCTCTTAAACCTCGATTTTGATGAAATTTGGCACAGACATTCTTCACACCCTGAGAAAGAACATAGGCTACCTTTTATCCCGGAAAAATTTGATGTTCCCGAAGGAAATCTAAAAAGCGCGATATAACGGAACTCCACGCGGGCGAAGCCGCGGGCGGAAAGCTAGTGTTGTATAAGGAAGCCGTGTGTAAGCTTTCAAGTCCCTATTCCCAGTAGATTCAGTTTTGGCTTCAAATGTCAATCAGTACCCTAATTGTGGAAAACATTATTACTATTAATTGTTTTTTTTTTTATAATTATAAACTAGTGCTTGACCGCAATCCCGCCTGATGATAAGCAGTGATGCAATCGTTGATGGTAAAGCGCACTAGTTTATTAAGCCTATTCACCTAAAAAACTACGGAATAGGAAGGATGACGGCAGTTGAGCGAGGTGATGCAATATTAAACCCATTTGAATCATTTTGAAGCATAATTGCTAATCCATTGCAGTTTACATCTGGACAATGTATCTGATTACCAACGTAAATAGCGAAATTAATGTCGTTGAACTGTCAAAATAGGAGTCAATTAAGCCATGACCTTGCCAGTCAGTTTCTCCTTTTATACTGTACTAGCGGCCGCCAGCGACTTCATTCGCGTGGAGTTAGTTATGCTCCGCTCCTATTGATCACAGAGTGATGTTATATAGCTTTAAGCCTTCCTGGATTAATGGGCTATCCAACGCAAACATAACTTATAAAATCGGACCAGTAGTTCTTGAGATTACCGCGTTCAAACAAACAAGCAAACAAACTCTTCAGCTTTATATATTAGTGTAGATAATAAATACGGGGTAGATTTTCCCAAGGCCACATAATTTTATCTGAGGCATAACTTTAAATTTTAAACAGTTTTTCCATCCGTATACATCTATCAAACTTCAAAATCAGACCCGAATAATTTGCAACGTTAGCGGTAAAATCAATATAAATTAGTTAGACCAATTTGAACGAGTACATTTCCCGAGAAGTGAAAGCTTTACTCCGAACAGGAGATTGAAGAAAAAAGGCTTGTTCATCGAAAAGTCGAACTACCGGCATAGTGTTATTTACTTAACTTCATTTCTCGAAATACTCTATTTATAGTGACTCGCTCACTCAAATCAATGAATAAATAATACACAATGTAAAGAATTAAATATATTTGTATGCATGAATATGAATACTGGTCTGGTCGTGCCTCGGAAAGCACGTTAAGCCGTTGGTCCCGGTTGCCAAACGAACATCTAGTAGCAGTCTTTACTTTTGGTATTGGAGCCCTCAAAAGTCTAACAATTGATCTCTAAATTGGTCTAACTGCATTGCTTTGATATCGCCTTCGGGTTGTGGAGGTCAGACGGCAGTCGCTTCATGGAAAATATCGAAGTTTAGCCAAAAATCAGCAGTTAGACTGGTAAAGCGGACCCCAGACTCCAAAGCTGAAAGCTACGGATGCGACTGGGATTAACGCTGAGATGATGATGATGATGATGATGAGTGTAAAGAATAAAAGAACAATATCTTTCAATTCATCGTAGTTGTTTAAATATTTGAGTATTGTATGGTGTTCTTATAATTGTTGTTTGTGTGAATCAGAATCAGAATCAGAATTTTATTTGTAAAACATAGGTGCATACATGAAGGTCTTATAATCGTTTTGTTGTAGTGTCCTTCTTCATATGCTGTGCTGGAAGACATGATCTTCTAAAACGTTATTTTATGTATATGCGAAACCTGAATATAAATTATTCAGAATAAGCAACTGAAATGATTCCAATAATTTTTACACCATGTTATGTTTTTTCCCAAATACGTTTAGTTATTTTTGCTGTATACAGAGCGCGTGCACGCAGTTTTACGTTAGATCATAGTACTCGCGCGCGTATCAGCTGACGCCGAGAGGTCAACGTTGGGTCAACGACGCCCCGCGTTCGTCTGCACGTGCGGACGTTTGACCATATTTTTGTTGGAAGTTGAATAGCAAGCTTATAACTTTGTGGTTTTTCATTACATCTTTTTGAAAATTGGTATATAGACTCTTTACTTAAAAATACTGGACACGTGTTTCGGGTTTCGCATAGGTATATCTGAGATCTTATGTAATAACCATTGCCTCTGTAGCTTTCTCTGTTCTGATTTTCTTGTTTGTTTAAATGAATGTATACATAAACGGTTATATAAAAAATATATACTGCACGGTTGGCGGAATAGTTAAGCGATTGAGTTGCGCTGCGTGTCGGGTGTTCAATTCCCGCAATATTTGTATCAATATTTGTATGACCTACAAATAGTTGTTCCGGATCTGGCTGTTTCTGTATGTGTCTGTAAATGGTTGTACGTACACACGATACAAGAGAAATTCGTAGTGTTTGCAAGTTTTTATAAAACGATGCTATTATACAATATGTAAAGAAAACCCTGTCCGACCCGTGAAGGTGTTGTTAGGTATCGATAACTGATTCTACTAATGCCTACAAAGCCGGGCTAAACTTAAAAAAAAATCCCCCTAAAAAAATAAATATTATTTTGTAAAAAAAGGTAACATAAAACATGTGCGCTCTTCGCTCACGCCTATTCAGGCGCGGGCGAAGAGGGGCAGGGCACGCGGCACGCGTCGCATCGCTATTCGCTCAGAATTATACCGTCAAAAAAATGTTGTCAGTGTTGTCACACCAGACCAGTGCAAATATTCATATTCATACATACAAATATTTGCACTGTGCGGGGATCGAACCCGCGCCTCCTTGCGCAACGGCCGCGTTCGCTACCGCTACGCCGCGGAGGCTCAAGGGCGGATCCAGCTTTGGCGCCAGGGGGGGGTCACATAGTCGTGGTCAAGTCAGAAGAAGTTTTAATTAAACTTTGATAATAATAGATACAATTAAAAAGAAGGTATTTTATTAATAAGTACCTACTGAACATAAAAATACCTAATTAAATAACGAAATCAATTTTTCTTTTACGTCTCCTGCCGAAATGTTTTATCACTTCATCTATTTCAATGGGTACGTTTTTATGGACGTGGAGAAGTGCCAGTCCGGTTAGACGTTCTTCAATCATTGAAGCTCTTTCCCATGCTTTGATTTTTCGTAACGTAGACGACGTACCACTGGGTGCTGAAAGGCGAGCTCAGACTGGGGGGAGATCTGACGAGTTAAGCGGACGACACGCTGGTCACCGCCCGGGAGAGCTCGCACAGGGAAACAACGTTGCTGGCGACGGCTGCGGTATCACAGGTGGTGGGCCGCATACGTCGCCTAGGCCTGGAGGTGGCGCTCAACAAGTCGGAGGCCATGGTTTCATGGTCTCCGGCGGGCGCCGCCACCCGGCTCACGGCGTCAGCTCGAGCAGCGTCGGTCGCAGCTCCGAGAGGTCCTGGTGGCAGAATGGCGGGACAGGCTTTCGTGCCTTACCGCAGGCCTCACCACCATCGAGGCGATCCGGCCGGTACTGGCGGACTGGCTCGGGAGAAGGCAGGGCTCCCTGATGTTTCGGATTACACAGGTACTTTCGGGGCATGGTTGCTTCGGAAAGTACCTGTGTCGCATAAACATGGAGCTGGACGCCCGGTAGCACTACTGCATCAACTGCCGAGAGCGGCATACGCTGGCAGAGTATGCCACGGGCGGAGGAGCTGCGCCGTGCCTTCATCTCGGCCGGCAGGGAGCTGTCACTGCCGTAATCGAGTCGATGGTCGGCAGTGATGAGTTCTGGGATGCGGTGGTTTCCTTCTGCGAAACAGTCGTCTCGCAGAGGCTGTGGACAGGGAGAGGGAGATCTCGTCCTCTCACCCGACCCACAGCAGCCGCACCGGGCGTCGGCGGAGGGCGGATAACGCCCCCTTTCAGCCACCCTAAACTGGTCCAGGGGCGACACACTCGGTGACATCTGTCGCCCCCCAAACATCAGGACCCGGGGTGGCGGCGCGAAGTGTTCCACACGCGCCACTCTTAGACGTCATGGGGGGAGTCGTACACATCATTCAGCCGAGGAGGCCCACAGTGGTGGGCCAGCACCAATCGGGGGTTGCGGAAGCAGTGTTCGTTCTCGCAACCCCGGTGTAGGTGCGAGATGTAACACCGGGGTGGTTTTTAGTCAGTAGGTGTCTGACAGACCCTGTCGCCCACCCAAGGGCGGCGGACATGCATGAGGATTTTCCAACCAGGAAACAAAAAAAACAAAAACGCTTAGACCTTAGACTTACGAAGCTTAGGACCTTCAATTTCCCTCACCAAAAAAAAAACGTAGGTATGTACAGACGAAGTGTTCTTACAGCAACAGAAACATCATACAGAACAGGGTAAGACCGAAATGTGACGAACAAACAGTCAATTCGGATTTCGCTATGGTGTCGGTATTCGTGAAGCTCTTCTTGCCCTCAACGTCCTCGTAAAAAAATGCAGGGATATGCACTGCTGTGCTTTATAGATTACGAACAGGCATTCGACCGGGTTAAGCACCAGCACCTCCTGGGTCTATTAACAGATATTGAACTCGATGGCAAGGACGTCAGGATTATCCGTAATCGGTACGAGAACCAAGTAGCTACAATCAAAGTTAAAAATGAGGAGACCGAGGAAATCAAGATCTGTCGTGGAGCTCTGCAAGGCTGTGTCTCCGTTGCTCTTCAATATCTATTCCGAGGTAGTGATGTCGGAGGCTCTTGAAGGTCTGGAAGCCGGAGTGAAAATCAATGGCAAGGTCGTTCTTCTGAAGAGGTTCACTGAACTTCATATTCGGGGGTTTGATAAGCCCTTTTTGTAATGTCTAGTGATGTGCACATTTTATTAATTATTTTTATTATGGACTTTTGTTTTGTCTGAATATAAACTATTATTATTATTAATAACCTGCGTTATGCGGACGACACTGTTCTCATTGCAGCCTCTGAACAAGATTTGCAAACCATTGTAGATAAAGTCAATGAGTGCAGCGAGAAAGCCGGTCTGTCGATGAACATCAGCAAGACAATATTTATGGTGGTCTCTAGAAACCAAGACTTATGTCCTAGCATATCGGTGGCAGGCAAACAACTTGAGCGGGTACGACAGGATAAGTATCTCGGTGCTTAGGTAAATGAAGCATGGGAGTCCGACCAAGAAATTAAGACCCGGATAGAACTTGCCCGAGCATTTTTTAACAAAATTAAGAAAGTTCTGTGCTGTCGTAAACTCCACATAAAGCTCCGAGTGAGATTACTGATGTACTACGTATGGCCTGTCGTTCGTCATGTCCCGCTGCGAAGCATGGATTCTGAAAGAGGACACTACACGACGCTTGCAGGCTTTTGAAATGTGGTGCTACCGTCGTATGCTGCGCATAAGCTGGACCCAAAATGTCAGAGTTGACACCGTCCTTCAGCGCGTTCTAATGCCTCGAAAGTTGTTGCCCACCATAAAGAAACGCAAAATAGATTATCTCGGCCTAGATGCTCCGACACGATAGATATACGCTTTTTTTTTTCCGAGTGGAAAATCCTCATGGATTTCCGCCGCCCTGGGGCGGGCGACGGGGTCTGTCAGACTCTTACTGACTAAAAACCACCCGGCTGATCCGTCTCACACCTACACCGGGGGCTGCGAGAACTAATACTGCTTCCGCAACCCCCGATTGGTGCTGGCCCACCACCGTGGGCCTCCTCAGGTCAGGGGGGGGGAGTGAGGTGTAGGACTCCCCCCGTGACGTCTAAAAGTAGCGCGCGTGGAACACTTCGCGCCGCCACCTCGGGTCCTGATGTTTGGGGGGCGACAGATGTCCCCGAGTCTACGCTAGTGATATACGCTACTCCAACTCATTATGATGGGCAAGGTAGAAGTAAAAAGGCGCGCTGGACGAAAGAGAAAGTCGTGGCTGCGAAACATCAGGGAGTGGACGGTGGAAGAGAGAGTTGAAAAACTGCTCCGTCTCGCGGTTGAGAAGACCGAATACAAGAAGCTGACGGCCAACCTTCAGGATTGAAGAGGCACAGGAAGAAGAAGAAGAATGTACAGACGTCAACCTTATTGCTAAACTATGAAGGCTCAAAGTTGATTGGGAATATTTGACAGTTTCCGATAGCTTGAACTGCTGTCGTCCGTATATAAATCCCCCTCTATCAGTAAGTAGGCACCTACTTATCTACCTACGAGGTACTTTAAGAACATTACAATCATAATATTTGAGTTTGAACACACACACAGTGTGTGTGTGTTCAATGCATAATGAAGAAACTGATTAATAAACAAAGTGCGCGCAAGTAAAATGAAATGTGACATAAAAATGTGACATTTGAATGTTGGCGGCCGTGATGGCGGTAGCGCGGCAAAATTCAACTTTTAAATGCCCAGCGCATTCAAAAGTTGAATGCGTTCCCGAATAATGCGTTTGCCGGCAAACAAAGTATGTATTATATAAATTGATTAAATATTGAAAGTACTTAAATAAAATCCTTCTGTGCTAGGTACTCCTGGACCCAGCCCAGGGGGGGGTCATGACCCCATGACCCCCCTGGATCCGCGCTTGCGGAGGCTATCTATTAACTGGCTCTCTGTTTATTAATTATTCTATCCGTAATTAATACTTAATAGCAGTAGTTTGAAAACAAGAATAAATCTCGAAAGGCGCGTGGGTTGCCCACCGCCTCGACAGTGCGCTCGGCTGGCCATTCAGACGGTCTTACATATCTTTTATTTGTCTATTCGGGGCGGAGCTTGAGAGCGTTTCTATTTTTTAAAGTGCAATAAGAAATGAACTTAGTAGTTTCAGGTGGCCCATGATAGTATCTACCTATACTTAGATATAATATGATCGTTACATCGACAAAAATGTTCACCTTTTTTATTGATGCGATTTCCTAACTTTTATTCATTACTAGCGGCCGCCAGCGACTTCGTTAGCGTGGAGTTAGTTATGCTCCGTTCCTATTGGTCGCAGCGTGATGTTATATAGCCGACAGCCTTTCTGGGTTAATGGACTATCAAATGCAAAAGTTTTTTTCAGATTGGACCAGTGGTTCCTAAGATTAGCGCGTAAAAACAAACAAACTCTTCAGCTTTATATGTATATTAGTATAGATTTAGCTCTATTAGTTCCAATGTTACATTTAAAAAAGATCTGAATTTCACATTTTTATTAAATTCAATGGGCTAAAAATAGGCTTATTGTTTTGCTATCATGGTTTTCTATTATTTCGCGCTGTAATTGAAATGAAATGAAAAGACTTTAAAATCTCCCTTGTTTTTTACCGAACTGATTTCTATTTGACTTGTCTTGAACAATGAATAATGTCGTAGACACACATGTGTCGACAACATTTTTATACAATCAATTTTGAAACCAAAATTGCACGATCTTGGTTTCAAATTTGATTGTATAAGTATATCAGAAAAATTCGGATAACCCCCGCGAGAGATATCATTTATATTTTTAACACTTTTTTCTGCTTCTCTTGTTCTGACGATAGCAGGTCAAGCTACCCGAAACAGTCAAATATTCCCAATGCACCTTGAGCCGTATTGCTTTAGTGATAAAGTTGGAAATCCAATCAAACAGATTGTAGTAGCTTGATATGCTGTCGTTTGTACGTTCGACATTTCTAACCAACTCCGTTGAACGTATTTTTAACTCATTTTGTACGGAGAAAGTTAATTCAAACTTGCGGACTTTTCAGAGGCGGATAACATTATAATAATTTGATGAGCATTACTTGCCCCTCCTTTCTCCAAAGGTAGTCTGTAAAAGATCGCACTTAGCGATAAGACCGCCCATTGTGCCACCCTTTGTAAAATCTTTATATATAACTTCTGTAATTTACATGGTGTACATAATAAAGAGTATTATATTATATTCTAAGCATATACTAAAAACAAAAAACAACGAATTGACTTAAACTTTGATCGTCGTTCATCGTCATATCATTAATCAACACTTTAGATACTGCTGTGCAATAGAAAACCTTTGAGCCCCAATTCAAGCGTGATGCAACGGGATAAGTATTATCGTAAAGTGACGAAACTCGTTGAGGGAAATTTGGACTAACTTCAATAACCATGCCGTGAAAAATAATAGCTATATAGAGCGTCTAGTATATGAACACCAATATTGATCATTGGAATGGAACGTTCAAAACAGTTGCAAATAAATCTTTAGCAGTAAATGGAAATGGTGTAATCCTTTGCATCAAGGTAGGGAAACATCTGTAAATGAACTAAAAATAAAATCTTATTGATATAAAATCGTTCAAAGTACTCGCGGTTGGCACGATGAGAGAAATATGGAAGTTGTTGACTTTTTACCTTTCCTTTACTACTATTCAGTAAAGTAATTGATTTTTCAGACCTTGAACTGCTTTTAATAGAATTGTAGTGTACACGTGTAAAATAAATATGATTGCAATTTTATGAATCGGCAAGAAATAAAACTAAATATATTAATAAATCGATAGAGAAATATAATACATAGTTGAGAAATCCAAAAGGGCACTATTTATAAAATAACTATTACAAAAATAAAATTATTAAAAGGTATAGCGGCCCGGCGAACTTCGTTCCGCCTTAAAGGCAATATCACATGACTACTTTTTAAATTAGGAAAAAAAAAAATAAAAAAATTGACGACAAGAAACCTAAACAAATAAACAACGATTTTGAAGAAAAGTTAGAAGAAATCAATTTTAAATTGAGAGAGAAAAGGATTGAACTGTATAGTGGTGTAGATGAGGAGTAAATAGAGAAAGAGTGGAAGGTATGTGAATGGGGTGATTAGAAAGTATTTCTTGATGAAGACAGCTGGACCAAGAGTAGAGGACCCCAGGCAGCTGGATCGGTGGCCGGTGGCTAAGTTGACCGGCTGACAGGCACGACGTGGAGCAGGCACGGGATGGAACCAGGCAGCAAAGTCAGGGTTTTCATGGCAGAGAGTTTGTAGAGAGTACTTCTGGATGAGCTTAGGTCGCAGCAGTGGTAATTCAGCGTTTCGGAAGCAAGGGTGAAGAAGCCTTAAAGGAGCCTTAGGCAATATAAGTATACCGGGGGTGTCTGAGTCAGAACATTTATATTTATTTATTTATAATGAAGCCTCATACGATCAACATAAGGTTGTGATTTGAAAAAGTTAGTGGCCAGGAAAATTTGCATAATTTTGAAGAAGTATGGACGTCTAGATAGTTAAAGAATAACAGGCCATCAAAGGAGATGTTTCAGAAATGTATGGAGCCTGGGCCAGCACATTGTACATTTAATGCTAGGTATAGCTACGCTATAGTTAACTGTTTTTAATGTTAATTTCCTATATTTTGGCTTAGTTTTTATGCAGATTCAATTTAACTCGGCCAAGGAGTGCAACAGAATTACTAATAAATATGGTGGTCAGCAATAAGCGAAATAAGATTTTGACAGTGACACTTGATTTACGTGTCATATATCTAAGCATATCTTTATTATCTACCATATGACCGCGAAAAAAACAAAACATGAATTTCGAACATACGGCTCATTAAATAAATACAATCAACCAAGGAATTTCTACCTAAACTGGAATGTGAACTTGCATACGTCTCTTATTTAAAAGCAGACTCTATCTGAGCAATAAGGTCGATCGGAAATAAAACTTTATTTGAAGAGAACACGGTCCGAGGGATAAAGCGTCCCAGTAGCCTCTCTGATTAACTCAGGACAATGTTTGTATTCTTTCTCCGAAATTAGCTTACTGGCACGTTATATGAGTTTATATAATTTACTTTTTTTTTTTTTTTTTCCTTAATGTTGCCACTATGTAAAAGGTAAACCATTGTTGAGAATGATATTCTCGTAGTTTTTATATCCTGTTTTTGTATTTTATATTACTGTTTGTGTTTGTTTAAACTGTTCTCTCACTATGTAAATTTAGATTTTTATTTTTTGTTATTATTAATATTACTGCATTTTTATTTATTTTTTTTGTACCGATTCGGTGTCAGTTGTGATTGTCTGTTGCACCGGGTGACGTCTTTACGTCGGCACCGGCTGTCGCTGAAAACCAGCGCTGGGCTCTGTTTTGCATAGGGTCGCAGCATAATGCTGAGCGATAGCCGTTTTGCGTGGATGTGACGCATGTCAACTATGATCACTCAATTGTTTTTGTACACTTTATGTCATATTTACCGCAAATAAAAGTATTTCCTTTCTTCTTTCTTTCTTATAAATATGTAAGCTGTCACGCCCTTTATCCCTGGATCTTTTATTGAAGTAATAAGTTTTTAGTTATTTACATTTTCATGTTTTGCTTTGCTGGTATTCTGGCGTGGTAGCTGGCATATGGTCAATAATTTCATTGTTATTGTATTTTCTTGTGTTCATCACTATACATAGTATTGTATAAAGTCATGTGTTTTTTTAAATGCTAATTAATAATTAACAGCTGCGCTGCTGGAGATTTTCTTCCGCCACTTCTTCTTCCCAGCGAAAGCACTAGAAAGTGTCGATGGGTGGGCGTTTTGGGGGACTGTCTTATGTAATATTGACGTTCAAAAAGTCCTGACTCTCAGCCTAATTTGAATAAATGACTTTTGATTTTGATTTTCTCCATAATTTTGTAAAAACGTGATACTCTAAAAAGAATAATCGTAAAATTATACATCATCATCAACCTTTTTATCGTCCCACTGCTGGGCACAGGTCTCCTCTCATACAGAGAAGGATTGAGCGTAATCACCACGCTTGCTCGATGCGGATTGAACTTAAAATTATACAAATTATCTAATTAATGCAAGTAATTATAAAAAAACATTCTTGACAACCCTTTTTATTCATTTTTTTACTAGATCGAGAGGTTTTGAGTTAAACTATAGTACAACATTTAAATTACAACTGTATGTCAAATACTTTAAGAATTATTGTTGTTTGAAATAAGTGAGTACAAAAGACCTTTGTCGAGACCCTGAAGAGGAAATTAATAAAAAGACACAACTTTGTTGTTACAATTTATTTAACTCATGATCATCATCATCTCAGCGTTAATCCCAGTCGCATCCGAAGCTTTTTCAACTTTGGAGTCTGAGGTCCGCTTTACCAGTCTTACTGCTGAGTTTGGCTAAACTTTTACATTTTCCGTGAAGCGACTGCCGTCTGACCTCCACAACCCGAAGGCGTAATCAAAGTATTGCAGTTTTACAATTTATTTAACTATTCTTCCATTTTAAAACAGTTGCTCCACAAACAGTTGCATATTTATAAAATTTTAAAACAGTTGCTCAAAGTGGCCACCTCCAGTTTGTAGACAGGCTACAGGCTTCGTGCCATTTGTGTTGATGAGCGCCCAATTTATTTCACACCCGTTCTAATTTCTTCGTCGACCGACATCATTTTTGCGACGAGCTCTTCTATCGAGGTATATGGAACTCTCCCGTATACTTTTTGCTTCATATGACCCCATAAAAAATTGTTTAAGGGTGTCAAATCAGTTTAGCAAGGGGGCCATGCTACTATACCTCTGCGACGGATCCACGGCGAATGATTAATATTAAATAATCTCGCACGGCTTGAGAAAAATGCGCAGGTGCACCATCCAACTGGAACCCTTTTTTTTCCAGGTGGAAAATCCTCATGGATGTCCGCCGCCCTGGGGCGGGCGACGGGGTCTGTCAGACTCTTAGTGACTAAAAACCACCCGGGTGTTCCGTCTCAAACCTACACCGGGGAATGCGAGAACTAATACTGCTTCCGCAACCCCCGATTGGTGCTGGCCCGCCGCAGTGGGCCTCCTCGGGTCAGGGGGGGAGCTGAGGTGTACGACTCCCCCCGTGACGTCTAAGAGTGGCGCGCGTGGAACACTTCGCGCCGCCACCTCGGGTCCTGATGTTTGGGGGGCGACAGATGTCCCCGAGTCTATCGCCCCTGGACCCATTTAGGGGGGCTGGAAGAGGGCGTTATCCGTCCTTCGGCGATGCCTGGTACGCCTGCTGCGGGCCGGGTGAGAGGACGAGATCTCCCTCTCCCTTTCCGCAGCCTCCTTCTGCGAAACAGTTGTCTCCAACCACCGTATCCCAGGACTCTTCGCTGCCGACCATCGATTTGATTACGGCCGGCAGCGACAAGTCACTGCCTACTTCATAGATGAGGGCTCGGCGCAGCTCCTCCCAAGCCGCACACTCTGCCAGCGTATGACGCGCCGTGTCCTCCCGGCAGTCGACGCAGTGGTGACACCGGGTGTCCGGCTCCCTGTGTATGCGACACAGGTACTTTCCGAAGCAACCATGCCCCGAGAGCACCTGTGTCACCCGAAACGTCAGGGAGCCATGCCTTCTCCTGAGCCAGTCCGCCAGTACTGGCCGAATAGCCTCGATGGTGGTGAGGCCGGCGGTAGGGCGTGAAAGCCTGTCCCGCCATTCCACCACCAGGACATCGCTGAGCTGCGACCGACGCTGCTCAAGGTGACGCTGCATCGGCCGTCCGCCCCGTTCTCGCACCTGCTCACGCCACCGGTACAGTGAAGCGAGGACCTTCGCCTCCAGGTCCCAGGGCGGGGATCCAGCCAGTAATCCAACTGAAACCCTAAGGCAACACTAAAATAGTAATGATCTAAAGTAGGGTTGTAACGGAGGCTTGCTAGCGGAGGCGGAGGCGGATGCGGAGGCGACGAGTCTCACCTCCGCGGATGCGGAGGTTAACAGAGGCGGAGGCGGAGGTGAAAGTACATATAGAAAAAATTTAAATTTATGGTTAATTAAAACAAAATTTTTATTTTAAATACGTACATTAATAGTAGTATACTTGGTAAAAAAAAATATTACCTTCTTGTTATGAAAATTAAGGAGAAACAAATTGTGTTTGCCGCATTCCCTCCTCGCACTAGTTGATTCTTTACCATTTCGCGCTCAAACGCGGCCGAACGGTTGTCGAGCGTCGCAGCTTGCGCATTATTTATTTTATAAATACGTAAATTAACCTCCGTTATAACTTCGCAAAAATTGTGCGGATGCGGAGGCGGAAGCGAAGAAACGATTTCTTGCGGAAAGTCCGCAGTAACGGAAGCGGAGGCGAAGCTCCGTTACAACCCTAATCTAAAGGATCGTAAGGGAAAGTAGCGGTTACGACACAGGGCGGAGAACAACTAAGCCATCTAATAATTATCCTAAAAAATGTGTCATTTAAGAAGGTGTCCCACATGTTCCCTCTCGCTCATTCACGGTAGTAACAAACTATATTTCTGTCCTGTTCTGGAATGGAAAGCAGCGAATGTAAAAAAAAATATTGTGCTTGCGTAGGCAGTTAGGTACTACTAGACATAAAGTTGTAAATTAAATGTTGTACTACAGCTTAACTCAAAATATCTCGATCCAGTAAAAAATAAAAAAGGTCGTCAGGGGTGTTTCCATAATTATTTGCTATAATTAGATAATTAGTATAATTTTAAAACTATTTTATGAGGTTCATTTATTTTTTCAAAATTATGGAGATGGGAACACTTTCTTTTGTAATGTACACGACGAGAAAATATTGTCGGCTTTTGAATAAGACAATTTTTATTACAGTGCGACCAATGCGTCCTTTTCTCGGTGGTAGGCCATAACATCGGCTGCCGGCAGAAGTTACCACCCACCAGACAAAGCCTTGCCGCCAAGCGATTCGTCGTGTTCCGGCATGATGTCTGGTGAAGCCGTACGGAGGACGGGTCTGAGCAGTTGTGTTGTGATGTGTGCCGGGTACGATGCGTCAAATGTTGTAGTGTCAGGAGTTTGGTCGTGGAGGATCTCCATATCTATCTCCCTCTGGCGCAGCATCGTTGGTCGTGTTGTTGGGTTTAACGTTGCACCACCTCGCTCAACTGCCGTCTTCCTTCCTATTCACTAAGTTTTTTTTTAAGTGATTGGGCTTAATAAACTAGCGCGCTTTACCATCAACGATTGCATAACTGCTTACCATCAGGCGGGATTGCAGTCAAGCTAGTTTATAATTATTAAATAAAAAATAATCAGAAATGTGCTTTTTTCGTATACGTTTAGAGAAAATTTCAACGAAAAACATAAATAGCTGCCACATACGAGGGACTATTATACACACACTGGGTCGTTGTTTAGTGTGTATTTCTAATGTAAATTAGTTCATCATCAACCTTTTATCGTCCCACTGCTGGGCACAGGTCTCCTCTCATACAGAGAAGGATTGAGCGCAATCACCACGCTTGCTCAATGCGGGTTGGCGATTTCAGACTTATAAAGTCCAGGTTTCCTCAAGATGTTTTCCTTCACCTTCAGTCATTGGTGTCCAAGATATACTTAGAAAGTACATATAACTTTAGAAAAGTTACATTGGTACTTGCCTGACCTGGAATCGAACCCGCACACTCATACTTGAGAGGCTGGTGTTTTAACCACTAGGCCACCACGCTGGGCGTAAATTAGTTATTATATAAGAATCTAAAATATCGCTAATCCATGCCCAGATACACTTTGTACTAAAAACATTAGCAGAGTCAATTTGTATTTTTTTTATCATATTTTTTGTGTCCATGTTTTGAAAACAGACAAAAAGTACCGAAACAAAATGTAGTTTTCATAATTCCTCGATAAAATATTTAAATACATTAAAACTAAACGCGAAACCGCTCACTCTGTTTCAAAGAACTGTCATTGTTCTGCTTTTTACCATTATAAATGAACTAGCTTTCCGCCCGCGGCTTTGCCCGCGTAAATTTCGGTTATATCGCGCTTTTTAGATTTCCCTCGGGAACATCAAATTTTTCCGGGATAAAAGGTAGCCTATGTCCTTTCTCAGGGTCTAAAGATTCTGTGCTTTCCGCCCGCGGCTTCGCCCGCGTACACACATAAAACGGTTTTCTCAAAATAAGCAAAAAATATTTGCATGAAAGCAAATTGCATTACACCAAGATCATGGTGATTTCATATATATGGAAACTAATATTTTCTTAAGTAAAGAAGAAAAATGTCATAAACTGAAATTATAAAAAATCTTGAATGAAGAAAATTTCATTTGATTTAAGACATTTTACCTTTCAACAAGAATTATTAGTATTCTTATTGTAAGTCGACGATTCTCTTAGTATAAGCTTAGAATGTCGTATTGTTTCAAGAAAATGTTATTTTCTATATAGAAAATAAGCCACTTAGCTTTAAATAAAATATACTTAATTTAAATAATAAACTTTTGTTTCAACAATAATAAAACTTGTTAATAGAATAATTGCATTGAGTCAAGATGTTCTTATTTTAAATGAAGTAAATAACTTTTTATGTTTATACAAAGATTCTATATTTAATACAAATATATTTTGAATCAATGGCTTATAATGTTGTGAATGCAGCATGGGTTCTCTTGGCTAATTCCACTTCATTGTCAGAAGCACTGGATTTTCTTTTTCGATCCTCCTATTTAAAAATTAGGTTGCGGACCTTGTCAACTAATTTCCCTCTCGCAGCCACAGATCTGCCAGTCAGTGACTGGCCTTTTGATACTGGTCTTGTATAATATATACCAATCGATTCCGTTGGAAAGATTGTCAATATTTTAGCAGCAAGAATATTATATTCCTCATATGATAATTTACTGAAAAATGTAAAAATAAATTAAACAGCTTTGTTATGTCATTTTAAAATAATTAGGAATGATAAAATTACTTACTGATTTACTGTGTAGGTATAGATGTGTTTAATAATGATGTCTGATAACTGGTTCCTTTTAGTGTTATTTAGTATTTTATTACTTTCGTAATATTTTAAAATGCTATTTCCTCCTACTGTTGTCTGTAGTAAGGTATGCAGGTCAAAATCTGGAAAATATCTTGTTATCAATATATTATTTTCTTCTTGAGCACTGCTTGATGATGTCAGCTTCGTTGAGTCACTTTCAGTTTCACAAAATGACTCTGTGCCCTCTGTGCTCACACTAAAGGACCAACGCAATATGGCGCGCATTCACGACGATTCTCTTTGACACGCGACGGTGACGAACCGGAAGCGGGAAGCGTGGGTATACTTGCTATGTCAAAAAACATATTTTTTAGGAATAAATACTTTACTATCGAGTTAGTAAATTTTATGTAATTGAAACAAAGCACCGTTGTTTTTTTAAAGTATACTAGTGTTTACTCAAAATAAGATAATGATAAATTTAAATTTAACTAGATGTCATTCGTTCAAGAGACACCGTCTTAGAATTCATTCAAGACAATTTTTTTTTAAATCTAATATTTCGAATACTGTAGTTATAGAAACTTCACTTTGAAACAAGAATATCATTTTATTAAAACAATAATACTGAAACTTCTTAGATTAACTCTATTTTTACTTCATATAAAACATTTTTACTTGATATTAAAAATTGTAATAAGAAAATTATTTATTTACTATAAGAGAATCAATATCTAGAAATAATCAAATATAACTTAAACTGAGACAATTTTACTAAAAATTAATTAAAATTTTAAGAAAAGTAATTTTCTTGCTTAAAGAAAACCGTTTTTTCTGTGTAGAGTTCGGTTATATCGCGCTTTTTAGGTTTCCCTCGGGAACATCAAATTTTTCCGGGATAAAATGTAGCCTATGTTCTTTCTCGGGGTCTAAAGATTGTCTGTGCCAAATTTCATCAAAATCGGTTGAGAGGTTTAAGCGGGAAAGCGTAACAGACAGACAGACAGACAGACAGACAGACAGAGTTACTTTCGCATTTATAATATTAGTATGGATAGCATGTACCATTTGTACATATGGAAATACATGTAATTCTATTTTTATAGCGTTATTGCGTATTTTGGGATACCCGTTAACGTCGGAAGGTCAATTTCGGCCTTTAAATCGTCAAAGTATGCTGCAGAAAAATTGGAAAAATATTTCATTGTTTATTTATGAAGACGATTGTGGAAATCAATATTTTTTTGTACCGCTTTTAAGTTTAAATGCAGTGAATATACCAAGGCCAACCATAAGCAAACAAGTGACAGGTAGGTACCCAATTTCCCGACGCTATGATTCCAAGCTAATACTGAATAAACTGAGAAGATTCAACACTTCTAAAGTAAATCTTGAAACGAGACAATTAGTCGTGCTTGAAATAATCTCTTTTGTCGTTAGACTCTCAAGTTTTGCTAACCGCTGCTTGTTAAATATCCAGAATTTAATACGAAAAATACCAGATTATGAGAGACTTTAACTCATAAAAGTAAAACATTCTTTTATAATAGGTAGTTCTTTAATTTCTCCACCCGTTATGGAGATAGCTTAGGTGAAGGACATGGCCAAATTGAAGTATGGAAGAGGCCCCGCAATGAAAACGCATGATAAACATGATTCCTAGCGATATATAATGATGAATAGCTAAAATTAGTATTTTCTAATTAAAAAGGTCAAGGAACTTTCATATCTGCATAATACTGAAAATAATAACGCGTAACTCCTACGACAAAGATACAAAAACTTCAAACAATAACCTCGCTATGAACTATTATCTAGGCGTTATAAGGTTTCTGTGACGATTTTTATTGATAATTGTGTTTTTCACTGGTGATGTTGTGAAAAGGTACTTGAAGTAAGTATGTACAAAGAGGTGATGGCAGGAAAAGAACTTGATACAACGGATTTACGACACTCTCTGATCTTGTCATGTCAAACCAAAATAATGCAGAAAAACAATAGGAAGGTATCTAAGGTACGAAAGTTAAAAAAATAATTAGTCCGTCTTATAGATAAAAAAAAAAAAAATAAGACCCGTATTTTTTATTTTGTCGAAATTACCAAAAACTACTGAGATATAGCGTATTAAATTTACGGAATGGGGGCTAATTACGTCACGCCGTGGTATATTTTGTACCACGGCTTGTCGTCATGCGACAATTCAAATCAATATATCTTCTTAAGTATTTGAATGAAAGAAAAATAAAAAATACGTGTTCAATATTCTTTATAAATCTATCTGATGAACATTAAATTATTTTTTAGAACACAACTACACAACCAAAACAAAATTTTAAACACTAAACAATTCATGAATGAATATATAAATATTAATTGTTACTGTGAAATTCCTATTTTCTATACGAGTGCACAGACCACTTTAAATACTTGGGGTCTGTGCTCCACGCGTCCGATAACTTTGATTGTGACGTCAGTGCACTTATTTCCGCAGCTTGGGCAAAATGGCGTGAGGTGACAGGTGTCATTTGTGACCCCAAAATGCCGGTTAAGCTTAAGAGGCAGGTCTATAAAACCAACATTAGACCTGTTCTCCTGTACGGCAGTGAGGCGTGGCCTGTGCTTGAGCGACACAAGCAGGAACTGCGTGTCATGGAGATGAATATGCTGCGGTGGATGTGTGGAGTTACGCGGAAAGACCGCATCAGGATCTCCCGCTTACGTGGCAGTCTCCATGTCCGTGATATAGCGGACAAACTGCAGGAGGTTTTCCTACGTTGCTACGGTCACGTCTTACGAAAACCGGCATGTTACGTGGGTTACAAATGACTTGCCATGGCGCCTCCGCCGGGCCGGAACAAGCGGGGTAGACCAAACAAGTGCTGGCTTGACGTTGGAAGAGATGACATACGTGCCAACAATCTCACACCACAGCATGCTAAAGATCGCGCGAAATGGAGGAAATCGAGCAAGAAAGGCGACCCTGGGCTCCAACGCGAAAGTCACGGACGTAACCTGCCCCCTAATCGGCGAACTCATTTTTATCAAATGATTGCGACTAGTTGGAATCGTTTGGACCGAACGGACCAATGGGCGTTCCGAACGATCCCAACTGATCCCAACTAGTCGCAATCATTTGGCAGAAATGTGTTCGCCGATTAGGGGGCGGGATAAACGATCAGATGATGATGATAATGAGTGTGAAATTCCTATTCGTCTAACAGAGCTGTGGCACCCGTTTAGGTATTTCTTTTAACGTTGTCCTGATGCTATTATAATACCTAGTGTAGTTAATTACTAGATATCGGATTATATGTACTACTAGCTTTCCGCCCGCGGCTTCGCCCGCGTGGAGTTCGGTTATATTGCGCTTTTTATTTTCCCTCGGGAACATCAAATTTTTTCGGGATAAAAGGTAGCCTATGTTTTTTCTCAGGGTCTAAGGATTGTCTGTGCAAAATTTCATCAAAATCGGTTGAGAGGTTTAAGCGGGAAAGCGTAACAGACAGACAGACAGACAGACAGAGTTACTTTCGCATTTATAATATTAGTATGGATTAAAATGCCAATCCATACTAATATTATAAATGCGAAAGTAACTCTGTCTGTCTGTCTGTTTGTCTGTCTGTCTGTTACGCTTTCCCGCTTAAACCTCTAAACCGATTTTGATGAAATTTGGCACAGATAATCTTTAGACCCTGAGAAAGAACATAGGCTACCTTTTATCCTGGAAAAATTTAATGTTCCCGAGGGAAATCTAAAAAGCGCGATATAACCGAACTCCACGCGGGCGAAGCCGCGGGCGGAAAGCTAGTACGTCATAAATTGTAAACCGCTACGTTTGTACAGCGGAACCCTCGGTGTGCGAGTCCGACATCAAATTTTTTCGGGAAAGCGTAACAGACAGACAGACAAACAGACAGACAGACAGAGTTACTTTCGCATTTATAATATTAGTATGGATTGGCATTTTAATCCATACTAATATTATAAATGCGAAAGTAACTCTGTCTGTCTGTCTGTCTGTCTGTTACGCTTTCCCGCTTAAACCTCTAAACCGATTTTGATGAAATTTGGCACAGATAATCTTTAGACCCTGAGAAAGAACATAGGCTACCTTTTATCCTGGAAAAATTTAATGTTCCCGAGGGAAATCTAAAAAGCGCGATATAACCGAACTCCACGCGGGCGAAGCCGCGGGCGGAAAGCTAGTACGTCATAAATTGTAAACCGCTACGTTTGTACAGCGGAACCCTCGGTGTGCGAGTCCGACATCAAATTTTTTCGGGATAAAAGGTAGCCTATGTTTTTTCTCAGGGTCTAAGGATTGTCTGTGCAAAATTTCATCAAAATCGGTTGAGAGGTTTAAGCGGGAAAGCGTAACAGACAGACAGACAGACAGACAGAGTTACTTTCGCATTTATAATATTAGTATGGATTAAAATGCCAATATGCACTAAAATAGGGTACTTGACTAAAAAAAACTAATTAGTCCGTCAGTCAGGTCTCCAAAAAATACTAGACACGTATTTTTTCTTTTTTCATATAAACTAAAAATGAAGACGACACAGCGCGTTAAAAACTCGTGTGACGTCACTGCACGCTACACTTTTTAGCGGCCAGTGACGTCACCGGTGGCTGGTGACGTCACTGGCCGCTAAAAAGTGTAGCGTAACTCCTGATCTTTGATGCCTTTTATATTTGCCAATTTTTATTGATTTGATAAAACAAAATATACGTGTCTGTCTAGTATTTTTTGGAAATCTGACTGACGGACTAATTAGTTTTTTAGTCAAATACCCTATTAGTGATGCATGCACAATATATGGATAATCAAAACACAATGCTTACATTCATATTTTGATACAGTACCTACTGAAAGGTTATATCGAAAGAATGCAATAATAAAATCAATGTTGGAAAGGAATCTTTGAGTCCCTCGCGATACTTGATCAGTCTCAAATTGCTTCCCCGTATTTTAAATTATTGTTTTTTTAAGTTATTTTACTATGAAAGAAAGGGATTGGACAAAGAGCTGCGATTGGAATATTGGACTTAGTAAATAAATAATATTTTTTAGGAAATATTTTTGTAATTGTAGAATTAATGTAAATGTTTGAATTTAAATAATTTTTGAGTTATGATCTATATCTAATGTATAAATGTTAAATTTAAAAGTCAACGATTTTATTGTAACAATTGGATTGTATCCTAAAAAATAATTTAATGTCCATCAAATAGATTTATAAAAAAATATTGAAAAGGTATTTTTTATTTTATTCAAATACTTAAGAAGATATATTGATTTAAGATGTCGCATGACATGAGAAAAGTACAAAATATACCATGGCATTACCTAATTAGCCCCCACTCCGTAATTTTAATACGCTATATCTCAGTAGTATTTGGTAATTTCGACAAAATAAAAAATACGGGTCTTAATTTTTTTTTTATTATCTATAAGACGGACTAATTATTTTTTTGATTTTCATACCTTGGATACATCCCTATTATGTTCCTAAAATATTTGCCGCCATGTGAAATGGCAGACATGTCGTGAGTCACTCTTACTCAAGATCCTAGATGCATGGGTTTTTAATACTGTAGTATACACGTTTGAAAATAAAATGTCTTATTCTTATTGCATCCTTGTTTCACCTGGGACATGTAGACCTTCTGTCATCATCATCACAGCGTTAATCCCAGTCGCATCCGAAGCCTTTTCAGCTTTGGAGTCTGGGGTCCGCTTTACCAGTCCAACTACTGATATGGCTAAACTTCGACATTTTCCGTGAAGCGACTGCCGTCTGACCTCCACAACCCGAAGACGACATCAAAGCCCGAAGATTTCCCGATGTAGGCGGAACCTAGGCTCGATTTTGGGGGGACCCAACGGTCGGTCTCTAATTAGGAGTAGACGTGAGCCCTCATGCAACCTTCTACATCTCTCAGTGCAGTGCCATGGTAATGTTAAATACCGGATGGAATTGAATTGGCCGACCACGCAATTTGCAGAACAATATGACTGTTGAATTTTCGTTAACAAAGTTAAAGAAAAATAAAAATGTTTAGTATATTATTTCTAATGACCTCTTCATTGACACATGCTGGAAAGAGGGGGACTCTGATCAAACTATTACGTAATTATTAAATTAACTAATTAGACTATGTAATTAACTTGCCGCGCATACTCTCCTAAATACATTCTATAGAATACCGAAAGGCTAAGTACCCCACGCCTGTGCTGCAGACGTTGGAGATTATTCTTAACCAAATCTAGGTCGCGAATTAGCATCTTCACATGTTTTTCACCATTTCCATAGGTACATCAGCCACGATACCTAATTTGGTTCAAACAGCAGAAACCTTTGCCTGCCCATCGAATCTAATCTAAGAACTGGTGTTAGGTAGATCGAGTGAAAGATGGTTCATGCCATACTACTAGCATACGGCGATGATATATGGAGTTTACAAATGGTATCGAGTCACGCTATGTAAGGAGTGCAGAAAATAATGTGAGATCGATCACGCTGGAATTAATTTTCTTTCCTTCCATCCTATAATAATAATAACATTATAAACCTAAAGTTTGTGAGGAGGGATATGTGCTTGTTGCTCTTTCATTGCAAAATTACTGAACGGATTTAGTTGATAGGAAAATGCTAATTTTTTTGGTTGAACTGGCTAAGTATTGTTACGACTGCACCTTATGTCGATGGCTTAAGGTTCAATATCGTACCCCTCAACTTCGTAACCCTTAACCAGCATTATAATACCCATACATAATAAGTGTATTAATAAAGCCTTGCATTTTAAAAACTATGTATTTATAGGAGAGCAAATATTATAATAAAGTTGTAGCAAGATGCAAGAATATGTTTCAACTGGCATGTAAAAAATTTAAACCATGGTCTCGGTTCGATTCCCTGTTCACAAATTAAACTAAATTTAAGTCTAGGCGTCTTATTCTTTCAATTTCATTTAGAAAAGGGAATAAATCAAATATTAGTGTAAATACAATAGTTATGTATGATTTTAAAATATATTCATTTAAGTTTTTTTTTATCTTGACTCCATATTATGTGCGCTTACTGGCATAATACAGCGCGCTTTTCTAAATATAAGATCTGTACCTATTTAGCTGTGTTGACAAATACCATTATTTGATTTGATTTGATTGAAATGATTTCGGGCATCTTATTCACCCTTAGCTTAAACCAGTTTAGCCGAAACTGGTTTAAGCTAAGTGCCTAACAGCTTGGATAACATGTCCGGATACTTAGGATTTACTTTGGGACACAGTTTATAACCAGGATTGACCCTCATGATAGGTACTTTTTATCCTGACATTCCTTCGGGGTCAAAATTAATGCAGGTGAAACAGCTGGAAATAGCCAGTTACATGTAAATAAAATTTTCACTACAACGACTCTAAGTTTTTTTTTTAATAGTTATAAACAAGTGCTTGACTGCAATCCCGCCTGATGGTAAGCAGTGTTGTAATCGTTGATGGTAAAGCGCACTAGCTTATTAAGCCTATTCACTCAAAAGAACTGAGTGAATAGGAAGGAAGACGGCAGTTGAGCGAGGTGATGCAATGTTTAACCCAACAACACGACCAACGATGCTGCGCCAGAGGATGATCTGGAGACCCTCCACGACCAAACCCCCGACACAACAAAATTAGACACATCGTACCCGGCACACATCGCAACACAACTGCTCAGACCCGTCCACCGTACGGCTTCACCAGACATCATGCCGGAACACGACGAATCGCTTGGCGGCAAGACTTTGTCTGGTGGGTGGTAACTTATTCCGGCGGCTGATGTTGTTGTCTACCACCGAGAAAACTCTAGGTTTACTAAAAGTAATTTTATACACGACATAAACAAACGGAAACCTTTAAATAAACAACTAGGTAAAAAGAGGCATAATTTACTTTGTATTCTAATAACCTACGGGTATCAGTTGCTTAGAAACAGTCGTACGGTATAGCGGTATGCCAGACGGGACCAAAAATAATAATTTACCTGAACTGAGCGAGGTTGCTAAAATAGGAAAAATAAATGTACAATATCTGTTTCCGCAGTGTACTAAATGTGATGATTGATGAGAATAGCCATTGGCGGTGGCGGACAGATTGTTAAGCAGCTGCGGCCCGCGACCCTCGCTCTTTTATTATGACTATCTACTGTTTCAAATATACAATGGACGTTAGAGACGGGGTAGAGCGACACGCGGGTTACTGGCGATGAAAAGTGTGGCGGGAGGTGTCGGCGCGGTGTCGGCGCGGTGTCGGCTCGGTGCGGCCCGGTGTCGGCGTGGAGTTGTCGCGGCGTGGGCACGGCGTTGCGTGCTCGACACCTCGCGTGTCACTAATCAGTGTGATCGATGCGAACTCACAAATATTGCTCATTTCAATAAACATGAAATCACCGATTACATTTTAAGGTTTCGTTCTTTTGTTTTGTTGTACCACAATCTTAATTTTTTTCTCATCTTACAAGGTAAAAGAAAATAAGGAAGTCCTTTCATTTTTAACGTCGAGGTCGTGCTATTGATGTTGTTTTGAGTAATACGTTACAATAATGAAGGAGTGGTCGGTTATTATAAGTAATATACCTTACCCACGCCAAATGAGTATTCGCGGGTGCGGTTTTAGTCAGTAAAAGTCTGACATTTATTCCGCCCAGAGTGTGAGAGGTCATTTAAGCATTTCCCATCCACAAAAAAGTTTATAGATGACATTATTTCAAATGTCCTTTTCCCGTAGAAATGGATTATGTATATCATAACGTCTATAATAACCGAAGGTTTAGAGAAGGCGTACGTATATGGTGTAAAAACACATTTAACGTAAAATTATAAAGAAAAAAAAAACGGAGACTAAGTTAACTTGTATGTTTTTTTTACGTTTAAACTTTATACATATCATAAATATTTTGAAAAGCTGTACATAAGTATACGTCAAATGTATATTTTAGTAAGAAATATGTTATCTATTTCATTTTTGTGTTAGCAATATTCTTCCTTTTCTAGGTTATGTTACTTACGTTTATTTTCTTTTATAGATTTTAGTGGAAACTCGAGAACTTGTTGCAATTTTATTAGGACTACATCGGTCGGGTTAGCTTGTAATCAATAAAAGTTATTTATTATGTTCGTTTTTCCAGAAATCGTTAGGATTGCGAGTAAGTAATCAATTGCTTTCAATCCGCTTGTGTAAAGCTGCACACGAAGCAATTGTAACATTTCGTTGCAGCGCCGTGAAGCACATATGTTAACTGTGGGAGGAAACAATAGAACTTGCTAACATTGGACCTAAGTAAATAATTGCTTAGGTACTAGCTGCTCCACGCGGTTTCACCCTCCCAAGTTTCGATTTTATTGGACTTATCCGTATGAAAAGTATTCTATACAATATGTAAAGAAAACCCTGTCCGATCCGTGAAGGTATTGTTAGGTATCGTTAACTGATTCTAATAATGCCTACAAAGCTGGGCTAAACTTAAAAAAAAATCCCCCAAAAAAAATAAATATTATTTCGAAAAAGCGAGGTAACTTAATGCATGTGCGGTAGACAACCCGATAGCCCCGCCCCCTTCACCCGCGCATGTATGCGCGGGTGAAGGGGGGCGGGGCATGCGGCACGTGGTCGCATCGCTATTCGCTCCGTCACAAATGGTGTTGTCAGTTTTTTAAAAATGACCAAATTTCGGGGAAATTGGAATTAATACCCGGGAAAAAAAGATTATTTCAAAATTCATTATTATTGTTACTGTGATGATTATGTAAAATTTTATATTATATTTGGTCAAGTGTTTACCTAACCTTTATTATCCTTATGGGTCGGACAGGGTTTTCTTTACATATTGTATGTTAATCCTGGTTCCGTGTGTCAAATTTCGTCTAAATCCGTTGAGGAGCTTTTACGTGAAAGTGTAACAAATATTATGAACAGACAGACTACAGCACACCAAGCTACTACAACCCGTCTTATTTCTTTATTGGATTTTCAACTTTATCGTTACAGGATTAATAAGGCTCAAGTTTCATTGGGATTATATGACAGTTTTGGGTAGCTTGACCTGTTGCCATACTGTCAAGTATGACAGAATTGCAATGTAAAGAAAACCCCACACACACAACACATGACCAAATATACTATAAAATATTATATAATCATTATAGTAACAATACCTACTAATGAATTTTGAAATACCTAATCTTTTTTATTCCGCGAATTAATTCCAACTTTCCCAAAATGTAGTATTATTTTAAAAAGTCACAGCACCATTTTTGACGCTATTATTATGAGCGAAGAGCGATACGACCGCGTGCTGCGTGCCCTGACCCCTTATGTATTCTTCTTCGCCCGCGTATGTATTGCCTACCGCACATGTATTAATTTACCTCTTTTTGCGAAATAATATTTATTTTTTATTTAGTCTGAGTTTGTAGGCGTTAGTAGAATCAGTTATCAATACCTAACAATACATTCACGGATCGGACAGGGTTTTCTTTGCATATTGTATAGTACAATAAAATTCTTGTTTTATAAAATTAAAGTAACTTGTTAAAGGCGTACTTAGCACAGTTGTCATTTGATTGAAGTAAAATACTGGATGGAGTGGGCATCATTGTTTTTATAATTGTTTAGAATCTTTGAAATGCAATTGTTCAAAGAAGTGAATAATGTAAAATTGTTTATCATCATCATTCATTCTCCTCCCCTCACCCCAATTTATTTTGGGACGGCGTAATGTGTTTTGTTATTCCATACCTCTCTATTAGGGCCTGCGCAGACGACGGAGTTTTCCCCGCGGCGGAGAAAAAAGTACGTTCCGCGAAAAAAAGTCCACCGCGGATTTACCGCGAACTCAACGCACACAGTGTGCGGTCATTTGCTGCTCAGAAATGTAGAGAAGTGAGAGCACACAACGCGGACTAAAGTCCGCTATGGGCGTTGCTTTGCCGAGTCATACAAGTTCTTTTGTCCGGTCCGCTCTCTGCATGTCCTTTACCGTTATTCGGCGGACTTTTTGTACGCGGTCCTTTTAATTCCTCGTTTGCGTTTCTCGATACAGTTGTAAGCGATCTATTTTAGCGGACAAAAAAATCCGCGGACGAAAATCCCTCGTCTGCGCAGGGTATTAGGCGTCTGTTTTACCGCGTACATCAAGCGACTATAACAATTTGCCAGCGGCGGTGTTTCCGTCGGACTACAATTTGAGTGTCCTCAAGGCTAGAGTGAATAGGCTCTTAATAAACTAGCGCTCTTTACCATCAACGATTGCATCACTGCTTACCATCAGGCGGGATTGCGGTCAAGCACTAGTTTATAACACATAAAGAAATCTCCTTACTCAATCCCTTCTTAACTACATTCCACCCACCAGACAAAGTCTTGCCGCCAAGCGATTCGTCGTGTTCCGGTATGATGTCTGGTGAAGCCGTACGGAGGACGGATCTGAGCAGTTGTGTTGCGATGAGTGCCGGGTACGATGTGCCTAATTTTGTTGTGTCGGGAGTTTGGTCGTGGAGGTTCTCCAGATCATCCTCTGGCGCAGCATCGTTGGTCGTGTTGTTGGGTTAAACATTGCATCACCTCGCTCACCTGCCGTCTTCCTTCCTATACACTAATATTTTTTAAGTGAATGGGCTTAATAAACTAGTGCGCTTTACCATCAAGGATTGCATCACTGCTTACCATCAGGCGGGATTGCAGTCAAGCACTAGTTTATAACTAATAATAAATAAATAAAATCTTTCTTAAATACATTCCATAAATCTTTCTTAAATACATTCCATCCATCTTTCTTAAATACATTCCATCCATCTTTCTTAAATACATTCCATCCATATTTCTTAAATACATTCCATCCATCTTTCTTAAATACATTCCATCCATCTTTCTTTGGTCTTCCCCTACTCTTATAGCCATACTCAAAACTCTTCTCACCATATCTTCCTCATTTCTCCGTAACACATGCCCAAACTATGAAAACCGGTTTCCACATAACGTCTCAATGATCGGCGTCACTTTCAGACTTCCTCTTGTGTACTCATTTCTTATTCTATCCATTCGTGTAGCATGACACATTCCTCTTAGCATTCTCATCTCAGCTGCTATTGCTCTTCATTCATCAATTTTGTGGCCCAACATTCTGATCCATACCGCCCACCCGCATTGAGCAAGCGTGCTGATTACGCTCAATCCTTCTCTGTATGGGAGGAGACCTGTGCCCAGCAGTGGGACGATAAAAAGGTTGATGATGATTCTGATCCATAAAAGACAGCAGGTCTGATCATGGTTTTATATATCTTCCCCTTATGTTTAAGGGGGATGTGGAAGTTGCAGATATTTCACCCAATGTTTATACGGTGCATAATCGCCCGATCAACTTCGACATCGCTTTGCACGAGTGAACCGAGATACCGAAAGTCGGAGCAGATTAGGAGAAATGCGTCATCAAGGAATATGGCTTCAGAAGCGGACAGATCACCAAAACCGCAGGACATAATATTCTGTTTTGGTTTTGTTGCCATTTCTCCAATCTGCTCTGGATCTCAGGTCCATCTTCATCGACAAGAAGAATGTCATTTGCAGACCGCATGCTCGAGGCATGCACTAGGGTGCCTCCTCCTGGAAGTCCGACGCAAGAGCGTCCATAATCAACAGGAAGAGGCTTACCTCTTCCTGTTGATTATGGACGCTCTTGCGCTCGGCTTTAAGTCCTTAGACATAAAGCCAATCCTTGGGGCAAGCCTACAATCACACTGAACTGGTCGGTTAAAAAATCTCGTACATAGCATGAATTAACTCTACATACTTCCCTGGCACATATTTCTCTTTCAAGGCTTTGCTATTCTAACTGAAGCGAAAATAGGAAAGAAAGGAAGGAAAAAATATGTTCCTAAGTACTGTGGTTTTAAAAATCTTTTTACAAATTGCCCGCTGTACAAAATGGGGTACCTAAGCATTAAAGTATGTTCAGACATTCGTAGATTAGCGACGTAGCTACCGAACATGCATGAATGAATGCATCCCTTGGGAATTCGCTATAATTGGTTGATTTAGTATTGTATAAATTATAAGTATACATTATGGTAATAGTACGTACCTATGTGTATATAAGCTATTAATGTTTTTGTGTAACTAGATTTAAGAGTTTTATCAGAATGTCCAACTCATTAGGTCTGTCATTGTAACCTGTTATGTCCAAAAAGAGAGTAATTTTCCACCGCCTAAAATTATCAATATACATTAACTAGCGTCCGCCAGCGACTTCGTTCGTGTGGAGTTAGTTATGCTCAGCTCCTAATGGTCGCAGCGTGATGTTATATAGCCCAAAGCCTTCCTGGATTAATGGGCTATCCAACGCAAAAAAAAAAATTTAAATCGGACCAGTAGTTCATGAGATTAGCGTGTTCAACCAAACAAACAAACTCTTCAGCTTTATATATTAGTATAGATTAGAGGTATGACTTGCCAGGACTGCGGATTGTTCGAAAGATAGACCGTGGCCGGCGCACAGGCAAGTGAAGGAACACGGGTGGGTTTTAGTCAGTAAGGTGTGTATTACAGAAGGAAACTCAAGCATTGATCTCTGCTTAAGTATTACTTAAAACTAGTTTCAACCAATCAAATGGCTTGAAACGAGACTTAAGTAGAGCTTGAGTTTTGAGTGACGTTCTGTAATACGGACCTTAGAGTCTGACACGCCCTTCCGCTCCGCCCAGAGCGGAAATGTCATTTGATGATTTTCCATTCTAAATGGAGGCATGACTAGAATTCGGGTAATTGAATACTGATGTTGGTTGAGATGTATGAATAAACAGGCTTATTGGGACTCGCTCACGATAGGTTCCGTACTAAAATTTATACAGAAAAACTTAGTACTGTTATAACGGCAATATACATACATGAAGTAGGAAAATTACAACTGTTTAGCTATCATGAGATAAAATTTGGCGTCAGAAAGTGGAGTTGGAACTGTAAAAAATAGACGTGCTCGCTGAAATAAATCGGTGTTGAAATTGAAGATGATCTCATAGTTATTTTGACAATTAAAGAATAATAGCGCCGGGAGAATTAATACAATATCTACAAAATAATGAATACAAAGCAAGTAGAGTGTAATATTCATTACGAAAATCAAATCGGCATGTGGCCTAGTCACGTGACTTTTCAGCAGTGAAATATTGCATGCTGGTTCCGATGTCTACGATCGCTTAGGTTCGTTTGTCCATAGAATATAAAATCTCAGGGTAGGTAGTAAAAAAGTATTTATCATAATCAATGGCTTCGTCAATTTATCAACAATATCTGTATGTTTACTTGACATGTAGGTAAAGGTAAACGTGGAACATAATTTTTCATCAATATGTCGTTCTATCTAAAATGACAATCACATACAGCAGCATGTATATACTAGGATATTGTTTGTGAGAAGATATACGCTACATATGCCTGCACAACAAAGCGCGTATACAAAATGATTTGCCAGAAACCATCGAGTTAGGAGAAAGACGCCCCAAAATAACCGAATGAAATTAATGCTTCCAAATATCTGGTTATTCGAGCTCAACATTTGTTACAGTAACAGCAATGTTATAACTGCGACGATCGTCATTGTCTTATGGGCAAGACAAGCGAGCCACGAGCCACGCGCCACTCGCCATGCCCTGCGGGGCTAAGCCGACCGTTTGCACCTAACCGCAACAAAGCGAGCCGGCCTTATACAAATACAATTTAAATAAGTCGTGTCAGAAACCTTTGCGGTGGTAAATGAGAGTTATATTTCTTTTGGTGTGTCAAAAGTAGTCTTGATTCATATAATTTCTCTTCCGCGCTTTTTATTTCAAGTCGTTTTTCGTCTCGAAATCACCCTATTCTAATGAGGGTTTTAATGCACGGTCATTACGCCTATCAGTCATCTTGGACAATAAACTATCCGTCGAAGATCCAAGGCGCGCCCTGGGAGTGCTACGCAGTATCTATGTTGTCCCCGGAAATTACTATTGGCTGTTATATTGTACTTGTTTTCATGTTTATGAAGTGTGTTGCAATGAATATTGGGCGGAATCGATACCACATTGCTAAGCATATGGTCTGGACTATGTGTCTATGCGAGGCAGTAAAACTGGGTATTCCCCATTATCAAAAATTTTCACTAATCAGCTCACGTATTAGGGAGAAATGTATACTGAAAAGTTCGCCAAATAGAGGTGTGATGTTTTGATTTATTTCTCATCTATACTAATATATAAAGCTGAAGAGTTTGTTTGTTTGTGCTCGCTAATCTCAGGAACTACTGGTCCGATTTGAAAAATTCTTTTTGCGTTGGATAGCCTATTAATCCAGGAAGGCTTTAGGCTTTAGGATAATCCCGCTATAACCAATAGGAGCAGAGCAGTAACAAAAAATGTTGCGAAAACTGAAGTCAAAGCGAAGCATAACTAACTCTACGCGAACGAAGTCGCAAACACAAAAGCCACGGGTGCGACCGGGATTATATGCTGAGATAATGATGATGACTATTATTAAATAATAATTGATAAGATTCTCTCTTCACAATAAGTGGTTATGAACAATGGACACTTAAAACTGTTACATATTCCCACCTTTGTGGGACTATTGCCTGAAGTAGGTCGATTACTGACATATACGGCCTTAAGGTAATTAAAGATCAATAAACAGCTTTCCGGGTCAACATTGATAGTTCCTAGATTGACACGCCTACTGGATGAAAGCATAAACTCCACACGACGAAGATAGAATAACTATTACTAACTACATACCACTGAAAACCAACTCAATAATATGGACTGCTATCTCAATTACGAAGTTATTCGCAGTTAAATTTCTCGTAGTGTCAAATCAGCTTAAACCCACATCAGATTCGAAGACGCACATAGGAAACGGCCTGACATTCATGAATATTACATACCGCTCTAGTAAGTTGTAGATACACTTGTACAAAATGGAGAATGTGCCTTGAAAACTTATTCGGAAAACATTTTAGTGGTTTTAAGATTCCTTAGGTACACAACCCGCCGGCGGAGATTTCGCGGTGAATAAAAAATAACACTTTTCAGAACTCGGAAGGTTTCAGGAAGCTCTTTTTTGGTCAGAATTTTACTGAGTCAAGGGTAAAAACTGAAATAAATAAAAAATAACACATAAAACATCTACCGGTTTACATTATGTTACCTATTTCTCCCATTTTGCTATATCAATATCAGCTACGGAGGTGTTATTGCAGCAGTGATATACATCGATGCTTAATGCAGTATCCAAACTAAAAAAGCGAATCTAAAATTTCAATACAACGATTTTTCATTTATAATTAGAAACTAGCTTTCCGCCCGCGTGGAGTTCGGTTATATCGCGCTTTTTAGATTTCCCTCGGGAACATCAAATTTTTCCGGGATAAAAGGTAGCCTATGTTCTTTCTCAGGGTCTAAAGATTGTCTGTGCCAAATTTCATCAAAATCGGTTGAGAGGTTTAAACGGGAAAGCGTAACAGACAGACAGACAGACAGACAGACAGACCGACAGACAGACAGACAGAGTTACTTTCGCATTTATAATATTAATATGGATGAAACAAATATGGCCCTTTTAGAGTTCCGTAGTTCAAATCACTGAATCCTTATAGTTCCTTCAAGTTCCTCCATCCGTCTTCGGTTTACCATCCAAAGTTTCAAACATACATATTTTTAGCACCAATTTAGCTAGACATTGTATGGGTATGTGTACTACATACCCATGCAATGTTCAGCAAGGTTAGCTACCACATGAATAAAGAGCTAAAATTGAATAACAAAACAAAATTTCTTTTGGCTCCATCAACTTCGTGAAAAGACGAAAATGATTTTTCTAGCGTGTGTGGTAAAACTAGATAGCTGTTTTTAAAACATTGACAGGTTGCTAAGACGATCTTGTGATTTACGAGATTTTTTCTCTTACGAGATATTCAATTTTAAAGTGTTTTTTTTTTGTTAAAATATGTTGTCTCCCTAGGAGACACCCTATTTTATATAGTACTAGCTTTCCGCCTGCGGCTCCGCCCGCGTGGAGTTCGGTTATATCGCGCTTTTTAGATTTCCCTCGGGAACATCAAATTTTTCCGGGATAAAAGGTAGCCTATGTTCTTTCTCAGGGTCTAAAGATTGTCTGTGCCAAATTTCATCAAAATCGGTTGAGAGGTTTAAGCGGGAAAGCGTAACAGACAGACAGACAGACAGACCGACAGACAGACAGACAGAGTTACTTTCGCATTTATAATATTAGTATGGATGAAACAAATATGGCCCTTTTAGAGTTCCGTAGTTCAAATCACTGAATCCTTATAGTTCCTTCAAGTTCTTCCGTCCGTCTTCGGTTTACCATCCAAAGTTTCATACATACATATTTTTAGCACCAATTGAGCTAGACATTGTATGGGTATGTGTACTACATACCCATGCAATGTTCAGCAAGGTTAGCTACCACATGAATAAAGAGCTAAAATTGAATAACAAAACAAAATTTCTTTTGGCTCCATCAACTTCGTGAAAAGACGAAAATGATTTTTCTAGCGTGTGTGGTAAAACTAGATAGCTGTTTTAAAAATATTGACAGGTTGCTAAGACGATCTTGTAATTTACGAGATTTTTTCTCTTACGAGATATTCAACTTTAGAGTGTTTTTTTTTGTTTAAATATGTTGTCTCCCTAGGAGACACCCTATTTTATATAGTACTAGCTTTCCGCCCGCGGCTCCACCCGCGTGGAGTTCGGTTATATCGCGCTTTTTAGATTTCCCTCGGGAACATCAAATTTATCCGGGATAAAAAGTAGCCTATGTTCTTTCTCAGGGTCTAAAGATTGTCTGTGCCAAATTTCATCAAAATCGGTTGAGAGGTTTAAGCGGGAAAAGTTAACAGACAGACAGACAGAGTTACTTTCGCATTTACTAGTATATCACCGTAGTGGTATCAGCCGCGATTTACAAGTTCAAGGTCATAGGTTCGAACCCCAGTAGGCACTTTGTATTCTGTAAATTAATTTATCACCACGGCTCTCAAGGAAGGAAAAGATCATGAGGAGTACGATGTCCTAAAGCTAAAACTTTTTTTTTATTAATTATAAACTAGCGCTTGACCGCAATCCCGCCTGATGGTAAGCAGTGACGCAATCGTTGATGGTAAAGCGCACTAGTTTATTAAGAGCCTATTCTCTAGCCTTGAAGACACTCAAATTGTATCAATAGTCCGGCGGAAACACCGCCGCTGGCACTTCGAAAACATGTGACAGCTACCGACCCGCACTGGGCCCGCGTGCCCGCCCCCTACAGTTTACTCCCACTCACCGAGAGAACGCTTGTGTCAAACGAGTGAAAAAATTATAACTCTGAACTACTTTATCGACTGCTGTCCTGCTTGTCGCGGAATATTTTATTTTAATCACCACGCTTGCTCAATGCGGGTTGGCGATTTCAGACTTATAAAGTCCAGGTTTCCTAAAGATGTTTTCTTTCACCTTCAGTCATTGGTGTCCAAGATATACTTAGAAAGACATATAACTTTAGAAAAGTTACATTGGTACTTGCCTGACCTGGAATAGAACCCGCACACTCATACTTGAGAGGCTGGTGTTTTAACCACTAGGCCACCACAACATTTATCTGAACACCGATCGATTAATCGACTTCAAAAAATAGTAGAGTAATTTACAAACAATTGATACTGACACAAAACAGATCACAATGTTCAAAATTAACCAGTCACGCGCCGTTATATATAATACTAGCTTTCTGCCCGCGGCTTCGCCCGCGTGGAGTTCGGTTATATCGCGCTTTTTAGATTTCCCTCGGGAACATCATATTTTTCCGGGATAAAAGGTAGCCTATGTTCTTTCTCAGGGTCCAAAAATTGCCTGTGCCAAATTTCATCAAAATCGGTTGGGAGGTTTAAGCGGGAAAGCGTAACAGACAGACAGACAGACAGACAGAGTTCTGTCTGTCTGTTACGCTTTCCCGCTTAAACCCGCTTAAATCGCCAACCCGCATTGAGCAAGCGTGGTGATTACGCTCAATCCTTCTCTGTATGAGAGGAGACCTGTGCCCAGCAGTGGGACGATAAAAGGTTGATGATGATGATTCGGATAAATTATGATTTTTTATTAAGAGCGGGTAATACCATGGAGCGAATGGTAACACCGACTGGAGTTGCGTTTGACATAGCGATCGACCGTTAGCGCGGGCAGCCTTTTGCTCTAGCTTCGCTCGAGTGTGTGTAGGTCATGCCCAAACCCAGTGGCTCTTATCTGTTTCAATCTGGGATTATCATTGTAATCCCTTAATATCAAAGTGATCTAAGTGTCTGTACAGTTAAAATAATAAGAATCTAACAATAAACTATACTTATTTTTCAAAGTTTTCTCAACATTTAAACTCACACAAACAGTTATACCTGGAAAATCACTAGTAGGCCATAAAATATTCCGCGACAAGCAGGACAGCAGTCGATAAAGTAGTTCAGACGGTTGTAGACATGTTTGGAGTAAATCGTACCCGATTGCATATGCTAGTGGGTCACGGAGTAGTTCCATTAATCGCGCCGTCGTGCATTATGCGCGCTCCAAGATCTATTGATACTTACTCAGAGTTATAGTCAACTAGCTTTCCGCCCGCGGCTCCGCCCGCGTGGAGTTCGGTTATATCGCGCTTTTTAGATTTCCCTCGGGAACATCAAATTTTTCCGGGATAAAAGGTTGCCTATGTTCTTTCTCAGGGTCTAAAGATTGTCTGTGCCAAATTTCATCAAAATCGGTTGAGAGGTTTAAGCGGGAAAGCGTAACAGACAGACAGACAGACCGACAGACAGACAGACCGACAGACAGACAGGCAGAGTTAGTTTCGCATTTATAATATTAGTATGGATTACACAGAATTGTTGCCTCTTTGTTGGTCAACTTTTACGAACATGTCCTGTTTATTTCAATAACTGACATAAGTAATTCTTCATTTTTTATTGAGAAGTTGAGATCAGTTCATGGTTTTCCTGTTTTTTTTTTTTTAAAATTTAAAAATATTGCTTGACCGCAATCCAGTAAGAAGTGATGAAGCCTATTCACTCAAAAAAAAACTGAGTGAATAGTAAGTAAGACGGCAGTTGAGCGAGGTGATGCAATGTTAAACCCAACAACACTATCAATGATGCTGCGTCAGTAGGTGATTGATATGGAAACCCTCCAAGACCAAACTCTCCACACAAAAACATTTGGCGCATCGCACCCGGTACACATCGCAACACAACTACTCAGACCCGTCCTCCGTACGGCTTCACCAGACACCATGCCGGAGCACGACAATCGCTTGGCGGCAAGATTTTGCCTGGTTGGTGGTAACAAATGCTGCCTATGTTTTGGCCTACCACCGAGAAACCACATCCTGTATGTAGAAGCTTATGAGAAGTATCAAATGAAATGTAATGGGTACTTACTTTTCCAATCAATAAAGTCTTCTAAATTACTGGGTGTTTCAGCCCAGCGCAGAATTTCAAAAGCTTCTTCCGGGATGTTGGCGATGCAGAAACCTCGCAGGTCCGGTACGCCGTTGGCACTGTACTCTGCTAGGAGCTCTGATAGCTCCATATTACCCTACAAAACAAGAACAGGTTAAAAAAATATCCTGCTAATATTCGAAACGTGAAAATTAGTATGGATTTATTTTTATTACTCCTTTACGCAAAAACTACTCAATGAAATTTGGCGCACAGATGATTTATAACCAGCATTAACGTATAGGATAGATTTTATCCAGATACATCTACGGAATCCATAATTATGAGGGTAAAACGGCGGACGCAGCTAGTAAAAAAATAATCATCATTGTTGCTTGACGAAATCCCTAAGGCATGTCTATGTTATGTCGAAGCTGTTCTACAATATTCAATTTAGAATGGGCAAGTCGATAGTAAGTACACACGAATATATATTCATACCGTCATTAGTGACCATAGCTGAACAGTATCGGGGTCACTAAGTGAGCAGTCGGCTAGTAGTGGAGTGCCTCACTAATGCAAACGTCAAATTACGGAAAACATCAGTCATTTTTCATGGCATGCATAAAAATAATGCAATACCCATGTTGGTAATTCTATTAGCCATCTATTATGGCAGCGGTAAAGGAGGGCCTAGGAAGTTGGTTAAACAGCGTTATACTAATGCGGTTATATTATGGGCTGTCGTACTCCGTCGCACTTTCTGTCGGCGTGATATCAGCGTCATTGTCTTCGCAACGTTAGTATCGGGATCAATCGTGTTGTGATTAATTGACAAAGTTACTCAGATGTCGTACAACTTTGCAAAACTATCTTCTCAGATTCCCATTTTCTCATCTATAGATGATTGCTAAATTTCCTGCACAGCCTACAACCTCCGTGGCGTAGTGGTAGCGAACGCGCCGCTGCGCAAGTAGGCGCGGGTACGATCCCCGCGCTATGCAAATATCTTTATGCATGAATATGAACTTTTGCACTGGTCTGGTCGTACCTCGAAAAGCACTTTAAGCCGTTGGTCCAGGTTGCCATACGATCATCTATTGGCAGTTGTTCCTGTTGTTGGAACCTTCAAAAGTTCAACAATTGGTCTAACTACAATGCTTCGATATCGCCTTCGGGTTGTGGAGATCAGGCGGTAGTCACTTCACGGAAAATATCGAAGTTTAGCCGATTCAGATTCGAAATCACCAGTTAGGATGGTAAAGCGGACCCCAGACTCCAAAGCTGAAAAAGCTTCGGATGCGAGTAGGATTAACGCTGAGATATGAGATTGCTAAACTTAGTGATCTTAGCCAGTCTTTTCTGTAATCATCTACACCGTGAATCCAAAGCTGAAGTGAACTGACATTCCAATTAATATAGACAGGTCAATCTAAGCTCACTTTCCAAGGTGAAAATTTTACAGAATCGATCGACAAGCAACATGGTTGTTCTTAAGGTCTTAATAATCTTATTCTCCAGCTTATAGGGGTCCGCTGCTGGATAAAGGTCTCCCCAAGGCTTTCCACAATGACCGGTCTTGTGCTGCCCGCATCCATCGGCTTCCCGCTACATTCACCAGGTCATCGGTCCACCTTGTTGGGCTTTCCTACGCTGCGTTTTCCACTAAGTGGTCGACACTCCAGAACCTTTATTGCCACCTCGGTCATCGGTTCTACGTGTAATGTGTCTCGACACACAATTCCAATTTTTTTTTTTTAAATATTACAAACTAATTCTTGACCGCGATCCCGCCTGATAGTGACCAGTGATGCAATCGTTGATGGTAAAGCGCACTAGTTTATAATAAAATAAAATAAAATAAAAAAGCCTTTTATTTCTGAACAGAAGGTAAGAAGTTAATTAATAATTAAACTAGTTTATAATGGGGCTATACAATCTAGTCTTGAAGACACTTCAATTGTAAGAATGAATGGTTTTATAATGCTCTGTGTGAAATGTCAGTTGTGTACCTAAATAGTGTTTAATAAACTATTATAAAATGTAACTATGTATAATAACAATTTACAACATGCAACAATCAAAATTAGTATTATCTGTTTTAATTTCAGAAACGGTTTCGTACACCGCCCAATGTATTCAAAAAGTGTTAAGGTGCTTTTGACGGGCCGGCTAGCATTAAATTACATCTATTTTATAAAAAAAAAATACTTTAAATTCTTTCTGAGTGACACTTAGCTATGTTCGACCAGCGGCAGTCTTCAAGGGCGCGGCGGGCGAACCTTCCAACTTATTTAATATCGAGATCCTCCGCCAAATAAGCTCGGCTGCCATCGAACTAAGGCAGAATTACATTTGTATGACTACACCCATGAACCATCCACCACCACCACCACCAACCACCATCCACATCCACCAATACCATCCACCAACCATCCACCAATACCATCCACCAATACCAACCACCACCATCACCATCACCATCCACCAACCATCCACCAACCATCCATCCATCCATCGCCATCTACGAATAGGCACAGTCAAACGACGGCCTTTGTTTTATTCAACTGTTTGGCCCTAAATCGATAAGGCTTTGTAGCGTAATCGTACAACTAGGTACGTATGATCGCAACGCAAAACGTGTTTTTTGAGTGTCCGTTTGCTTGAGTATTTTAGAAGTCAGGGATGTGATGCTTGAACTGATCTGAAACATACTGCTCCAGGCATGAAGTAATTCGTTTACACAAGTATTCGTTTGCATGCAAGCTGCACACATGTTGGTCCCGTGTATCGGCCGAAATCTGTCGTGTCGTTTTTAGGCTGTTCCTTTAAACGTTACCCCATACTAGGAATTGATTTATATTTTTGCACATAGAAAATGTACAGAGGCGGACTTAATGCCTTAGGCATTCTCTACCAGTCAACAACAGGTGGTGAAGAGACTAAATGGCAGGTGCTTTAGTTACAGAAACAATGAAAAGGAAAAGAAAAACAATCATAACACTATTTAAACAAATACTTAAATAAGCTGTATACATATACATACCATTACTATAATATATACAAAAATAAAACTTGTGAGAAAGGTGTTGAGATGACCCCATCCTATTTGCAAAATAACTCTGCAATTTCCGCTTAAATGCAAACCGACTAGTCGCCATCCTGATATCAAGAGGAAGCGCATTCCACAGGAGAATTGACAGAATATAAAATGAAGAGTGAACAAAGTCAGAGGTATGAGAAGGACAGAGTAAGACAAGATTATTAGAAGAACGCAGATTCTTGCTGTGTGAAGAACACAAATATTCGAAGTGATTCGTAAGATAAGAAGGAGGAGTGGGCGAATTAAGAAGGGAGAAAAGCCATCAAGGCTCGCAAATCTCTTCTTTGGCAAATGGGCATCCATTTCAGTTCTGACTTGTAGCTGGATACATGGTCATATTTCCTCAGATTGAATATGAACCAGATACCACTATTGAGCAAACTGTCAAGATCCAGCAAAACCGAATTCAGGTCAAAGTAGCACACGTCATCATAATCGATTATAGGGAAAATCAAAGTCTACACAAGCATGGTTTTCGTTTTAGCGGGTAAGAAGTTCCTCAAGGGATATAGGGAACGCAGGGTACCATTGACCCTTTGACTAACGTATGACACCTGACGTTGCCAGCTAAGCATCGAGTCAATATACAAACCTTGATCTTTGACAGTAGAGGTAATAGGTATGATGGTACCGTTGAAGATAAGAGAAGGGAGAGAGCAAAGTGTTAACCTACTCATCATGCGTGAGCTAAAACAGCTAAACCCGAAACAACTATTTGTAAAAGATACAAATATATGTTGCGTGTGGGAATCGAAACCGCTAGCCCAGTGCAGCAGTTCATCGCTCAGCCACTCGCCAAACGTGTCGTAAAAAGATTATTCAAGAATTAAAATTGACGTGTCTGTCATCATATAGGTTTAGAGAATCTTTATTTCTCAAAAAAACAAAATACAGTTTACTTACATGAGATTTAACATTTAACGTACAAATTATCATGTGCATATAACAATAGGTAAAACAATAACAAAGCAAAAACCAATGTGTGGGTAAATACATAGTACATACATACATTTAAAGACAAGTTATTACGGCTGGCCAATTAGAAATCAAGGTAGCCTCTCTCTCAGGAGACGCCTTGATCGGGAGACGATCCCCAGTAGCGACGGGCCTGCGGGCGGTGAGCAGGCCCGAGTCGATGGCGCGTCGTGTTTCACGCGCGCCTCTAAGAGATGTCAGCACACCGTGACGGGGTCCACGAATACTGGTGCCTCATGGGTCAGGGTTACGGGTTGGTTAAACAAGAAACCGTGGCCCTGGCCGTCGCACAGGCAAGTAAAGAAACACAGGAGGGTTTTAGTCAGTAAAAGTCTGACACGCCCTTCCGCTCCGCCCAGAGCGGGAGAAGTCGTTTGATGATTTCCTATCCCAACCAAAAAAAAGGAACCCTCTCATGTAATGATTATTTAATTTTTGAGCAAATTATTGTGTAGAGGGGCTTATAGTCTCAGAACACAAAAAAAAAAAATCAAATAAATGTCAAAATTTAAATATAAACTTTCGAATAAAGTCATCAGATGATTGTAAATCTGACCTTAACAGCATTACCGGTTGAACGGAAATCAGTTGGAACGAGATTCTTCCTAAATCATGAAAATGCGCCACTGTGCGATGTGGGTGCCATGTTTATATAAGTGTTGAGTTGAAATGATGAATGAAGACAGAGGACGTGGGGCTCCCCTAAGGCTTCGACGTGCATTGTGAGATGTGACAAATGAACTGTGGCGAGACCGCTCTTGTTTACCTGTTTACCGTCTGTGTGTCCGCCGACTATTTCTCAGAGATTTTGTATCGATTTTTGATACTCTCGAATGTGTTGTTCCTATATTTTTTTTCTATCTTATACAAATAAACGGTTTCATCGTTAAAGCAAACTATAGTCAGTAGCTCAATGAAAAAAACAAATATCTGAACCAGGATCGTTTTCAAAATCATTTTTAGGGTTCTGAAGTAAACGGAGCGGAAAGGTGTGTCAGACTTGTACTGACTAAAACCCACCCGTGTTCCGTCACTTGTCTGTGTGCCAAGGCAACGGTATCTCATTCGGACAACCCGCAGCCCTGGCAGAGAGCGGTCTTTGTGGAGCCCGTCACGATGTGCTCACATTTCTTTGAGGCGTGCGTGAAACACAACGCGTCGTCGACTCGGGCCTGGGCGTTACCGGGCGGCGAGCCGTAACTATTTCTCTAATTATCACCATCCTTCTCAGACTCGTTTTTAGGATTTCGTACGTAGTATGGTAACTCAGTATAACATATAGTCCAATTTTTTTAAAACTCTTAAGTGGGGACACTGTATACTTTACTGTTCTTATTATGAGGGACGGGAAACTACGGAACATTGACGATGATGATGATGTTCCCGACCGATTTCGGCCACGGCGACCACTTCGACTCCTAGCTGATGATTTGGCGCTCATGCGCCCGAAGACGGCTTATGTAGCCTATCTTGGCGGCGAAACTTCGTGCACACTGAGGGCACGTAAGCACGCCGACGACGTAGTTGTATGTGATGGCAGCAGGTGGGCGAGCCTTTAATTGGTCGCGTTTGACATCGAGGTCAGCTTTGCGCTGCTCCTCAAACTCGCGTACTTGTCCGTACATCATTCTGCGCCATTCTGACCGTTTTGCTGCCAAACGCTCACATTCAGAGGGTTCTATATTGCATCTCTTCATGTGTCGTTTTAAGACATCCTTGAACCGGAGGAACATTATACTGAGCGGAGCCTGAGACTCTCTTGGACGGTATTCCGTTGAATTCGTGATTACAACACAAAATAATATGAAAATCGTATATATCAAGAGATAATTATACTTAAGAGGCAATTTGATAGTTGGATTTTTAATTCTTTAATGTTATTGTTCTAATATTATTATTAAAAAAAAACTTCCTCCGTAATTTTTAAATCTGCTATTCCTACCATCGTTCTAAAAATTCAAATTATAGCACAGAATATCTATGTCTGTATATATGTACATATTATACAATATGTAACAAAAACCCTGTTGTTCCTTCTGCCTACCTTTTAAGAATCGGTATACGGATGTAATAAAACATATCATTTATAAAAAATTGTACAACAAAAATTATAATTAAAATAAATATTTAATTATTAATATTTGTAATCTTTAACTAATTTCTTACCTTTGCAATTCTGCATGAAGAAGACATAAGTAGAACGTTCCCGGCAATCTCTTTAACTTATAAAATCAGATATTCTAAACATTTTGTCGAATGTGTCTATTTTAATAGTTATTTGATGTTGACCCCTCGACTAGACAATAATTACTTTTTTTTAATTATAATTTCATTAATGATGTCCTTGTAAGTAAATATATAATATGTTCTTGAAAGGAACAACAGGGTTTTTGTTACATAGTGTATAAATAAAAATCAATGTATAAACATTTATTTTAAGTGAAGCGTTCCGAAAGCATTGCTCAGATTGTGATGAAACTTTGGTAGGGACGCCTGTGAGAGTTCCCGTGGCATTGGTACACATGGCGGCGGTGTAGCAGCACCCTGTCCACATTTTAACTTTAATTGAAAAAAAATAGAAAGTCCGCCATTGACGGCACACATCACGCACTAACTGTGTAAGAAATACAAAATCTATTTCATCCCAGGACAAAAACAAGGATGAACTAATGAAAGCAACAGACTTTTCGTAAAAGTTTACATCAATGTGTAAAGCGCATTTGGTGGTAAATTTAGGTGCTCATATAAATCAAGTTGAAAGTATCTCTTGGCCACTTAAACAATTCGTAGCGAGTGACGTAGCACCAGCTACGCGGCTACGGCGTAGCTGACGATAATTTAAAGCCTCATGTTTGTTTCGTCTTTTCGTTTTCAGGTTTAAATGTTTATGGATTTACTAGCAGTACCGACATTGATCGAAATGTTTGAAATAATAATGAATTTGACGTTATTACAAGTTAAAAAAAATTATATTATGTTAACGTTGTATGTAATTAATAGATGGTGATGCATTTTTGAGGCTATCAAAGAACAGAGAAGCTAATTTATTTTTCTCATCATCGTCATCATGTCACCCACAGGAAGTCCACTGCTGGACATAGGCCTCCCCCAAGGATTTCCAACAAGACCGGTTGGACGCGGCCTGCATCCAGCGCTTCCCTGCGATTATGGTCAGATCATCCGTCCACCTAGTCGGTGGGTGTCGACCACGTACCAACGAACCGTACGTATTCAAGGGTCTTACTGCCCCATCGGCCATCGGCTCTACGTGCTAAGTGCCCCGCCAAATGACGCTTCCAAAAGCTAATCCGCAGGGTCATGTCGGCGACTTTCGTTCTTCTACGAATCTCCTCATCCCTGATTCGATCACGTAAAGAAAGACCTAACATAGTCCTCTCCATAGCTCTCTGTGCGACCTTGAGCTACCTTATGAGGTCCATAGTGAGGGACCACGTTTCTGACCCATATGCCACCACACACCTTTATATTATTAACTAGCTTTCCGCCCGCGGCTTCGCCCGCGCGGAGTTCGGTTATATCGCGCTTTTTAGTTTTCCCTCGGGAATATCAAATTTTTCGGGATAAAAGGTAGCCTATGTTCTTTCTCAGGGTCTAATGATTGTCTGTGCCAAATTTCATTAAAATCGGTTGAGAGGTTTAAGCGGGAAAGCGTAACAGACAGACAGAGTTACTTTCGCATCCATACTAATATTATAAATGCGAAAGTAACTCTGTCTGTCTGTCATAAAAATTCAGTGTATGTATTACATACACTGAATTTTTAATTTAACATGTACCTATATGCATTGTTATTTATTAAATTAGTTATACCAATTCTAGGAGAACGAAAACCGAATTAACGTTCTTGGAATAAGGTATTTTTCTTTATTTTGTACTAGCTTTCCGCCCGCAGCTTCGCCCGCGTGGAGTTCGGTTATATCGCGCTTTTTAGATTTCCCTCGGGAATATTAATTTTTTCCGTGATAAAAAGTAGCCTATGTTCTTTCTCAGGGTCTAAAGATTGTCTGTGCCAAATTTCATCAAAATCCGTTGAGAGGTTTAGGCGGGAAAGCGTAACAGACAGACAGACAGACAGACAGACAGACGGACAGACAGAGTTACTTTTTTTATTATTATTTATACACCAGCGCTTGACCGCAATCCCGCCTGATGGTAAGCAGCGAAATGGATTGTATGATTAAATTTGTATACAAGTATAACTGAATACAAGTAGTACAAACAACAGGGTTAATATGACAATAATTTTATCGATAGGTATTAAAAATGATATAAACCGATTCAGTAAATAATTCTGAACAAATTATTTTCAGGAAGTGCGTTAATTAATTTACATCCAAACTAATATTATAAATGCGAAAGTACTCTGTCTGTCTGTCTGTTACGCTTTCCCGCTTAAACCTCTCAACCGATTTTGATGAAATTTGGCACAGACAATCTTTAGACCCTGAGAAAGAACATAGGCTACCTTTTATCCCAGAACAATTAGATGTTCCCGAGGGAAATCTAAAAAGCGCGATATAACCAAACTCCACGCGGGCGGAAAGCTACTATTGAATAAAACACTGGTTAGTCGACATGCATTAATATTTCAAGACACCATATGACACCCTGACACTGCAAATTTCATTCATATCAACGTGATAAGAATAAATAATAAAATGTACCTTACAAATTGGTACGATTAATTTAACGGGCTTTTATTTAAGTTGTTCACTTCCTTTTGGCTAATGAGGTTGAAACTTTATATAGTCGTTCGTTTCGATAGCTAATTGTGTTTAGCTAAAGACGCGTCCCTGCCTCGCACAGCTGACCTAAAATATTTTTTTAAATTATTTCGATCAATTGTGATAAATATAACACAAACAGCGGAGAACGACGCGGTTATACATTTTATGATAACACTTGCTTTCCGCCCGCGGCTTCGCCCGCGTGGAGTTCGGTTATATCGCGCTTTTTAGTTTTCCCTCGGGAACATCAATTTTTTCCGGGATAAAAGGTAGCCTATGTTCTTTCTCAGGGTCTAAAGATTGTTTGTGCCAAATTTCATCAAAATCGGTTGAGAGGTTTAAGCGGGAAAGCGTAACAGACAGACAGATAGACAGACAGACAGAGTTACTTTCGCATTTATATTATTAGTATGGATGGATTATACATATATACACATATAAGTCGCTCTTGGATTGTAGAATCCGCTGTTTTACAAAACCGCTAGACGTTTTACAAAACAGCTCCTATATGTAAAACAACTGGACATTATTTAGGAGTTTATCATACTTAATTACTGAACGTTAACAAGCACGACTGTTTAAATGTTTTATATTAATCTATGCAGTGGGAAAACGCTCACAGGTTTTGTAAAATAGCGTGAAATGAAACGCCAGATTTAAGTTTACATATTTTGCCACTCGTAGCTCTGTGTAAAGCAATAATGGCTTCAGAAACAGAAAGTCGTTCATCAAAATTAAACAATGAAATGAGTAAATATGAATAAAAACTACACAAACTCAAATGGACAGGTTTAACAGTAATTTTATTACATGTTACTCAGAGTTTTTGTCACTCAGAGGTTTATTGTGACTGCAGGTAACCCATTTTGCAATACATTTAAACGTGAGTAGCAGTTATATAAAACGTTGCGCAAAGAAAATACAACTCAGCGTTTTTCAGTGGTTTTACATAAAAGAGATACTAGTGGTTTCGTTAAACAGAGGATTCTATAATAAATCGACCACATAAAGATTTGCAGAGATGATGAGGAACTTTACTACGCGAAGTAATTGTGAAACGGTTAATTTAGTATAGGCACAGGTCGACAATGGATAGCATAAATAAATAAATAAATAGTAAATATATACGGACAAATCACACAGATTGAGCGAGCCCCAAAGTAAGTTCGAGGAGACTTGTGTTATTGGATGCTAACTCAACGATACTATATTTGTAATAGATACATATATAGACAAACATCCAAGACCCAGGCCAATCAGGAAAAGATCGTTTTCCATCATGACCTGGCCGGGGATCGAACCCTGGGCCTCCACGTGGGCAGGCGTGTTGACCGCTGCGCCACGGAGGACGACAAATATAAGCCTTTTTTCGGACAGGAAATTATCAAATGACCTCTTCGGCTCTGGGTGTGTCAGACTTTTACTGTACTAAAGACGCCCGTATCCTACACCTTAGAGCATTATAAAAAGAGGTACTTTTTATATCGTGTATTTCACAGCTAAATTTACTTATTTTAGCAATCAAATCTGAGTTCCAGCTTGAACAAAGAGCTGTCTAACGCAACCCAAATCCAAAACATATAAAATAACCCAAGATGTTTTATGTGATTGATGAAGTCAGTCTATTTAGTATTCCGTGAGCGTTTTGCGCCTATAATGAACCCACGGTGCGAAGTTTGACCTTCTAACAATGGCCTTTATGGGTGGCATTTGGCTTGTAAACGCACTGAAACAAGCTTAGCTTGAATGGCGAAGATTGCAGTGAACAAAAGTCAGGTACTTACCTTAACTTTACCTTTAGTAATTAACCTACATTACTATATATGTTTTGTAATACTATGTATATCATAGAGTATTGTTTTTGTTTAATCCAGCAGTGGGATATTACTAAAAGATTCATGGGTTTATATAACAGTATTTATTCGTTTCTTGTTTTTAAGTCAGTCTGATTGATCCAAACTATATGTACTTCTTATTTTACTGAATTCTAAATACTCAGCGTCAGTAATCATACATTAATCATGAAGCATAATTAACTGATCGGACATATTGACATTAATGGCTGGATAGACATTCATGGCTGAGGATACGGTAAGTAACTATTGTTGAGTCAAAAATCAGCTTATTATGTTTTCACTGTTGGGACACAGGACTGCTCTCGGTGAGAGGGAGTGGGCCTTAATCTACCACTCTGACCCAGTGTGGGTTCGTAAACACATGTCTTAAGACACTTTTTGTTCGTTCTAAGATATGCCGTTGTCCTAATGATGAGATCCTTCACCGTTTTGAGAGTAGTGGTGATGAAATAATTTACACAAAGTAAAGCGCCTGACGGGAACCTACGACCTACAAGTTGTAAGTCGCGATCGTTACGACTAGGCCACTGCTGCTCTCCAATAGCAACGAAAATCGTAAAACAGTTGATATCTAAAAATATACACAAAACAATTCAATCGTTAATTTTTAGAATTTCGTGTCAAAATGCATATTGTCTTAATATTTGATATGAAAACCGTCTGCTGTTGTTGAAGCCCCTTCACCGCGCCGAGGTTTCACAACGTCAAACTGATTTTTAGATCGCTTTTTATATGGATAGTCCACGGCGGCCCGTCTACAGTCGTCAAAGGGGAACTGATTGTTCATGGCACAATGTTAATTAAACGTAAACGAGAACCGAGATTATACGAACCGAATGTACTGTTAATTTTCATATCTGTTCGGTGGACGTATGGCCTTACAGTACATGTACGGCGCCACATCGCCTAACCACACAGGAAATTAAAGTCAGTCAGCAGTGATATGTATTATTCTATAAGCTATAATGGAAGCTGAATAGATATCGCACATATTTAATCGATAGCCAAATCATTCTGATTTTAATTTCCTAACATTGCTAACCAATATTTATTTTGGTAATGTAGGAATAGACGCTAGTACCCAGAACTGTAAAATTTTTCAATCAACTTTGAACTCAACTATGTAAAAGAAAGAGATATGCAATTCGTCTATCGTTAGAAAGCTTTGAAGATCCTTCGTATCTTGTATTAATATTATTTATTAGCATGTGTCTCCAGAACCGCTAAACGGATTTTCGCATTATGTTTGTCGCCATATTGTGAGGCAAAAAAAGAAAAAAAATGTACCAAGCATATCGAATGGGGTATCAAAATGAAGGATTTTAAACGCTGATTCTAAATATGTATATAACATATTAATAAATAAGAAAACTAAAAAGATAGAAATATACCTCTTAGCTAGATAAGCAAGTATTCCATAGAACAGTCCCCCAACTGCGATTGTTCAACTTGTTTCTGTCTTTGAGTGCGTTAGATTTTTATGCAGGTGGGTTTTTTGTTTGTAAATAATTTTTTTTTTTCAATGTGGCGGCACGCATTATAGATTTGCAACTTTAATAATTTAGCGCTAAAGTAAAAAAAATATTGAAGAAATTAGACAGATTTTGATAGCCTGATGCTTAAACGACCAAAATATTTATTATTCACAGCTCTTACTTTGCTTAACCCATTTGGCCGTGTGTTTAGTTACTGCGACCAAGTCAAAAAGTCATGAAGATATTTAAATAAAAAGCCCGAAAATAAAAAAAAGATCATTGATTGAGTTAGAACATAAACCACTGTTTACTGTCGCGCGGTCGAATAAAAGGGTGAATCATTGTGAATCATTAGAAGACCAAATAAAGGGGTGAATCAATGTGAATCGTTAGAAGATCAAACAAAGCACACATGGGTGTTCTTGCGAAGACATGTTGGTATCTAATTGTAATTTATGAATTTATTTGTAAGTACCAAACGTTAAATTCATTATTCGTCATTAGCGTGTTGTTTCGTTTACTGAAAAGAAAAACAGTACAACAGTTTAAATGATGTGTACCTACACAGATTTAAACACCTTATGATTTTACATTTATTTTGACAAAGAAAAATCACAAAGAAGTAACTTCAAACATTTGCGGAGCTCAGAGATACTTTCAACGTTTACAAATGTAAGATTCATTTTTAAGCAAACCTTTTTCCCTTTGCGTACTGTTATTTGTAAGGCGCCATTCCTTGAATAAACCGTATTCACAGACTTCGTTCGCCTATTGACGTTTATAATAATGTCTACTCATGAACATTGAGAGGATTGATATTAATAGTAAACGAGTAACTATAGGCATCTTCCCTGAAGTAAATGATATTAATTTATTGAAGACTTATGGCTAAAGTTTTTACAGTGTCAGTTCCTAGAGAATGAAATAGTATGATTAAATGAATTATTTAGGTATTCTTTGCATGTAAAGTTTGCACGCTTCTATGAAGCAAAACATGAATGTTATACCATGTATATTCCACATTTTTAGACCATGTTTTATGTAAATAAATGATACTATTATTATTATTAAAAATAAACACAATTACTAGCATTCACGTTTAGAAAAACTTTGCAAATTAAAAATGAAAAAGTTAGCTTTCGACGAAATACCTCTATTGCATTTCTGTGATATACCTATATTGTATACTAGCGGCCGCCAGCGACTTCGTTCGCGTAGAGTTAGTTATGCTCCTCACCTATTGGTCGCAGCATGATGTCATGTAGCCAACAGCCTTCCTGGATTAATGGGCTATCCAACGCAAAAACAATTTTCCAAATCCGACCAGTCGTTCCTGAGATTAGCGCGTTCAAACAAACAAACTCTTTAGCTTTATATATTAGTTTTATTTATTTAGATTTCTTCGACACTTATTCGAATCTAGCACCAAAAACAGATATTATATTAAATAGTATAGGTATAGTATAGCCGACCTATTCAGCGAAACCTGCTTCGCAACTACGCATAATCTTTAAAACCACGCGACGAATTTTGTTGCGGTTTTTTAAATAGATAGAGGGATTGAAGGGGAAGGGCTCATAATATGTATAATAACATCCTTTAAATAGTAGAGAATTTTTTTTTTTATATATATTTTAAACTAGCACTTGACCGCAATCCTGCCTGATGGTAAGCAGTGACGCAATCGTTGATGGTAAAGCGCACTAGTTTATTAAGAGCTTATTCACTCTAGCCTTGAAGACACTCAAATTGTAGTCCGACGGAAACACCGTCGCTGGCAAATTGTTCCAGTCCCTCGATGTACGTGGTATAAAGGAGGAGGCGAAACGCTTCGTCCGGATCGTAGTGATGTTAATAACGTAAGGAGGGAAACCAGCCGTACGATCGTCCGAAATAAGAAATATTGTTATTTTTGAGATTTCCAATGTGATGTCGTAAATAATTACATTTTTAGGGTTCCGTACCTCAAAAGGAAAAAACGGAACCCTTATAGGATCACTTTGTTGTCCGTCTGTCTGTCTGTCTGTCAAGACCCTTTATCTCAAGAACGCGTGGACGTATCAAGCTGAAATTCACATGAAATACTCGGGTCTATTGTCCCTTTAAGCTGTGAAAATATCAAACTTCTAATCCAAGCCAATCAAAAGATACAGCCGATTACGTCGATTTTTTCAACAAATTTTCGACACTCGCAAAGGAATCAAAACCTACAGGATACTTCCCGTAAACTCAGAATCTTGAAAATTGGCATGAAGCATTGTTACATAATGCAAATATAGAAAAAATTGCGAAAATCACATTTTTTTAGTTATATAATGTAATAAACATATTTTAATAAAATGGAACTTACTACCTTATTTCTCACGAACGAATAAAGTTATCAAATTGAAATTTATACCAAATACCTAGGTCTATTGTCCCTTTAAGCTGTGAAAATATCAAACTTCTAAGCCAAGCCAATCAAAGATACAGCCGATATGTCGATATTTTCAACAAATTTTCGACACTCGCAAAGGAATCAAAACCTACAGGATACTTCCCGTAAACTCAGAATCTTGAAATTTGGCATGAAGGATTGTCATATAATGCAAATATAGGAAAAATTACGAAAATCACATTTTTTTAGTTATATAATATAATAAACATATTTTAATAAAATGAAACTTACTACCTTATTTCTCACGAACTAATAAAGGTATCAAATTGAAAGTTATACCAAATACCTAGGTCTATTGTCCCTTTAAGCAGTGAAAAAATCAAACTTCTAAGTTAAAGCGATCAAAAGATACAGCAGTTTATACCGACACCTTAGACGAATTTCTGGCACACGCTAGGGAATCAAAACCTACAAGGTACTTCCCGTGAACTCAGAATCTTGAAATTCGGCACGAAGGAACGTTATATTATAGTATAAACAGATAAAGGAAAAATTGTGAAAATGATAAATTTGAAGTTACATAAAATATTATTTTTGCTTACATGACATAAAATATTTTTTTAATAATTATAAACTTACTACCTACCCTTTTTCACATGAACGTGTAGAGATATTAAAGTTGAAATTCATATCAAGCACTTCTTAAATCTAATTGCCTCTAAACTGTGAAAAATTCTAAATCAATGCTAGTATTTTAGATGCGAAAGTAACTCTGTCTGTCTGTTACGCTTTCCCGCCTAAACCTCTCAACCGATTTTGATGAAGTTTGGCACAGACAATCTTTAGACCCTGAGAAGAACATAGGCTACCTTTTATCCCGGAAAAATTTGATGTTCCCGAGGGGAATTTAAACAGCGCGATATAACCGAACTCCACGCGGGCGAAGCCGCTGGCGGAAAGCTAGTACGTCATAAATTGTAAACCGCTACGTTTGTACGGCGGAACCCTCGGTGTGCGAGTCCGACTCGCATTTGGCCGGTTTTTTTTCCGCTTATATTGCAAACGCAAGCTGAAGTTTACGAGATTTATCAAAATAATGTACTAAACTCCGCGATAGTATATGTCTCTTCTCTTATTTGTCATTTACTTTTTACGACAATGGCGCCGATACTGTTGTTCAAAAACTAAATTAATTTTAAGTTAACTGCATCTTTTTCTTTCCAATTCGTTAAGAAAAGTATAGAAGATAATTTTTTAGTTTAATCTTGTCAAATGATGACTTAAGTATCGCCGACTAAAATATCGGCACAATACGGCAGACTCCGTATAATGGATGAAGGTCCTACAAGTATGGGGATCCAAAGACTTCCTTCCCTTGTCCTTCCCTGCTAATGAGGGCGCAATTTACTATTTTCGAACACACTGAATGGTATATGTTTTATTTCTGTTGTAAAATTGGATTCGTGAAATGTCAACAGTATTGTTGGAAACGACTGACTAGAGCGTAATTCTTTGACATTAAGTCCACCTTGCGATTTACAAAATAAATAAGTAAGTGATTAATGAAAGGTGATGCTTTGTGTAATCACAATTTAAAACGCGATGCCTTGTGAGTTACTATAAACTCTATTTTATGTCTTATCGTTATTCGCAGCAAGCTATTTCTACTCAAACGATAACTTTTAACTTATATTACCTTAATTCAAATTATACATGAACAGATTTGGAACCCTTTGTGTTACAGCCTTTGTGCCTTGGTTTATTCAATTAAAGGGCTGTTTATACGGCTATTCTCTCGAAGCTTTATCTTAGAACGCATTGTTCTGATTTCGTCATGTTCGTAAACACCGATTGCACCTATCCCCCTATCTTTTACGGAGCCAACCTTTTCCGTCTGTGCCCCCATAACAAACATGAAACAGCGACCCGGTTGGGCGCCATTCTTTGTTATTTGCCTATTTACCAAATAACTAGCACACGCCGGTCGCGGCTTCATCCAACACGGTGAGATCTGATTCACTGCCCTAATACAGGAGAACAAATAACAAAAGCGATGCCTCTATTGTAAGACCGGCTTACTGAAATAAATAAGCAAATTGTGTCTTTCTTTTGTGATATCTAAATTATAGGTATTGTAAATTGACCTAAATTGAGCTTCCGTGTTTCATTAAAAATGCCAACCTGAAAGTTATTGTACGTACCGTTGTAGGTAGACCTGTATACTTTAGAGGAACGACCGCTTTTGTTATTCTGTACTAATGGAATTAATTTGGAATAGTTTTCAAGGATAGCCTTTTGGGCTGAAGACGTGCATGCTGTCTCCAGTTGTTAAGAAACCAGCGAACTCTCAACTAAAGCAAACATGCAACTAATAAAATAAATTTAATGAAATGAAACAGTTAAGTTAATAGCTTGCAATCGTAGTCGGAAGTTCAGAATTAAAAAATAACAGCCGGGACGAGTCGTATCTATTACTGCGGCCCTAGCCAATGTAACATCGCTTCGTAGCGAAGCGAAATCGAATACCAAACCAACCAATGGCGGGAACGATTGACCACGTGATTTGTCGCGTCGCGTGGTCAATGGTTCCCGCCATTGGCTGGTTTGGTGTTCGATTTCGCTTCGCTATGAAGCGATGTTACATTGGCTACAGGCCCTGATCGCCATTCGCCCACATTCCTAGGACTTTGATATATTTTACGGGTAGTTTGTATGTACTAAATTTGATATTGCAGTCATTCCATATCAAATATTAGAACTCAGTTGTATCTGGTAGGTAAGACTAACACCGAACCTGAACATAGCAAAAGACTAACAGTAAATGGATTGCGCAAATTACGATTATTTGCAACAGGATATAGTTTCAACAACTCAATAAAAGGCGTTGCAAAATATACTCTACTGTAGACCACTTTATACTACTTTTAGTAAATAATTTATTACGAAATAGATTATTTCACAACATACTTTAACAGATGTTACTTTCTTAATTACTTATGCATGAAATACTGGAATAAATAGAATTGAGGCACGATTTTTAAACTCACTGAGTAGTCGGGACTAGAATGTTTTCTTTAATAGTAGTGATCGGACCTGATAAGGACATCAAGACGTAAACTAATTTCATAGTATTTTATTAACAACTTGGTATAGAGGCAAGTATTGAATGGACGCAACACTTGGAGCTACAACAAAATACAATACTCGTCTTGGGACAGATTTCATAACATCAAGCGAGTACATAATAGAACGGTACAAGTATTCCCTGTAGGTGTAGAGTAGGCGACGACATGGCTCGTTGCCAACGATTGGGCACGTAACGGCCGAGCATAAGTTGACAATGCCCGAGGCTTTATTACAAGCTTTTAAAGACTGGCCTCTTGTCACGGTAAGTATTTATTCTACGTTATTTTCTATTTTCGCGAATCCAAACCTCATTTGTTGATATGAAAAGTTATGTTTTATATTAAATCAAAACTTCAAAAATTCATTCAAAATAGGCTAAGAATCAGCACTTTTTGAAAGTCGTAATTACAAAAGGCTGTCCCAAAAAACCGTCCTTCGCAACTTCCTAGTGCTTTCGTCGGACAGATGAAGTGCTGCAACAAACTCCCAAGCAGCACAACTGTCTTTTCAGATGGAAAATACATGATTGTCCAAGGCGATTTGAAGGATTTGTATTAACATAACAAGAAACAAACAAGTCTACATAAACATGCATTCTGAATCTCCTAAAATAAACATAGAATGTGATTACAATAATATTTTGTGCGAAAAAAATATATTAATAATAAATCGTTCTTTATCTGTTTTTACTTACCACTATAACAAATGTGAATAAAGACTTTCTAGGTGAACTACAGAGGAAAACAATAAACTATTAAGACCGCTAATGCGAGACTGGGCGACAGCGAGCAGAGTAGAGCTAATACGATTACTCTTGCAATCCGGTAACATAATCTGCTCCTGCCATTACCCGCTGAGGCAAAGCATCTACATCAAACAAGCAGATTCGCTACAATCCCCTCCATTGAAATATAACAAGCGAAAGTAAGAGAGTAGGTACATGCGTAGTCTAGGAGGACTTACGAATGCTCCCAGGCCTCCGGGCCCCGTAGCACCGGGAGGGCCGCCAGCAGGTCCGCCGTGGCCTCCCCCTGTGCCTGATGGGCCCGGGCGCGCCCCCCCCACAGGGGAGTGGGCGCGCGACATGCTGCCGAGGTTGCGCCCTCGGCGATGTGGTTTTCCGTATCTTCCTAAATAAATACTAATTGAACGCCTTTTACGGTTATGCCTCTTCAGTTGTACCTGAGCACAATAAAAAAGCGTTTTAGGGGTCGTTGGTGAGTAAGAACTTTGATAATTTCGTTTAATAAAATAATTAGTTACGCAGGTGGTCCATTTCGGTATTTTAAAATGCATAAATTCATTAGTTACAGTACTCAATTCTTTATTGCATTCCAAAATGTGTATTTGATAGTTTTTACCCATGTTAACACAGCGAATTGTAATGTTAGATCATTATGAATCATTTCAACATTGATCTTTTAAACACATATTGAACAATTGATTTTTATTGAAAATATATTGCTTTTCGTAAATAATAATTAAAATACATATGTATTTGATTTTGATAATTATTATATAAATAATGTATTGTCAGGTACGGCGTAATAAGTAAAAGGGAATGATGAATGAACGGTATGATGAATGTAGCTAATACCTATCTGTTAGGTTAGGCAACCGACGCGATGCACTAATGACATTAGAGCTACATGAATCATTCACATTGTGATTGCCTATATCTTAGTCTCTCTGTGAAATTTACGAGCCCGCGAGGTTAATTGCTCATCTTATCGACAAAACTCATTATTACGAGCACTTTTTATTTTATTTGATCGTAAATTGCTTGTTGCGTAAACAAAAAGTAAATGGGCATTTCAGTATTATTCACTTATAGTGTAATAGACCGATTGTATTTAATCAAAGGGTACCAGAGTCACTATCTGCCAGCGTTATCGCCATTAAGTTGGAGTCAGCTTCCTCCGGTGAGACCGGAAGCTAACCACTATTTTTTTTTAAATCCGTGCTCCTGAGTTTGAGATTAAGTTTCAAAGTTGTAAATAATAAAGAAGGCGAGTTTTTAGTTATAAGTTTACTCGGTGGTAGGCCATAACATCGGCTGCCGGCAGAAGTTACCACCCACCAGAAAAAGTCTTGCCGCCAAGCGATTCGCCGTGTTCCGGCATGATGTCTGGTGAAGCCGTACGGAGGACGGGTCTGAGCAGTTGTGTTGCGATATGTGGCGGTTACGATGCGCCAAATGTTGTTGTGTCGGGAGTTTGGTCGTGGAGAGTCTCCAGATCAATCTCGCTCTGGCGCGGCATCGTTTGATCGTGTTGGTCTTGGGTTTAACATTGCATCACCTCGCTCAACTGCCGTCATCCTTCCTATTCCTAAGTTTTTTAAGTGAATAGAGCTTAATAAACTAGTGGGCTTTACCATCAACGATTGCATCACTGCTTATCATCAGGCGGGATTGCAGTCAAGTACTAGTTTATAATTATTAAAAAAAAGGCATTCTTTAGACAATGGCGCCGATTCCCTTGTTCAGAAACTAAACTAATTTTAAATTCAGTGCATCTGTTTCTTTCTATTTTATTAAGAAAAGGACAGAAGATAAAATGTTAGTGTAGACCTGTCAAATTAGTCCACGCCTGACGTAAATGGACGTATTTTTGGTCGCCATGCTTATAATCGCGTCTAAACTGTCTATGGAAGGGTTTGGCGGGAATGTCAAGATGAGTGTCACGCTCATTTTTCATTGGACTTTTAAAATTATTTATAGTGTCGTTTACTAAATAAAAACGCGTGATTTATGTAGTAAAAAGTGCATTCAGTGAATAATTCAAAAAGAACAGTGAAATATTGTAGCATAGTGGCCGCATCATGTCTTTACGCTAAACCGCTCCTTATCGTCCAAACGCGGGAAACGAAAGGAGTTAGATTAGTTAGGATAAGTTTAGGATAAGCTAGAATAAGTTACGATTAATTAGGATAAGTTAGGATAGAAGTTTACTCAAGAATATATTTACTGAAGACTAGGCTGTATGGCGTACTATGCCTTTGCCTTTTCCGTTCAGAAGAACGGAAAGAATTGAACCAAAAAAATGTCTATGGAATATCTAATTTGACAGGATGAAACTAAAATGTTATCTTCTTTCCTATAAACTTAAAATTAGCTTAGTTTGTGCACAAGACTATCGGCGCCATTATAGTACTAACACGTAGGTTATGTTTACTTGTGTTTTGGTAGGGAGTGAGTAAATGAGACGGTAACCTTGATATTCTACCCAACGCGGAAATAAGGCCTACCCCTTCGTATTGTCAACGATAAGAACTTGTCCTCGAATCTTAAAAACTACGGGTAAAGGACTCTTTAGGAAAAGGCTTCAGAAAGCTTAAAGTGAATCAACAGTTTTTTACCGGTAAACGTGTTTTTTTTCTCTGTCTATTAATATAAAAGTACACTTCTTATAGATTCTTACGGTTCCGTTTCCGTACCTAGAGGACGAAAACGACCCTCCCTCCGTGGTATTATATAATAGTATGCCATTTTCACCCTTTTGGCAGAAGTATAAAGTACATGTCGGGTTCGACAAAGTTACAGCCCTCTGCCGTCCGGCCTAGCTCGACACACGCTTGACCTGTTTGTGTATTTTACATTTCTGCGCATATCCACCTAGGTGTAACACGTATTAAAAAATTACCAAGAATCGAGTTAAAAACTAAGAAACAGAGTTGGATGAGAATTATTCACCAAAATAATTTTTAATCCGCCTGGTGCTTCCAGAGCTTCATCTTCATCATAGCGTTAATCCCAGTTGCATCCGAAGCCTTTTTCAGCTTTGGAGTCTGGGGTCCGCTTTACCAGTCGAACTGCTGATATGGCTAAACTTCGATATTTTCCGTGAAGCGACTTCCGTCTGACCTCCACAGCCCGAAGGCGACGTCGAAGTATTGCAGTTAGACCAATTGTTGGACTTTTGAGGGCTCCAACAACCCGTAACGGCAGGCACTAGATGTTCGTATGGCAACCGGGACGAACGGCTTAACGTGCTTTCCGAGGCACGACCAGACCAGTGCAAATGTTCATATTCATACATACAAATACTTGCACTGTGCGGGGATCGAACCCACGCCACCTTGCGCAGCGGCTGCGTCCGCTACCGCTACGCCACGGAGGCTGTCCGGTGCTTCCAGAGCTTATGCAGTGTAAAAGAAACAGACTCAACAGCTTTATTTTCAGTAGTTTACGAAATAAAAGAGCCATTCGTGGAAAATGGTTCCATTTAATTCAGTAATTGTTCATGTTACATGTATTTCTTTGTAATTGACGGTACGTGGCTAACATCCATTTCGTCACCACTCTTTCACTGTAGTGGTAATGAATTTGGGACCTTTGCGGCTCAATCGAACAACTGGATTTCAGTAATTTACCTAATGGATTGATGGCCGTGCTGAACATCTGATAAGGAGCCGACCTTTTATTCTGATTGACGTTTGCGACATGCGAGCCGTACACTTAGTTATCAAAAGTTTACATCGACGTTCTTGCATTGTAGGAGAGCATTTGCGTCTGCCATAATAATCTATATCTATACTTCTATACTAATATATAAAGCTGAAGAGCTTGTTTGTTTGTTTGAACGTGCTAATCTCAGTAACTACTGTACCGATATGAAAAATTCTTTTTGCGTCGCGCTTTCGGCTTTTCACGCCGCGACCAATAGAAGCAGAGTATTTAAAAAAAAACATATCGAAACCTACGCGGCTGAAACCGCGCGGCGCAGCTAGTCTTCAATAATCTCTTTAATTTTCAAGATAACTCATGATCCGGATAATATCAAAAGTTATGCGTTTCCCAACATTTCGTTCATACTACTTTCAAAAAGTGCTTAATTCCATGAAAATTATGCTCATGATTGTGCCAAAAGTTTATTCAACAATACTTAATTAGGATAGTATGTATTATAATGTATAATTTGACCAATGTATGCATATTTTTTAATGTATAATAATTTAAGTGTTAACAATTTTTTTTAAAGTATAATTTGTTTAATGCAATGAGTGACTAGAACATCTAAGAATGTTCTTGAAAATAATAAAGTTGTAGTATATTGTTTACCATAAAGGTATATTACAGTGTTACTATTATATACTTTTATATATAATAGTGTGTTATTATTATATAATAACTTTTTTAATATATATAATAAACAACAAACATACGACAACACGGTTGCCGCAGTGGTTAAGCCATTGACTTCTGCGCTGCATGTCGAAGGTTCGATCCCCGAATGGTACAAATATTTGTATGACCTACAAGTAGTTGTTCCAGGCCTGGCTATTTGTGTACCGTAGAATTGGGAAGACCCGGTACCTCCGCAAGGCAGATGGCGAACACTTACGTGGTTTTTTAGAATCAGAATCAGATATTTATTTGTAGAACATAGGTAGTTAATACAGATGGTGATGTCAATATAAAATGAACACTACGTCTTACCGTCGAAGGCGTACAAATATTCACTGTAAAATTATCATAAAATACAATTATATTAAACAAAGAAAAAAAAATCATACAGTCAAAATTAATAATTAAAACAAATTCAGAGATTAAATAAAATAATTCCTTAATAACAAAACCGTCCCTACATCAATTGATCATCCAAATATTCACTAAGCGTATAATAAGTCTTCTCGCACAACAAATTAAAAAGAGCCTTTTTGAAATGGTGTATGCTGTCAAGATCCTTTAATTTATTTGGTAATCTAAAATTATATAATTAGCCGGTAAGAGTCCGGGGTGTGCCGTACTCTTACCGGCAAAAAAACCAACTAAGCGTCTCCGGGCGGCAGCCCATGAGGATTTTTCCACCTTAGGAAAAAAAGGCCTGGCTATTTGTGTATGTTTGTAACACGATACAGGAGAAATTCGTAGTGTGGCGCATCGTACTTTTTTTAAATATATAAAAAAAATCCAAACTAATTTGATTTTGAATTTGATAATTTGATTTCTCTCGGTGGAAGGCAGAAGTTACCACCCACCAGACAAAGTCTTGCCGCCAAGCGATTCGTCGTGTTCCGGCATGATGTCTGGTGAAGCCGTACGGAGGACGGGTTTGAGCAGTTGTGTTGAGGTGTGTGCCGGGTAAGATGCGCCAAATGTTGTTGTGTCGGGAGTTTGGTCGAGGAGAGTCTCCAGATCAATCTCCCTCTGACGCAGCATCGTTGGTCGTGTTGATCTTGGGTTTAACATTGCATCACCTCGCTCAACTGCCGTCTTCCTTCCTATTCCTATAATATAAGTTTTTTAAGTGAATAGGCTTAATAAACTAGTGCGCTTTACCATCAACGATTGCATCACTGCTTACCATCAGGCGGGGTCGCAGTCAAGCACTAGTTTATAATTATTATTATTTTGAGGATAAGTTTTTATAATGTCGTGATTCATTATGTTTCCGATGCCCTTCAACGGTATTAAGTTTCTTTTGTAAAGTTTACAGAAACGTGCTTATTTATTATGTAAAAGGAGTTTTACTTCTCTTTGCTTGAGCGCCGGACGGAAGCGCTTCTTATGCATTTTTCTGTATTATACTTAGAAGAAATAATAATGGTGTATGTACTGACTCCAGCAGAAGGAAACACTTTCCTGAGATAGATAAGAGTAATCTGCTGTGAGAAATTCGCTTTGTCGTTTTGAAAAATGAAGCCTGCAATGTAAAAAATTGTAAACAAATGATCTGAGAAAGGAATATTAAGGCTTTTACTATTTATATATGAGAGGTAGGAGCAATTCGCTAGAGACAGCGAGCGTTCATATGTTATCAGAGCAGGACATTAATTTCTAACGTTGAAACGTTTTGCGTAATAATTATGTAGTTATATCCGCATATTATACACAGATAAGTACTTTTTAGATTTGAATACTTATTTCTGTAAAATAAAAGTCATGCAAATGCTTGTATTTTTTTATTAATTTATAAACTAGCGCTTGACCGCAATCCCGCCTGATGGTAAGCACTGACGCAATCGTTGATGGTAAAGCGCACTAGTTTATTAAGAGCCTATTCACTCTAGCCTTGAAGACAATCAAATTGTAGTCCGACGGAAACACCGCCGCCGGTAAGTTGTTCCAGTCCCTTGATGTACGCGGTATAAAGGAGGAGGCGAAACGCTTTGTCCGATTCGTCGTAGTAGTGTTAACAACGTAAGGGTGGTAACTCGCCGTACGACGGGTCGTCCGATGGTGGCACGGAGATGGGAGAATTAGATCATGTAATTCCCTCGCTAACTCCCCAAAATGCAGCCTATAGAACACCGAAAGGCTGGCTACTCTACGCCTGTGTCTCGAGTTAAATCAGGGTCACCAATCAGCCTCTTCTTCGCCCGCCTCTCCACTTAGTCCAAAGTGGCCAGGTGACACTTAGCAGCACCAGCCCAAATGTGGCTGCAGTACTCCACATACGAACGGACCTGTGCTTTGTACATCATTAGAAGCTGCCCTGATGTGAAGTACCGCCGGACCTTTGCGATAACGCTAAGTTTTCTGGCAGCCACCTTGGCCTTGGACTTAATGAACCGCCCAAAGTTTAGGTTCGAGGAAATCTCTACTCCCAAAAGCTGAAGGCGGTCGGTACACTACAAGGATACATTTCAAAAGGTAGGAGCCAAGGTGAACGGGATCCTTTTGGCGGTGAAAAGACACGCTTGTGTTTTGGCGGCATTGAATGTTCGTTCGCTCTACCATAGCCTCTCTTTCGGAGTTTTATTATGCAGAAAAGTTTGCAACTAACTTTAGTTTTCTTCAATAAACTTATGCGTGACTGCTTACCATCAGGCGGGATTTCAGTACCCGCTGGACGTTGTGTATATGCTAATTGCGCGGTTAAAACCCGCTTGAGCAATGCAGGGTTTTCAATATACCTCTCTTCCGGAATTATTAAGACGATAGTGCTTCCTGGGAAGACAGGATGGCATAGTGGTCACGCGCTGTCGAACACAGCGAGGCCTAGGGAAGGCCCTTTTACAGTCTCCACATGGATGTGCTTTACGGGCATTGCGCAGGGGCGGTACCGGAATTGAGAGAGGAGAGGAGAGGTCCCTCTTTTAAGAGTGACCGGGACAACCCCTATGTGCGGATGGGTAAAAATCGCCAGAGGTCTAGTTCCTTTTGAGGTTTGCCCCAAAAACAAAAAAAGGACGATAGTACTGTGTCGTCTATCTCACGATGCTTGCCGGAGCCAGTTGAAGTTCCAGCGAACAAAGCCAAGTGCCGCATAGATTACGATGGGTTGGAACTGTCTGCGGTGATTCTTCAGTGATTCGAGTGGTGCTACCTTGCGATACAATGCCAGGTCCAGACTGACAGCTCGTGGATGTCAACCAGGAGAGCTATTATCAACTTATCTTGCTATCGATATTAAAATTTTCTTGGTTCCATTCGATAGTGAAAACTTTCTATGAGAACAGTTTTTAAATTTTGAATAGCGATTAATTTACTGGATTTACTGCGATTTTTGTAAAATTTTGTAAAAAAATGTCAGTAAATATTTGCCATTGCAATTAGAAATTAAATAATGAATCCTTACTATGTAATATTATAAATGGGAAAGTAAGTTTGTTTGTTTGTTTGTTCCGCTTTCACGTCGTAACTACTGAACCGATTGCTTTGAAATTATGCAGATGTAAAGTTAGTAATATATAGTCCTGATTAAATAATAGGGTACTTTTTAATTCGGAAAAATTTGATATTCCCGAGGGTATTCTACAAAGCGCGATATAACCGAACTCCATGCGGACGAAGCCGCGGGCGGGAAGCTAGTTCATAATAAACTGGATTATCAAAATTTGTAAATGCTAATACATAATTATTAAATCGTGAATTCACATTTATTCACTTACTAACGTTAAAATGAAATCGTCGAAAATTATATTTGTTTTCTATTTGCAAACAATAGCTCGAGGCACCAGGCGTGCCATTTGTCAACGTCACTGGAATTCATCTCGCTACAGCCGAGCAGATTTATATGAATGTGTTGGGACACTGATATAAATGTTGGTGTTACTATCTTCACTATTTTGTAATACCAGCCTTTTATCTGTCACTGCAGAGCAAACTTCACTTTTAAGGGAAGGCACACGAATTGAAAAGCATAATCAACACGTTGGCGACTTTAGAATTATCTATACTAATATATAAAGCTGAAGAGTTTGTATGTTTGTTTGTTCGCACTAATCTCGGGAACTACTGGTCCGATTTGAAAAAATATTTTTGCTTTGGATACCCCATTAATCCAGGAAGGCTTTAGGCTATATAACATCACGCTGCGACCAATAGGAGAGGAGCATATTAGAAAAAACGCGCGTGAAACCGTGTGGTACAGCTAGTGTAACTATAATTCCAGCACCCTAATTAAGTAACACACTATTAGTATCAGTTGGAAACATTTTGAAGCATATTGCTTTTTCATTACTTCATATGTTCGAAAATGTGTCTGCTTAACAACGTCAATAACGCAATGAATGTTGTTGAACTGTCAAAATGAACCCACTGCTACTGATAATGTATTACGCAATTACCCTGTTGGTTCCATCACGAAGTCACTTTCACACACAAGTCACACGTCATTGAATCTATGACCTTGTCCATGAGACTATAATATGTAAAATTCATTCGAGCCATCGACACGAATAGGAAGGAGATATTTACTATCTAAACTCTTCTAAATTAAGTAGATTTCGTTCAAAGTGAAAAATATTCATTTTCCTCTTTCGTGTCCTCATTCATTCAAACATCTTAAAAGTTAATAATTTTCATTAAATTCGACCTTCCATTGTAAATTATGACTAATGTATTTATTTTTTCTAAGCAATGAAGGGCCCATTCTTTTATTTAAATTGGCAGTTTGAAATCAAAGGTTCTGTCTTCCTTATCCGAATCTAAAACTTCCTCATCCTCAAAACCGGT